>CM070545.1:114722242-115212242 GCA_036346405.1 Phyllostachys edulis | reverse complement strand
TTTTCCAAGGTCTTTTGCTATTTTCCATTGCTTATTTGAATTTACGGTATTTTATTAAAAGGAAAAGCTATTTAAATCTCCAAATGGAATTGGGCGAATTCCTTGGCCCATCCTGTTCATCTCATTAAACCCTCCTCCACCGTTGTTGGATCAGCGAGGCGGTTAGATCTCCACCATGCAGCGAGCCTCTCTCTCTCTCGGCGTGTGGACCCGCGCCTTCGTCCTCGCCGCGTTCTTCTCCGTGCGGACGCGCCACAAGAATCGCCGTTAGCGGTCAACGCCGAAGCTTCACGCGCGGCGCCTCAACCTCCCGTTCCTCATGAGCGCGCGACCTCCACGACCACGCCGCCACCCCCCATGAACCCTCATCCCGGCGGCGGCGTTCGCCACGTTCATAGCTCGCCGCCGCCACGACCTCCACGCAGCCGCCGCCTCGAGCTCCGGCCCCTATAAAAAGCACCCGGGATCGCCCGCCTCCTTTTCCCAAACCCCAACCCACACCTCCTCCCGAGCCCCAGCCTTGCAATTTGAGTTTTAGAGCTCCTCGCCGCGGTGGAATTTCTTGATTCTTGCCGCCGCCCGTAGCCGCCGCGTCGTCGAAACACGCCACCGAGTTCGCCATCGCCTCTCTACCCCGGACCCTCGCCGTCGCCTAGGCCTCGCGGGGCGCTGTCAAACAAAACCAGAGCCGCCGCCGCTCGACCTCGCCGCCGGCCACCACGTCCACCTCAACCACCGGAGGTACCTCTTCGTGTTACGCAATAGCGTTAGCTACTGCCAGTACCACCCATTCTCGCCGGCGAGCATGTTCATCCGGGACCCTTGGTTCCGTCTTGCGCCTCTCGCCGCCGTCCACGTCGGCGTCGGCTCGGCCCGTGCTTGCGTGTCGCCAGTGGCGCGCGTCGGCCAGCGTGTCGCCGCGTGAGTGCCAGCGTGGTCGTCGGTAAACCAGATCCGATGGCTCGGTGGACTTGGTCGCGTGGTGGAGTGGGTCAGCGACATGTGGGTCCCACATGTCGATTAATTCTTTAATTCTTTTAAATTTCCGAAATCCTTGCGGCGTCACCTTGCGCAATAATTAGAATTTCCTTTAGAAAAACAATTCAGGAAAATTGTTAAATAACAGATTTAGGTTTAAATTTGTAAAATTCATAACTTTTGCATCAAACTCCAAATTGGGTGTTTCAAATTTCTAAATTCATATAAAATTAAGATCTAGCTCATCAAACCAAATTTTTTTTAAATTTGATTTTGTTTAAATTTAGAAATTCATTTAAATTTCGAGTTAAGTTAAAACTTGTAAAATTCATATCTTTTGAATCCTAACTCCAAATCCATCCATTCAAATTCCTAAATTTGTCTAAAATCCAGATCTATCTATTGGAGCTTTTTATTTATTTTATTGGAGTTATTTGCTTCTGGTTTTTATTTAGTTTGTTTGTTTGTGTGGTTTTGCGAGTAGACTTACGTATTTCTTTGGAAGAGTTGAAGAAGAAGGACCTTTCCAAGACCAAGATCAATTCCTAGATCCTTTTCAAGGCAAGCTATGCCCTTGACCATCTTGCTTCCCAGTTTTATAAAAGTATCTTGATTCAAATTCTGCATCTTAATTCAAGTATTTATTTAAATGTTTTGGGTGTAGTAGTTAATTCCAAATTGTTATGTCTTCCTTGTGTAATTGTTATGCCATGATCCTTTGTCACCCTAGTTGATATTTAGTTGGTAATTATTGTAGCACCAACGTGGGTTGGTTAATCTGAGTAGATTGCTTAGCCATGCCACGAATCTTTTGTCATGTAGATTGCTATATAAATTTGACTAAGTGAATATGCAACTATGTGATAAAAGCTGTGTACTATGTGTCTTTGTGACATGTGTTGCACTTAAAACCAATGGGGTGGTAAAAGGATTGGGCCGAGGCAAGTGGTGGAAGCGTGTGAAAGGGTGGGTGTGTGAGCTGTGTGGACTATGTGAATATTAATCGTGTGTGCGTGTGATGGCATGTGGAAGTCTTGCCTTGGTCAATTAAGGACCTCACCATGTGCTCTAAAGAACTGAGCTTCTGTCACGACCACATATACTGTTTTGAGGCAGACCTAGCATAGTAAGATAAGGTATCTGAAATGCTTTGTTATGATTAGTGTTAGCTACACTAATTGTATCTTGTGGGTAAAGTGTACAAACCTCTGCAGTGTAACTTAATCTATTGAATAGCGCGTCATGATCATGGACAATGCTCGAGATTTGACACTAGGGGTAGATTTTCATAAAAGCGTGTGGGAAGGGAGCTATGTGAATAAATCATTTAGCTATGTGAATAACTTGTTAGGCTGTGTGTGTCTTTGTGAAATAACTTGTTAAAATGATTATTGTCTATTTGTTTTACTGTCTTTAATCTATTAAATTGTATTCAATTGCAAAAGTTGCATTTATGCAAAAGAGCCCTGAAAGCCTTTCTCTTGTAATAAGCTTTGCATGTAAATATTGCATCTCGTGGTGTGGCTTGCGATGCGGTGTGTACTCACGCTTGTTTTGACGAATCAAGCGGAGGAGGAGTCTTCACCACATCACGAGGGCGAGTTCATCGAAGGTGCTTGATCGTGAGGTCTTGATCGATCGGTTGCTGTGGCGAATCGATGGGGTGCCACTACCGTTTATGTTCATTGCTTTGTTTATTTCCTATGTTAGCCTGCGTGGCTCAATATTTGTAAACTTCGACCTTAAGGTCAAAACCATTATTTGATTATCAAAGTTAACCGTTTATGTTATTATTAAGCTTGTATGGGCGATTGCCATCTTTGTTGACCTTTGTGTGCACTAGCATGATCTGGGCTAGTCGTTAAACCTGAAGGGTCGACAAGTAGTTTTGGGTCCCGACAAAAGTGGTATCGAGCCATCTTGTTGTAAGTCTAGACCTTAGTTAGATTGGCCGTTCGAGTGTCCAAATTATTTTTTAAGAAAATTAACTTACAAGACTAAATGAATTGCTTAACTCCTCTTATATCTCTCTTGACTCATCTATTGCTACAATTTCTTTCCTCTCCCATTGTTTTAACGTGGTTCTTACCTCTTATGCTGTCTTGGCGGATGCCTTACCTTGAGACCTTTGGAGATTGCAGCGGAGGACTTGCCGCAGAGTGTGGAAGTTCTTTGCAGACACTTGGAGGCTTCGAACGCCTGATGTCTGAGGCGGTGAGTACATAGTCAATGGGCGGGATCGTGGTATAGTCTGCCGCTGACGGTCTCGCCGGGAGGAACACTAGAGGTAGCTTGACCTTTGGACATCTCGGTCGGGAGGATCACCTTCACACAAGGAATCCGAGTCATCACGCTTGGCCATACTCGAGTCGCCACATCTCTGTGGAAGAAGCTGCGAGACACCGTCTTCGCTACCATCGAGGCGCCGGAGGAGCTATCCGCGCACTTTCCGTCTACAAGCGGGAGGGCAATGCCACGATGGTACATCAGCACGATTCACGGTTGCTTTCGGGAGGTCGTTGGAGATGGTTGCCACCGGTGAGTCGCCTATCGAACTGGGAAGAAGCGAAGAAAGGATCGCCGTGCTAGAGCACGCTCTCTATGGTCGACATGAGCTGAAGGGCGATCAAGAGGAAGATCGGAAGAACGGAAGAAGTCGAAGAAGACCGGAGGAGATTCGGAGGATCGGTAGAGCTGCCTGACCCGGAGGAGCAATTGACACTGCACCAAAGCACACTGCTCTGCTGCACGATTCAGGCATCGAAACCGATTCGCGAGGATGCCGGCTCACTTGAGTCTACACGGCGGGGAGCGCGCCGTGGGCTGGGGGCTTTCTCGAGGTAGCTAGTTTAAGTTCCGTCTAGTCGAGGCTTAGCGGTTTCCCTTTTCATAGTCGCCCTTTAGGCGGTAGCTTGTGTGCTTAGGTTAGCTTTATTTTCACGTGTGCAAGTGTGAGTTGCAAAAGCCCTTAGGCATTTGTTGCGACCATGCTATTAAGCTATTAATGAAGATTATTTTATTGAAGTTTCTTGAGATGTGTTTGTTGGGATTAATCTACTTTCCCGTCTAGTTCTTAACTCATCTTGTGCTCTCTACCTTATCGACCCATGGAACCTCACGGATGGTTCGGACTCGCCATATCTGCCGCAAGTGGATCCGGAGCTCAAGGATCGGCGAAACGAGCAAACCCTCACGGGGCGGACCACCCCAAGCACCTCCTATTGACTTGCGAGAACTTGGACTTTCATGGCGGCACAAACTTCGAGATGATGTATCGATGATGAACGGATCACGGACCATGAACAACAACAACAACAACAACAATCGTCGGGGAGGCCCCCATCACTCATGGTCATCGGGGACCATCAAGTTGGCTGAATTCATGAGGACCCGTCCGCCAACTTTCTCTGGACATATCACGCCCGGTGAGGCGATGATTGGCCAGCGTGATTGAGAGGAAGCTGCGATCACCCAATGCGGCGATCATGAGAAGGTTTTGTATGCCACCCATCGGATGGGCGTAGGCTGGCGAGTGGTGGGAGAACCTGCGGCACATGGAGCACCGAGAATATCACTTGGGAAGAATTCTCATGACTTTTAGCGATATCCGTGCACTGAAGGCATCATGGATTTGAAGAAGGATGAGTTCAGCTCTCAAGCAAGGGGTATGTCGATGTTGACTACTGAATAAGTTTTCCCAACTAGCTCGCTATGCTCGAGAGGATGTCGCTTCAAGCGGGTCTCGCCAGAGTCGCTTCTTGAAGGGTGAACTTCGGTACGCAAGTCGATCGCTTGCCCACACCTTCCCGGACTTCGAGGTTGGTTAACAAGGCATTGGTTATGGAAGACAAGCGCAAGGCGGAGGACCACATAGCGTGGGATGATTGACAAAGGAAGCCATCGGCCACAACAACGAGAGGGCAAGAGTGGTGCCACGGCGGTTTAATCGTTTCGACCACAGTACTTCGGGACACTGCACGCCTTGACACCTCGTCCTTTTGTTGAAATTCTCGTAACCCTACACGATCAACCCCACCTCAGGAACAACAACCGCAGAGTGAACCAAGAGTGTGTTACAATTGCCGTCGGCGGGGCATTTGCTGTCGGTGTCCTCGAAGGAACTATCACCCCGTCGCTTCAACCTTGGAGCAACACACGCCAAGACCCCAGCGCAGAACAACCAAGGAGTTTCTCGAGAACGATCAACGGGAGGCGCCTCGGTCCGTTGTCGAGGTCGTGTTAATCCGTCACTTTGGAAGGAGCCGAGAAGCACCGGGCGTCGTCTTGGGTAAGTTCCTAGTGAATTCGATACTGCTTGATTACGTTTGATTACGGAGCTTCGCATTCGTTTGTTTCTGGAGTTTTTGCAACCAAGAATAAATTGGAAGTTATGCATCTTAAGCGTACTCTGTTAGTCGAGGCTTTGGAGCAGAGCTAAGTTCTAATGTGGGTTGTTTAGGGGCTAAGTTACTCATAGCTGGAGTTGAGTTTCTAGCTAACCTAATTATTCTAGACACCCAAACCATAGATGTCATCCTTGGCATGGATTGGTTAACCAAGCACAAAGCCGTGCTAGATTGTGGCCGAAGAGCCGTTACAATCGAGGATACCAAAGGAAACAAAGTGGAGTTCCTAGCTACCTCAGTGCGTAATGGGCATTTGTTAGTCAATAGCCTGAAGACCGTCCCGTTGGAAGATGTGCGAGTCGTCAAGGAGTATCGGATGTATTCCCGGAAGAGTTACGGGGATGCCACGGATCGTGACATCGAGTTTGTCATCGATCTAGTGCGAGAACAGCTCCCATCTCAAAGAGACCCTATCGGATGCCGGTAGATGAGTTAGTAGAGATGAAGAAGCAGATAGAAGAACTTTTGGAGAAAGGTTTTGTGAGGCCTAGTTAAATGCGCCTTGGGGAGCACCGGTCTTGTTTGTCAAGAAGAAGGATGGAAGCATGAGGATGTGCATCGACTCTAGGGCTCTCAATGAAGTCACTATCAAGAATAAGTACCCATTGCCGGATAGATGATCTGTTTGATCAAATGAAGGGCCGAGTGTTCTCGAAGATCGACTTGCGATCGAGTTACCATCGATTGAAGATCTGTCCCAAGGATATACCTAAGACCACTTTCTCAGCGCGGTATGGACATTATGAGTTCCTAGTCATGTCCTTTAGTGCGACCAGCGCCCTGCCTATTTCATGAACATGATGAATAAGGTATTCATGGAGTATCTGGACAAGTTTGTAGTCGTATTCATTGATGACATTTTGGTTTACTCCAAATCGGAAGAAGAACATCTTTGAACACGAGATTAATCCTAGAAGCTCGGGGAGCATCGATTGTATGCTAAGTTTAGCAAGTGTGATTTACGGAAGAAGGAAGTGGACTTCCTTGGTCATGTAATGGCAATTGCGAGAATGTGATTGACCCGATGAAGGTAAAAGGCGTATTACATTAGGAACGACCCAAGACATCACTCAGTTCGCGATTTCTTGGGATTAGCGAGGATATTATCGTCGTTTCATTGAAGGATTCTCATCAATTGCTAAACCTCTTACGCAATTGTTGAAGAAAGAAAAAAGTTTACTGGACTGACTTGTGAGAAAGTTTTCAAGAATTGAAGAAGCGTTTGACTTGACCCGATCTTGATTTTGCTTGATATCCGTAAGGATTTTGATATCTATTGTGATGCTTGGCGTCAAGGATTAGGATGTGTCTGATGCAAGAAGGAAGAGCGTAAACTTCAGCGTCAAAGGCGATTAAGACCGCATGAAGAAAATTACCCTACCCATGATCTAGAATTAGCCGCCGTGGTACATGCTTTGAAGATTTGGCGTCATTACCTCATCGATGTCATTTGTGAGGTATACACAGATCATAAGAGCTTGAAATATATTTTCACTCGATCGGACTGAATATGAGGCAGAGGAGATGGCTAGAGTTGATAAAGGATTATAATCTTGGAATCCATTACCACCTGGTAAAGCCAATGTCGTTCTGAGATGCTTTGGTAGTAAGAGTCCTTTGCAATGCTCTGGAAGTGAAAGAGCCTTGTTGAAACTACAAGAAGAATTCGAGTGAAGCTAGAAGTAGTGTCTGAAGGATTAAGTAGCAAACTTGGAAGTCAGTCTACTTTGGAGAAGCGATTCACGGCTCGGTAGAAAGACTCGAGTTCTCAGACATTAAGAAGAAGATGACGAAGGAAGTTCAAGGACTTCACGGTGGATGACCGAGACATCTTGTGGATCAATGGGCGTATCTGCGTTCGGATATTGATGGATTGAGGCGGTGATTTTGAAGGAGGCCCATGACTCAAAGTATTCGATTCACCTGGTAGTACTAAGATGTATCGGGATGTTAGAATAGGTTTTGGTGGCGAATCTGAAGCGAGGCGTCGCGAGTTAAATGCGCCTTGTGCGGCGTGTGTCAAAAGTTAAGCGAGCATCGAGGCGGCCAGTGCTGTTGCAACCCTTGAAGATTCGAGAATGGAAGTGGGAAGAAATCGGAATGGATTTCATTACGGTTTACCCAAGACTCACTCGGGTTCTGATTCGATTTGGGTAATAGTAGATCGTTTGACTAAAGTTGCCCATTTCTTACCGGTCAAAACCACGTACTCGGAGATCGTCTAGCGATTGTACATGTCAAAGATTTTCGGTTTGCATGGTGTACCTAAGAAGATAGTGTCGGATCGAGGATCTCGGTTCACCTCCGATTTTGGCGAGTTTGCCGAAGCTTTAGGGACTCACCTAAATTCGATCTTGCGTATCATCCCGAGACGGATGGAGCCGGTGAAAGGGTTAACGAGATATTGGAAGATATGTTGAGAGCACATGCCCTAGCAAATGCTACCCGTTGGGATAAGAGTTTACCATATCACGAAATTCTCGTACAACAACGGTTATCAAGCGGTTTACAAATGTCACCGTTTGAAGCTTTGTATGGTCGTGCTTGCGAGAACCCGTTGAACTGGTCGAAACCGCTGAGCGTCTGATCTTTGGTCGGATATTATTCAAGAAGCGAAAGAGCAAGTGTCCATGATCGAGAGAGGCTAAAGATAGCTCAATCGAGACAAAAGAGTTATCTGGATAATCGTCGTCGTGATCTCGATTTGAGCGAGAAGATTTTGTGTATCTCGAGTTCGCCCCTCGAGGTGTGAAAAGGTTCCACGCCAAAGGAAGCTTGCCCCTCGGTATGTTGGTCCGTTCAAGATTTTGGATCGCCGTGGAGAAGTAGCTTATCGATTGGGCTGCGCGATGCGCTAGCGAGTCCATGATGTCTTTCATGTCTCTCGATTGAAGAAGTGTCTTCGTGTCTTGGAAGAACAAGCACCGTTAGAGTCAATTGAACTAAAGAAGACCTCACCTACAAAGAACAACGGTCAAGATTTTGGATGTCGCAGAGCGTCGGACGAAAGCAAGGCAGATTCGTTTTGCAAGGTGCGATGGAGCCACCACTCGGAAGGTGAAACAACGTGGGAGCGTGAAGAAGAGTTGAAAGCCGAGTTCTGACCTTTTCTCCAGCTAGCTTTGAATCTCGAATTCGAGATTCCTTTAAGGGAGGTTTGTAACATCCCATTTTTTGAGCTTTAAAAATCATTTGAATAGTTGGTAGGAGAGAGTCCACCATTTGGATTTATTTGAATTTAAATTAAAAGCAATATTGGACCTTTAGTAACAAAACAATTTAATATGAATAATTCCAACATGAACATTAGTCAAAACTATTTTATTTGGATTCTATGAGCTTGGATATATTTTCTAGAATTTTCTCGAATTTTTCCAAGGTCTTTTGCTATTTTCCATTGCTTATTTGAATTTACGGTATTTTATTAAAAAGGAAAAGCTATTTAAATCTCCAAATGGAATTGGGCGAATTCCTTGACCCATCCTGTTCATCTCATTAAACCCTCCTCCACCGTTGGATCAGCGCCGGCGGTTAGATCTCCACCATGCTTGAGCCTCGCTCTCTCTCTCGGCGTGTGGACCCCACCACCTTCGTCCTCGCGCGTTCTTCTCCGTGCGGACGCGCTTGCCAAGAATCCGCCATTAGCGGTCAGCGCCGAAACTTCACGCACGGCGCCTCAACCTCCCGTTCCTCATGAGTGCGCGACCTCCACGACCACGCCGCCACCCCCAAGCCCCCCCTCATCCCGCGGCGGTTGCGCCCGTTCATGCTCGCCGCCGCCACGACCTCCACGCGCCGCCGCCTCGGGCTCCCGGCCCCTATAAAAACACCCGGGATCGCACCGCCTCCTTTTCCCAAACCCCAACCCACACCTCCTCCAGAGCCCCTTGCCCGCAATTTGAGTTTTAGAGCTCCTGCGCGGTGGAATTTCTTGATTCTTGCCCGCCCGTAGCCGCCGCGTCGTCGAAACACGCCACCGAGTTCGCCATCGCCTCCTCTACCTCCGGACCCCTCGCCGTCGCCTAGGCCTCGCCGGGCCTTTGTCAAACAAAACCCGAGCCGCCGCGCTCCGACCTCGCCGCCGGCCACCACCGTCCACCTCAACCACGGAGGTACCTCTTCGTGTTACGCAATAGCGTTAGCTTCTGCGCCGTACCACCCATTCTCGCCGGCGAGCATCGTTCGCCGGGACCCTTGGTTCCGTCTTGCCGCCATCCGCCGCCGTCCACGTCGGCGTCGGCTCGGCCCGTGCTTGCGTGTCGCCCGAGTGGCGCCAGCGTCGGCGCCAGCGTGTCGCCACGTGAGTGCCCACGTGGTCGTCGGTAACCCGAGATCGATGGCTCGGTGGACTTGGTCGCGTGGTAAGTCAGCGACATGTGGGTCCCACATGTCGATTAATTCTTTAATTCTTTTAAATTTCCGAAATCCTTCACGCGTCACCTTGCGCAATAATTAGAATTTTCTTTAGAAAAACAATTAGGAAAATTGTTAAATAACGATTTAGGTTTAAATTTGTAAAATTCATAACTTTTGCATCAAACTCCAAATTGGGTGTTTCAAATTTCTAAATTCATATAAAATTAAGATCTAGCTCATCAAACCAAATTTTTTTTTAAATTTGATTTTGTTTAAATTTAGAAATTCATTTAAATTTCGAGTTAAGTTAAAACTTGTAAAATTCATATCTTTTGAATCCTAACTCCAAATCCATCCATTCAAATTCCTAAATTTGTCTAAAATCCAGATCTATCTATTGGAGCTTTTTATTTATTTTATTGGAGTTATTTGCTTCTGGTTTTATTTAGTTTGTTTGTTTGTGTGGTTTTGCGAGTAGACTTGACTATTTCTTTGGAAGAGTTGAAGAAGAAGGACCTTTCAAGACCAAGATCAATTCCTAGATCCTTTTCAAGGCAAGCTATGCCCTTGACCATCTTGCTTCCCAGTTTTATAAAAGTATCTTGATTCAAATTCTGCATCTTAATTCAAGTATTTATTTAAATGTTTTGGGTGTAGTAGTTAATTCCAAATTGTTATGTCTTCCTTGTGTAATTGTTATGCCATGATCCTTTGTCACCCTAGTTGATATTTAGTTGGTAATTATTGTAGCACCAACGTGGGTTGGTTAATCTGAGTAGATTGCTTAGCCATGCCACGAATCTTTTGTCATGTAGATTGCTATATAAATTTGACTAAGTGAATATGCAACTATGTGATAAAAAGCTGTGTGTACTATGTGTCTTTGTGACATGTGTTGCACTTAAAACCAATGGGGTGGTAAAAGGATTGGGCCGAGGCAAGTGGTGGAAGCGTGTGAAAGGGTGGGTGTGTGGCTGTGTGGACTATGTGAATATTAATCTGTGTGTGCGTGTGATGGCATGTGGAAGTCTTGCCTTGGTCAATTAAGGACCTCACCATGTGCTCTAAAGAACTGAGCTTCTGTCGACCACATATACATTTTGAGGCAGACCTAGCATAGTAAGATAAGGTATCTGAAATGCTTTGTTATGATTAGTGTTAGCTACACTAATTGTATCTTGTGGGTAAAGTGTACAAACCTCTGCGAGTGTAACTTAATCTATTGAATAGCAGCGTCATGATCATGGACAATGCTCGGGGATTTGACACTAGGGGTAGATTTTCATAAAACTGTGTGGGAAGGGAGCTATGTGAATAAATCATCTAGCTATGTGAATAACCTGTTAGGCTGTGTGTGTCTTTGTGAAATAACTTGTTAAAATTATTATTGTCTATTTGTTTTACTGTCTTTAATCTATTAAATTGTATTCAATTGCAAAAGTTGCATTTATGCAAAAGAGCCCTGAAAGCCTTTCTCTTGTAATAAGCTTTGCATGTAAATATTGCATCTCGTGGTGTGGCTTGCGATGCGGTGTGTACTCACGCTTGTTTTGATGAATCAAGCGGAGGAGGAGTCTTCACCAACATCGAGGGCGAGTTCATCGAAGGTGCTGATCGTGAGGTCTTGATCGATCGGTTGCTGTGGCGAATCGATGGGGTGCCACTACCGTTTATGTTCATTGCTGTTTATTTCCTATATTAGCCTGCGTGGCTCAATATTTGTAAACTTCGACCTTAAGGTCAAAACCATTATTTGATTATCAAAGTTAACCGTTTATGTTATTATTAAGCTTGTATGGGCGATTGCCATCTTTGTTGACCTTGTGTGCACTAGCATGATCTGGGCTAGTCGTTAAACCTGAAGGGTCCCGAACCGTAGTTTTGGGTCCCGACATAAACAGTAATAAGGTACTATTCATGTCATTACTGTTCATTTTGGCAATTTAGGCAATATGTACCACCTAATTTCCCCAAATTTCTAGTGCAAACTCCAACTTGATCAAAATTTCAAAAGGAAATGCCATCCAATGTTGGTATTATGACTGGGAAATATTTTATTTGAAAACCAGATGAATTATTATGATCAAAAATAATTTTTGTTGAATTTTTAGAAATTATTTTGATTTTCAGAAAAATATTTGTCTTTAAATAAACCCTAGTTGGTTTAATTGAATTATTTATGTATTTATAAAGAAGAAACTGTGATTTAAAAATTTATTTGGGAAATATATCATCCCAGTAGTGATTCTGCAAAATTTCGTGAATTTACAAATTTATTTGCTATTTTAAATGTCCCAGTCAAAGTTTTGAAGTTTTGATTTAAACCTGGTCAAACCTCCCGACCTAAACCCCGGTCTAGTACTGTAGCGATCGGACCAGGGTTCAAACCATGTGACTTGGCTCGATCCGGTCGCCCGGGCCGGTGCGGCTCGGCCCGTCCTCCCCAGCGTCCAAAGCTCCGGCCCGTCCGTAGTCCATTCTTCGCGAATGGGCGGATGTATTAAATTTGACCGCCTCCACCCCCTTCCATTATTGGTCGTTGGATCCTTAGCGTGCGGCCCTGATCCTTGGTGACGTTCGGACCGGCCGGACCTCCTCTTGATCTGGGCCGTTGAATTGCGAATTAACGGCGATGGAGCCTTGGTCCGAAGAGCTCCCGCGCGCGCCTCATCGTGGGCCGTTGAGGCTCAATCGGACGGCTCGCGTGAGATGAGACGTTCGGACCACTCCGGAGCGCTCGCGATCGTGGCGGTCGGCGAGATCGGACGGTGGTATGTCGTGGGCGCTTCGCGTCTTGTTGCATAATGAGGAGATCCTCTAGGGCCCGGTATCGGCGAGAGTTTTTAGCGCTGCTTCTGCGTGCGGTCTTATTCTTGTGTGTTTGTTTCTGGGACCCGCATGTCTGCGTCGGTTTTTGCTGGGTGCGTGCGGTGCGCTGCTGTGTGCATTGCATGGCTCGGTTTGCCCTGGGACCCACGCGGCAGTGACTCAAATTTTAATTTCTCTCTGGTTTTTCCACCATGGGCATTGTGGTGACCGAAATGGTGGTAGAGCACAGTATTTTGGAGGATATTTTCTCTTAATCTCTATCCTAAGTGCCACCTCTTTGGTTCTAGACAATTCTCAGTGGCTCTTCTAACCTCTATACACTATATAAACCCTAGCTCTTGAGCTCCTGCCATTGTTGACCAAAGGGAGCTCACCATCTTTATTTTCCTTCACAGTGAAGCTCCTTGCTCCTCCACCTTCGTTCAACTACAAGCATACCTAAATCTCATACTAAGGTGGTTTTGGGCATTGCTTGTAGGTTGGACTTAAGGTCATTTTCCCTGTCATCTTGAGCCGTGGGACACCACTTTGGTGAGAATCTCATTTGGGTGAGTTGAAGTCCACCTTTTTCCATCAAGCAAGGACTGATGACCTTTATATCTTAGATCCATCATTTTCTCTTTTGTGCAGATCAAAGACTAGAGCTTGGACCTATAATATCTTGACCAAAACCCTAATTTGACTTTTCTTCTCTAAACCCTAGCTGGTGAGTTAACCTTTACTTTTGGTTAGCTTAAGCTCTTTGAGGACATCACTCACTCATAAGCATCACTCACATATTTATGTGATGCTTCACCCTTACTGTAACTGAAAAGTTGTATTTTAACTTTTCGGTCTTTCATATCGTTTTCAAGAATTAGGGTTTCTCTTGTCAGGATACTAGTTTCTTTAAGTCTCCTGTGAACCCTAATATCATAAGTGGACCATCTTTTAGTTATCAAGATCAATCATTTAATTAGTAAGGCAAAATCTTTCTCTGTCCCCCTTTTGTCGGTCAAAACCAACAAATGTTCAAATCTGTCTTTCTTTCTGTAAATCAGACAGGGAAGTGTAGCATTGATAGTTTGTAATATTAATTACCTTTCAGATAAATCTAACTCCCATTTAAGTTTTTCGGGTTGTGTAATCTCCAAAACCAACCGAACTGGATGAAGTAATCTTTTGCTATTTTCGGTTGTAGGTTAAACCGGCAACAGCTCTGCTTGCCCTTTCTTTCATGTAAGCCGAATCAGTAGGATGGCAGTAGTGAGTCTTAGTTTTAACTACTTCCTTTTTGAATAATTGAGTTGTGTAGCTTCACTAGCCACCAAAAAAGCGATATGAGGGCTCCTTGCCATTTACATCTTTGGTCTAACCACCACGAGCAACAAAGTCCAAAACCTTAAATTGACATTAATAAGTAGTAAATGACCAGTTAATTCACACCACTAGCTTTAATACATTTGGTAGTCATGCAGTGATTCAATTATATAGGATTGAGCTAGATAGGTAACTTAATTACAATTGTCCTGTTCCAGTTCCAAAAACCTGATACTGTAGCTATAATTTAAATATGAGAGCTGGGTAGTAAGCAGTATTAGATGGTACCTATAGGTTATTATCTTTGATAAATTAAATATAGCTTAAGCATATTGCTACCCATGCATTACCATTTTGATCATGCATTCTTTTATGCATTTTATTCTCTGTTTTTTCCTGTGTTCATTGGAATTTCTTTTATTCTCTTTTAGAGATTGGCTCTTCTGAAATTGTTGAGCCTTTTACTGAGTCACAAGAACCTGAGCAAGAGGTTGTTTACTACTATCAACGCAAGCTTCCTCTCTGCACCATATTGATCCTAGTCTTTCAAACTGTAGAATTATCAAAACCAGTGATAACTGTGGCATGCAATTTTCTAAAATCTATTTGTGCTCTGTTCATAGTTAGTTACACCCTAGACTTGTGGCTTACCTTAAATTGAATCATACACTTAACCTAAGGTAGTATGTGATATGATAATAATTGTTTTCCACTTTTGCTTAGCCATGCAGTCCATAGAACGTTAGGGTTTGGCAAGCTTCTCTTGTCAAACCTGGGAACAACAAATCTTTTACTTATTTTGATTCTTGTTCAGTTGTTTGAATTAGTATTACACTTAAATCTGGTTTGATAAATCTAATTCAAATCTGGACAAGTGGATGCTAGTGATGGTGCCTTTGTGCACGAGAATTGGGAAATGTGGATGTCTTGTCTGGGTTGATTAAGGATTGAACTCTGACGGCCCAATTCAAGCCCCAACGTACTTCCACACGCAGTGTATGGGCGCTGTTTGGTTAAGTAAAGGGTTAATATTATTGAGTTGGATATAGGAGAGTAAGGACATGTGTATTGATTTCATATGGCATAGATGCTTAAGTCTTCGGGCCGTGTCATATGCCATGTGGAGCTTATATCGATATCAGATGTTCTTAGAAGGGTAAGGGCGTAGATGTGTTACATCGCATGTACGTTCCTTCAGGGCCCCGACTGCGGTGTAAAATGTGTGGCTAACACGAGTTTGCATTAAATTGACTGGGTCGGCATTCCCGGTACAACATGTGAGCCTCGGTTGAATATATGCTATCGATCGTTGTTTAAGCGGGATCGGTCTCACATGGGTCATCAACTCAATAGTGTTAATTTGTTGAAAAATACCAAATCTTAGTTTACGGGGCATACCAAAGGAAGTGTGCTATTATTCCGGAGGCTTACGGGCTAACTAAGTCGTGTGGGTAAAGATGTACACCCCTGCAGGGTTAAAACTATTCGAATAGCCGTGTCCACGGTTACGGACAACGCCTGAATTGATGTCACCTGTATAGATTTTGCTCTATTTTGGTTTTGGGAATTAGTTCGGCATGATGGGTGTCATGCATGGTTTGATGTTGATCTGTCATTTAATTATTGTCATTATTTATTATTATGTTCTCAGCTCCCTTAATATTTTGGTCCAAATTGCTTTACTCAAACTGCCTTGTTAAAATTTAGCACTGTAGGTTAAGATGGATCGCTTTATGCAAAATTGAACCAATTAAGCCTTTTGTTGATGACCTTATGCATATAAAATTCTATTCCTTTGTATAGGTCCTATCAAACACTTTCTTTTATTAGTTTGTGTAAGACTTGCTGAGTACCTTTCGTACTCAGGGTTTTATAACCTCTTGTTGCAGGTGAGGATGGATATCTTTATGAGATACCCGTTAGCGCCGATCTGGGTGACGCTAACGAGTGATGCTAGTTCTAGCCTCCACGCAATAGCCTGCGGGATGATGGGGCCATTGGTGGTTTTGTTTTTATCTTTTCGTTTCCGCTATTGATCTTTTTGTTAATGACCCAAGGTCATCTGTTCATATTTGATTCTTGTAGCAACCAAATTGGAGATATAATTATTAATGTATAATTATGTGAATGTATGACTTGTATGTGATTGATGCAATGTTGGTTAAGGATATATGCTAATAGTCACTAATCACAGGAACTATTGCATGGCATATATCAGGAACCTAATTGTTGGATTGTTACTTGTTATGATTATGCTTCTAGTATGATCTTTATTAAGGACATTACACTGTTCCTTAATTAAGAATTATACTACCAGTATAATTATAATTCGGCACAATTCCAGTAATTGGGGGTCTCACAAAACAGATGGCAATTCACCCTCCTTCTTTATAATACCCTGCCTTGTCTTCTGGAAACATGATAACATCAATTTGTCAAATTCCAGTTTGCGTTGTTCGTACTCCAGGCGATACTCTTCGGGCAGGTCTTCAAGCGTGGGAGTGATGATGTTTTTGGTATCAACAGTGGATCCATCCTTGGCCATGCTTGCAGAGATTACTCCCTGGCTTGTTTCAAATAGTGCAGCTTCTTCTTCAGTTTTGCCCAGGGAACAAGTTCGGCTGTAGCTTGTAGCCGAATTGATCTTCCCCAGTGGAGTCGCCAATTGTGTTGCGTGCAAAAATGGTACTACGCAAAACACGACAATCGCGGCAGCGACGAGATGCTCCGGATCACGTCACCAACGCGCAGCGCCTAGGCGGAGCTAGTCGTGGCGCAGCGCGGCGATGTTTGTACGGGTTGATCTTGCGATCTTGCCGGACGGGAAGCAAAAGAGGTTGGAAAGGTACGGGACTACGAGGAGCTATAAATAAAGTAGATACGATTGTATTTGATCGATTGGTTCATGATTACAATCGTCCGTGACCCTTGTCTATTTAAAGGGCAGCAGGCCTTAGCCGTAATAGCTCAGGACTCCTAAACCGAATTAACTTTGCAGATATGATTTGGTTATGACCCGAACTGATTTTTACAGATATGATTCGGTTATGATCTTCAAACCTTCTATAATTGAAAGATCTTTCCTTTTCGGTCACATCTTGGATATTCTGGCGGGAAGTCTTCATGGAAAGTCTTGAAGAGGTCCTCGCGGAAAGTCCTGAGGAGATCCCTGCGGAAGGTCTTGAGGAGATCCACTCGTGAGATCCACACAGGAAGTCCATGCAGGAGGCCATGAGGAGGTCCTCGCAAGAGGTCCCCGCGGGAGGTCTTGGATGGTTCTGATGACGCCACGTATGGTTCCTGGAAGATCTTGAACGGCCCCTGATGACGCCACGTAGGTGTTCCGAAGAGGTCCTGGACGGCCATGATGGAGCTACGTAAAAGCTCCTGAGGAATTTCTATAGGTGCCCTTGATGAAGTCGCGCGAGTCCCCGAAGAGGTTCTGAATGGCTCTGATTGAACCGCGTAGGTGCTCCGAGGGGGTCCTGGATAGCTCTGATGAAGCCACGTGGACACTCCAAGGAGGTCCTGGTGAAGCCGCGTGAGCGCTCCCGAAGAGGTCCTAGACAGCTCCGATGAAGCCACGTGGCTGCTCCTAGGAAGGTCCTGGACGCCCTTTGAGGAGGTCCTGAGCGGCCCTGATGCGCTCTGGAGGAGGTCCTGAGCGGCCCTGATGTGCTCTAGACGAGGTCCTGAGCGGCCCTGATTAAGCCACTCGGGTGCTCCTGGAGAAGTCTTGGGTGATCCGATGCTTGGTAATTCCTCCAGTTAGCCTCCAGTACTACTGTTTTGAAGCCAGGACCTCCTAGGAGGTCTTTAAAGAGATCTTCCAGGGCCTCTTCAGGAAGTCTTTCAAGTCCGGACCTCACGGAGATCCTTGAATAAGTTGTGCAGGACCTCTTGGGAGGTCTTTTGAAGCCAGGACCTCCTGGGAGATCATTGAAGACGCCATCCCAGACCTCTCAGTAGGTCTTTGAAGCTAGGACCTACTAGTAGGTCATTGAAAATGTCTTCCCGAACCTCTCAGAAGGTTTTTGGAGACAGGACCTCCCGAGAGGTCTTTGTAGATGCCAAATTTCGCTATCAACACCTTCTTCGTCAGAGCAAAGGAGAGGACCCACTTTCACTATAAATGAGGATTTTGTTGGAAATATGTCCTAGAGGCAATCATAGAGATGATTATATTTCATTATGTTCATAATATTGGATAATATGTTATCTTGTCCCTAGAATAATATTGTTAATATTTATTATCAAGTATGTGACTTGATTGTGAAACTCTATATTTCTGCGATGATTATTCTTAAACGTTCCCTGGTCGGAAACATATGAGGACACATATGAATAGACTAGCATATGTATTGGTTGATGACTATGTTTCACATGTCATGGATATAGAGATATCAAACCAATAATATGGACACATGTTAGAGAACATGGTGTTGGATAAGACCCACCTTGAGACACTATTGAGATTGTTATGATTCTATGTGTCGTTAGTTGGTCTCAAGCAATGATGATATATAATCCTTAGACCTGAGATCAGCATGGTTTCCTACATGTTTAATAGCACTCTTAGGGGTTGCCAAGCGCTCAGAATCGGGTAGTTATAAAGGTAGCTTTTGGGTATTCTATGAAACATCTTGAGAGGAATGTGATTTGATGGGATATGGGATTTGCCCCTCCTAACATAACAGGAGAGATGTCTCTGGGCCCCTCATTGTGATCGGATAAAGAAAGTGCATGGCCATGCCACTAGTGGTCGAAGTGTTCGACCACGTAAAGTCATCCGACACTCAATCGAGAAAGTATTGAACAGTCCATGGATGACACAACATCTCACCGGGAGTTTAACCAGATATCATGAGGCAAAGGGGGAATACGTGAGTAGGTCGCTTAGTTCGATCAGTTACGAACTAGTCGTATGGAGATACAAGCTGGTCGTAGACTGGTTGAACATAATCACAGAGTGGTCGTAACCTAGTCGTAAGAAGTTGCGAATCGTGCGTGACCAAATCTGAAATGGTCAGATCTGAGATAGGACACAGTCGTAAGTGATGAGGACCTGGTCATAGATCATATTGCATTAAGGTTCGTCCGATAATTTATGTTTATTCGGGAATCGTTATGTTCTACTAGGAGCCGCTAACGACTCGTGGTCGGAAAGGGTTTACAAGTCACAACCGATTACGCATAAACCTAATGGGTCACACACTTAACGGGTTGGAAGAAACCAGTACAGATACGATTCGTCAAACGTGTTCAGATAGGATCCATCACGAGCACTATATAAGGAGATGCATGAGGCTGTTTGGGTATGAGAGAATCACCACCGAAACCCTAGCAGCCATCTTCCTGAGAGCTCTGCCGTGCGACTTGGTGATAGCACACTGGTGTCGTAGCCGGGCACCAAGGGGTGCCCCGCACCCTCGGGTCGTCAGGAATACCAGTGTGTCGTCAGGGATACTGTGCTTGTATAAACCTAGTCTGTATAGCATTCTGTATAGCACATTTAGGCAAATGTACCAATATACCCTTTGTCTTCTTCTCGCTTATGGGGGCAAGAAGGTAAATGTCCCTTTTTCCCCCCTATATGTAAGCTCTCTCTCCATTTGGTATACACATATAAAATACTATTCATACATGGTATGCTTTGGCTTCTCTCCATCCGGTCTTTCACCCAAGACAAAGGGTACGGAGAGCCTTTGCTGTACGGAGGGTCCCCGTACCCATCTGTCTAGCCTTTTTGCTACGACAGTTGGTGCCGTCCGTGCGGACCGAACAAAAAGCTACAAACATGAGGAGCTGAAGACACCTCCACACCGGCCGAAGCCCCCCTCCAGCCCCCCTTCGTAGAAAAAACACCCTTCGGCCGAAGCCCCAAAACACATCCCGAAGCCTGCCCCAACACACACACACACACACACAAAAAAAGACGAAGCCCCAGTGACCCTTCGAAACCCCCTCGAAGCACACTTCGGCATTGATCCCCTGGACTTCGCCTACTCATCCAGAAGTTCCCCCACCCCTTCGCACAAGCCCGGAGTCTATGAGACCCCCGGGGTATTTAGCTTATAATGCTTAGTTATCATTAACCCTAGCATCACAAACAAAATATCCTGTGCCTCGGGAAAATATGTACATCCCAGAAGTGCTGTACATACACCCTTTTACAAAATCATGCATCAATTCCATACAAACATAGAACCAAGCACGAACTAGATTAAACAAAAGACATACATAATAGAGAGTTATTACACAAGAGGCCGACCGGCCAAATACAACAAAAGCGGAAGCGAAATGCCATAAGATGGCAATAACAAAAGAGCCAATTAGTGTGCCTTTACCCACAAGGCAACCAACCGGACCACCAACCTAGTCGTCGAATCCACCGCACATCCCACAAAAGTGGAACCCTTGGGGCTCAACTTCTTCCTCTGCAACAATTACAGTTAAGCAAAGCAAATGAGTACAAAAATGTACTCGCAAGACTGACGTGCAAGGGTAACAGCCTATAATTAGCTACATGCAAGCTTTATATAAGTGGATGAGGATTTGGACTTACTTTTAGCATAAAGCAAGTTTCCATTTGCAATAATGTAATAGATTTAAAGCAATTTGACAAAGCATTTTTAATTGTTGAAGTAACAACGACACAATAATAATAACAACAGTAAAGACAGCCTGGAAGTGACTAACCCAATAGTCACCACAACAATAATATGAGCATCCACTCATACCAACCCATCAAGTTTTAATTAAATATTGTAGTCTAGTTCTTGAAAGACCTTGCCAAGCGTGTCCATAACCTAGGACGAGGCTATTTGAATAGTTTTATCCCTGTAGGGGTGTACCAATGTACCCACACGTCGGACAGCCTTTTCGCCACTAGATTTCGCACACTTCCTTTGGTATGCCGGCACGGCTAAGTCCTACGAGACATTTCCAATGGATGATGCTAATTAAGAGCCGCAACCCTAACAAAAGAGTAGGACACATCAGCCAGCTCAAGCGAATTCTGGATGCTCCCCATATTGCTTTTCCTTTTTACCCTCCAACCAGCTCAATAATTAACACCACCAGTACTTAGCCAAGAGGTCCCATATCCTCTCGCGTGGTTAGCACGCAATATTGCTTCGTTTAGTGTAACAAGTAACTCGGTCCTTAGGGACTCGGGCACCATTCCAACACACCATGAGATCACACCAACATCCATTGCGCCCAAGCCAATAACAATTTTGTTTTCATTTTTATTTGTTTACAAAGTAACAAAGCATACATGCTGGACATAATGGAACAATAGTTTTGTGTGATCAAAGTCATCGACATAAGTCGACAACCGCCCATTTCTACCGTTAGCTAAGCATTTCTAAGCATGACACCGAAAAGACAATAAAAGAGTATAATACTCGCTGCCACAAACCATAGAATAATAATCTCGCTGGTGAATTAGAGCCCAGTGATTGTATTATACTCTTTTATTACCTTTCGGTGTAATGCTTAGCAATGCTTAGATAACGGTAGAAATGGGCGATCATCGATTTAATCGATGGTCTTGATCACACAAATCTAATTACTACTCCATTATGTCCAGCACTTGTGCTTTGTTAATTTGTAAAGTCAAAAACTGAAAATAAAAGTTGATTTGGACTTGGGCATAATGGTATGTTGGTGGACTGTTTTGGGTGTAACATGGAAAGGTGCCCAAGTCATCAAGGACCGAGTTACTTGCGCCATTGATCCAAGCAATTTAGCGTGCTAACCACATGAGGGGGATATGGAACCTCTCTTGACTAAGTACTTTGGGCGGTGCTAATTCGAGTTGGTCGGTGGGTGTTTTGAAAATGAAAGGTGTATGTGTGTGGTGTGGGAAGGGAGCATTAGCAGACCGGTTAGGCTGTCTGATGTGTCCTTATCCCCGTGGGTTGCGGCTCGCAATTAGCATTGTCCATTGGAAATGTCTCGTAGGACTTAGCCGTGCCGGCATACCAAAGGAAGTGTGCTAAATCATGTGGCGAAAAGGCGGTCTGACGTGTGGGTACATTGGTACACCCCTGCAGGGTTAAAACTATTCAAATAGCCTCGTCCTAGGTTATGGACACGCTTGGTTATTTCCCGCAAGAACTAGACTCAACATTTAATTAAAACTTGACCGGTGGTGTGAGTTTGGGAACTCATGCTATTGTTGTGGTGGCTATCGGGTTAGCCACTTCCAGGTTGTTGTTACTGTTGTTATTATTATTGTATCGTTGTTATTTCAACAATTAAAAGTGCTTTGTCAAATTGCTTTAAATCTATTACATTATTGCAATTGTAAACTTGCTTTATGCTAAATGAGCCTAAAAAGCCTTCCACTTACATAAAGCTTGCATGTAGTTAATTATAGTTCTGTTATACTACACGTCAGTCTTGCGAGTACATTATTGTACTCATTTGCTTTGCTTAACTGTAATTGTTGCAGAGGAAGAAGTTGATCCCCAAGGGATCATCTTTTGTGAGATGTCTTTGCATGGTTTGATTTGCTAGGTTGGCGGCCCGGTTGGTTGCCTTGTGGGTAAAGGCACACTAATTGGCTCTTATTTATTGCCATCTTATGGCTTTGCTTCCGCTGTTTAATTACTTATTCATATGTCTTTTGGCCGATTGGCCCTGTTGTAATAAACCTCTTCATTATGTATGTCTTTTGTTGTTGTGCTTCGGTTCTATGTGATTGAATGGAATTGATGCATAATTTTGTAAAGGGTGTATGTACAAAGACATACGGGATGTACATATTTTCCCGAGGCACGGGATATTTTGTTTATAATACTAGGGTCAATTGGATGACTACGTATTATGAGCTAAATACCCCGGGGTCTCACACACAACCTAGTATTTGGGATGTTACAAAACCTCCTCCCCTTACAAAAATCTCGTCCCGAGATTTGGCTCACTCAGAAAAGAAAGGGGGGTAGTCCACACGCAGACGAAAGAGGGGTAGTCCGAACGCAGACGATCTTCCCTTTTCCAAGTAGCTTCATCCTCGGAATGATTTGACCACTGAACTTTAAGGAACTTGATGGAATGATTCCTCGTTCTTCGTTCAGCCTCTTCAATGATGCAAACAAGGTGCTCACGATAGGTCAATTCTTCTTGAACATCGAGAGTTTCCAACGGAGCTTTCTCGGTTGGAACACGGAGGCACTTCTTCAACTGGGACACATGGAACACATCATGTACCCCTCAAGTGCAGCAGGCAAATCCAACTTATAAGCAATAGCTCCTTTCTTCTCGATGATGCGGTAAAGACCAACATATCGAGGAGCTAACTTGCCCTCCGAACGTTGATGGCCCTTCAAAGGAGAGACTTTGAGATAAACAAAGTCATTGGGCTCAAAACTCAACTCACGACGACGACGATCCGCATAGCTCTTTTGCCTCGATTGAGCCGTGCGCAATCGCTCACGAATAAGCTAGACTTGACTCTCGGCCTCTTTGATCGAATCCGGACCAAAGAAAGGTCTTTCGCCGGTCTCAGACCAATACAACGGGGTTCTACACTTTTTTTTGTACAAGGCCTCGAAAGGTGCCACGTCGAGACTAGCTTGAAAGCTGTTGTTGTATGAAAACTCGGCGAATGGCAAGCATTTCTCCCAATGCTTCCCATAGGAAAGAACACAAGCACGAAGCATGTCTTTTAATACTTGATTGACCCTTTCGGTCTGACCATCAGTTTGAGGATGGTAAGCTGAATGGAAAGAAAGACGAGTTCCCACAGCCTCTTGCAGACTATGCCAGAATCGAGAAGTGAGCAGAGAATCACGATCTGAAATGATCATCTTCGGTACATCTTGCAAGCTTACGATCCTTGAGACATAAAGCTCAGCCAAGGGACGATACGAATCTTGGTTTTGACTGACAGAAAATGTGCCACTTTAGTTGACATGGGGAAACTTACCAGGTCCAGATATAACAAGGATTGACAGACTGAGAGCTCTTTCTTGATTCTATGGGTGGTGGTGCATGGCCGTTGTTAGTTGGTGGAACGATTTGTCTGGTTCATTCCGGAGCGATTTGTCTGGTTAATTCCACTAACAACGGGATCTCAGCCTGCTAACTAGCTATACGGAGTCATCCCTCCGTAGCTAGCTTCTTAGAGGGACCATAGCCATTCTTAGTTGGTGGAGCGATTTGTCTGGTTACTCCACTAACGAACGAGACCTCAGCCGGTTAACTAGCTATACGGAGTCATCCCTCCGCAGCTAGTCTCTTAGAGGGACTATGGCCGTTTAGGCCACAGAAATTTGAGGCAATTACAGGTTTGTGATGCCCTTAGATGTATAGGGAAGGAAATGTACCACTTTAGTCAAACGATCGATGAAAACCCAGATGGCATCATTTTTCTTGGGGGGTCGGGGTAGACTAGTAAACCTTTTTGAAATCGGAGCGGTACCAGGCACCAACTCGATGACTAACTCAAGCTCTTGAACTAGAGGCCTCCCGACAGATCTTCGGGGAAAGACATCGACGAAGTCACACACCGCTGGGACTTCACGAATATCTAGAGAAGGCTTTGCTTCACGAGCGAAAAGATGCGGACCTTGCAGCTTTAGCGAAAAACAAACTTGCTCGCCGGAGGGACTTGTGAGGTAGACGAACTTCTTGGCGCAATCGATTTGTCCCATATGCTGGGACAACCAACCCATTTCAATGGTTTGCACAGGTTTAGATGTGATTCTTGGCATGGATTCCACTTCCTCAATCTCAACAGGGGCATTCCGACACTCGGATTCAGCTCTCAACTCCAACCGGGAGAGTGAATGAGCAACGGGACCAACAAAGGAGCGAAAAGGAGACCACCAACAACAGCAAAAGACTGAGATACAAAAGAATGAGATGCTCTTGAATTTGAACAAAACAGAAGCAGGATGAAAGCTGACAAGAAGCGTACCCAACATGACGTCAGGCGCCTCCTGTGCTTCCTTGGCGGAGGTGGAGTTGACTTGACCATGAGCAACCTTCTGATCTCGATGCTTCACAGGGCAATTGTCATAGTGCCCTTTCTTGTCACAATAGAAGCACGTGACCTCGGCTACATTGCGAAGGCCACCTTGCTGAGACGCAGGCGCACGTGGTTGACACAGGCCTGCGGAGGACGAGGGATTGCTGCAATTTTCTTTGGAGAATTATTCGCATAATGGCCCTTGAGGTTGCAGAAGAAATAAGTGACGGAGGCAGTCGGACAATTTCTGGGTAGGTGGTTTTCGTCGTAGTTTGGACAAGCAGAAGTACACTGGTTGCTGTAGTGTCCTTCCTCACCATAGCGATAGCAGATAGGAAGAACTCGCCGCTCCTTAGGGCAGAGGGACCAAGATTCGTAACATTTGCCAGAGCGGAGGCGCTTCACGGTCGTGTCTAGGCAATGGGGAGCAGGAGATCTTTATCGGCCGATGGGCGGAGACCTAGCCCACCGCTGATCTGTCCAGACATCTAGCTACGAAGAGATGGGTTAGCACACAACCCTAAAACTAGAAGATAACAAAAGCAAAAGGAAAAGCCATTGAATAGGGGAATGAAACATCACCCTAACCGAAAGCCAAACTAAACAGTAGGGAAACAACTCTAAAAGCTTACAAAAAGGCTCAAGAAACAGCAAGGAACACAAGACTTACAACCAACTTTCCGACACGACTAACCCGTATTGAATGAACGAGTAATCGGTTGAGAATATAAAATTCTGAACACAACTCCAAATCTAACACTTCTATAAAGCAAAGTAGAACTTATCAAAATAGGTGTTAGATACTTAGCCAACTAATATCACATCTTACCCATTATTCCAACAGGTTTTAGTTGAATTATCCTCTCATTATCTACCCTAATTAGAAACCTTTGAGACTGCTGTCTGGAAATTTGATGCTTGCTGTCCAGATTTCGCATCCAAGCTCCTCGTCGAATCACCGACTCCAGAACATCAAAACCTTGTAACGAGCAGCTCACACTTCAATTCGCCAATCTCATCGGTTCCCCAAAATCCAAATTAAACGATAACAACTATCTTTTGAAAGAAGGAGAGGAAAACAACTTTTTCAAACTCAAGTTAGAGCAAGATGAGATAAGAAAGCTAAGAAAGGTAAGGAGTAAAATTAGATAATTTACTTAAGCTTTCATAAACCATTTGATATTTTGAAACTAAGTTTTTCAAAACATCCTAAAGACGACCAAGCTAGGGTTTCTATGGTCAGTATGGCTCTGATACCAAGCTTTGTGAGACCCCCGGGGTATTTAGCTTGTAATGCTTAGTTATCATTAACCCTAGCATCACAAACAAAATATCCCGTGCCTCGGGAAAATATGTACATCCCAGAAGTGTTGTACATACACCCTTTTACAAAATCATGCATCAATTCCATACAAACATAGAACCAAGCACGAACTAGATTAAACAAAAGACATACATAATAGAGAGTTATTACAAAAGAGGCCGACCGGCCAAATACAACAAAAGCGAAAGTGAAATGCCATAAGATGGCAATAACAAAAGAGCCAATTAGTGTGCCTTTACCCACAAGGCAACCAACCGGACCACCAACCTAGTCGTCGAATCCACTGCACCTCTCACAAAAGTGGAACCCTTGGGGCTCAACTTCTTCCTCTGCAACAATTACAGTAAAGCAAAGCAAATGAGTACAAAAATGTACTCGCAAGACTGACGTGTAAGGGTAACAACCTATAATTAGCTACATGCAAGCTTTATTTAAGTGGACGAGGCTTTGGACTTACTTTTAGCATAAAGCAAGTTTTCATTTGCAATAATGTAATAGATTTAAATCAATTTGACAAAGCATTTTTAATTGTTGAAGTAACAACGATACAATAATAATAACAACAGTAAAGATAGCCTGGAAGTGACTAACCCAATAGTCACCACAACAATAGTATGAGCATCCACTCATACCAACCCATCAAGTTTTAATTAAATGTTGTAGTCTAGTTCTTGAAAGACCTTGCCAAGCGTGTCCATAACCTAGGACGAGGCTATTTGAATAGTTTTATCCCTGCAGGGGTGTACCAATGTACCCACACGTCGGACCGCCTTTTCGCCACTAGATTTAGCACACTTCTTTTGGTATGCCGGCATGGCTAAGTCGTACAAGACATTTGCAATGGATGAAGCTAATGAAGAGCAGCAACCCTAACAAAAGAGTAGGACACATCAGCCAGCTCAAGCCGAATTACAGATGCTCCCCTCATATTGCTTTTCCTTTTTTACCCTCCAACCAGCTCAATAATTAACACCACCCAGAGTACTTAGCCAAGAGAGGTCCCATATCCCTCTCGCGTGGTTAGCACGCAATATTGCTTCGTTTAGTGTAACAAGTAACTCGGTCCTTAGGGACTCGGGCACCATTCCAACACACCATGAGATCACACCAACATCCTTTGTGCCCAAGTCAATAACAATTTTGTTTTCATTTTTATTTGTTTACAAAGTAACAAAGCATACATGCTAGACATAATGGAACAATAGTTTTGTGTGATCAAAGTCATCGACATAAGTCGACAACTGCCCATTTCTACCGTTAGCTAAGCATTTCTAAGCATGACACCGAAAAGACAATAAAAGAGTATAATACTGTAACATCCCAAATATTAGATTGTGTTTCAAATGCAATTAAACCTAGGTTTGTGTTTCAAATGTAAACAAATCTAGGGTTGTGTTTCAAATGTAACCTAAATTGGGTGGGTGTTTCAAATGTAAGAAAAGGTGTAGAAATAAAAACTTCTCTCACATCTTGAAACTCTAGAAATATTCTATAATTCTTGTCAGAGAATTGTGGAATCCAATCACGTAAACCTCCTGTTGACTAAAGTCAACCCCTTATTCAGCTTTGTCACAAAGGAATTGTGAAACTTGGGGAAATAATTTTTCTAGGTTCCAAGGATGACTTGTAACCCCTCTGAATTATTTCAGAATTTTTAGAAATTGTTTGATGCTTGTTGGAGGCAAGTCAAACCCAATTTCCAATTGGTCAAACCCTAGCCTTAACCTTGCTGAATTTCTGGAGAAAAATGCATTGCATAAAAGCCTCTGGAAAATTTATGTAAGGTTAATCTTGGAGTGAGGAGGCTTCAGTTAAAATTTCATAATTTTTGGAGTTAGTCTGCTATCTCTAAAAATTCCTCCAAATTCAGCTTTCAAATTCAAACCCTAGTTGGTTTGCACTGTTCCTCGGGTGCGAGTCAGACTCGGGCTCGAGCCAACTGACTCGGCTGAGTCCATTAACTGTACCGACCGAGTCCGTTTGGGGTGCGCGATGTGGACCGTTGGATTCTCATCGCTGATGATCTGCTTTCTTATTTACCTTGTCTTGGCTTGATCTAACGCGAGCCGCACGATCAACATCGGACGGCTGAGGGTCGTCGTCCTCCTCTCGCCGTGCGGTGCTTGCGCCAGCGCGCGGTCGCCATGGCAGAGCGGCATCGTGGGGGCGCAGCGTCCTGTCCCGTCCCCGTCCTCGCCAACGGGCAGGGGCATTAAATGCGTCTCTTGTCACCGCACCCGGAGGACCATTCCTCACCTGCTCCCATCGCCCTCTGAGCTCCAGAGCTAGCTCTGACCGTGGGAGGTTGCTTCCGTTGCCCTCCTCCATTCCTTGCTACTTAAGCTCCCCACCTTCGCCCTTAACTTCTTTTCGCCACCATTGAGCTCTAGCTAGCGCCCACTGGTCTTGCTCGAGCTCCAAGCAACCACTTCACCTCGCCGCCATTTCCGCCCGTGAAGCTCTTCGGTGGAACTGGTGCTCCAGTGGCTCCCTTGCTCCCTTCTCTGTTCCCCTTCCTTCCTCTACCCTCTGGGAACCTCCATTCTAACCCGATTCGGCTTTCCTATACAGGTGCGGCCGCGATCGGAGTTTCCCCCATTTTCAGCCGCGAGCACCCATCTTCGTCTCCGGCAACGGTGAGTGCTTCTCGTTCCAATTCCTCGCTCTGGGAGCATCCTAGAGCTCTGTTGAACCTGTCCCGATGACGCGGTTGTGTTGAGTTGGCTCAGGTCACTCCCTCCGCATCTTCGTCTCCACTGCCGGCAAGCCTCTCCGCCGCCAGTGCTCCTCCGACCTCTCCTACCCCTCCGCGACCTCCAGGTATGCTCCTGGTAGTCCCTAGTGGCTTTGGCACCCGCTCAAGGGAACCGCAGCGGAGCAGAAAGCGTCGTCGTCTTTTCCCGTGCTTAGCACCTCCGCTCCGTTACGGCTAGCCGTCGCTCTGGTCCACCACCGCGGGTGTGAGTGGTACCAGAGGGTGCGCATTGCTATTGCGCACCCATACCTGGCACCCACTCGCACCGCCGTGCTGTTGGTCACCGGCGACGAGCCGTTGAGCACGGTCGGTGTCGTTTTCGGACGCGCCGCCGTCATTTTCGGTTAGGCGACGTGGCTCACTAGGAGCCGTCCATTCTTAGTGATCGGCGGTCATGATCGCGTAGCATTTTGTTCTTCGTCCACTATGGACCATCCATCTCGCGATTTGTGGCTGAGATTCGCTCAGGCGCTCGCGCGTGTACTGTGTAGCGCTGGTCGTGAGCCGTCCATCTCGCGATCAACGGTCCACAGTCACCGCTTCCTTTCACGCGCGTGAGTTCAAACGTGGCGCGCGAGATCCAATCTGGACCGTTGGATCCAAGATCAACGGTCTACGACCAGTGATCCCGCTCGCGCGTGTTCAACCACTCCTTTCAATGTGGACCGTTGGATCCAAGATCAACGGTCTACGACAAGGTTTGCCGCGCGCGCGTGTCATCGCGTTCCTCCGGCCGTTGGGCCGTCCGATCCAGGATCAACGGCCCACAAGCGTCCACGTCGATATGGATTTGTGGATTTCCCGATGGATTAATTTGTGAACTGAAAAAGGTAATAAACTTTACAAATGCATAACTAATTCATTTTAAATCCTTTTTAGTTGATTCAAAAATTGGTAGCCCTGGTTTGAACTATGCTTTAATCTAAAAATGGTTGTAAGCTTAGTTCAGCTCCAGAAAATGGATTTACAAATTAACTATAAAAGGTTGCCCTAAAGGTGCAATTAACTTGTAAAATGCATAAGTAATTCTCTATAGATCATTTTCGAGTGAATCCAACTTTGTTGGCTTCCTCTGTTAGTACACTAAATGGTAGAGATGGATTTGGGCATGCCCCTATTTTTAAAACTTGAGAGGGTGCAATTTGTTTTGTGCTCTTTCTTGTCTTTGAAAAACCATAGGAAATGCATAATAGCTCCAAATGAGGTGAACTCAATTGTGTTATTCATCTCATAAGGTGCTTAACCTACCATAAAAATCCCAGGTGCAGAACCCTTGTGGAAATTTTTGCTAAAGAATTTAATTAGGGTGAATAGTGGCTGATTTGAATTTTCAAGCTGAGCAGTTTTGTTTTGGCCATAACTTTTGCATTGAGAATCCAAATAAATTTATTCTTGTTGCTAAATTCTTTAAAAATCCTGCTCTTGCTGCTGTAAAAATTTCATTTCGTTTGGAGAAAATTTTGCTGTAGTGTCTTTTTGATTTTCGTCGTTCTTATCGATTCTTTCCGCCTTTTCGATTAGGTGCCGGCATTTAATGTGTTGATCTCGTGAGCGACCCTCTGCAACTTAGTGAGCAATACCAGCCAGGCAAGCAGTTTGATCATATTCATCCAATGCCTATTACTTTAAAGTCTAATACTTTGTATTTACTTGTATGCATGCATTGCCTAATTTGTGTTAAACTATCGATTAGTGATCCTCTAGATGCATCCTCTGTAGGTAAAATGTTCTTCCTCTACTACTAAGCCTAGGATTATCTTGCTGTGATTTAGTGTCCACTGGATGGATTCTTATCACTTAGTAGTTGCGTTGATAATGCTTAGAAATGCTTAGATACGGTAGATATGGGCGGTTGTCGACTTATGTCGATAACCTTGATCACACAAAACTATTATTCCATTATGCCTAGTAATTGTTCCTTGTTAATTTGTAAACAAATAAAATGAAAACAAAATTGTTATTGACTTGGGCACAATGGATGTTGGTGTGATCTCATGGTGTGATTGGAATGGTGCCTAAGTCCCTAAGGACCGAGTTACTTGGGCCGCTAAACTAAGCAAATATTGCGTGCTAACCACGCGAGGGGGATATGGGACCTCTCTTGGCTAAGTACTTTGGGCGGTGTTAATTGTTGAGCTGATTGGAGGGTTAAAAAGAAAAGCAATAGGACGGGAGCATCTATAATTCGGCTTGAGCTGGCTGATGTGCCTCTATTGCTAGGGTTGCGGCTCTTTTGAATTAGCATCATCCATTGGAAATGTCTTGTAGGACTTAGCTGTGCCGGCATACCAAAGGAAGTGTGCTAATCATGTGGCGAAAAGGCGGTCCGACGCGTGGGTACATTGGTACACCCCTGCAGGGATAAAACTATTCGAATAGCCTCGTCCTAGGTTATGGACATGCTTGGCAAGGTCACTCAAGAACTAGATTCAACCATTTAATTAAAACTTGATGGGTGGTATGAATTGGGTGATTCATGCTATTGTTGTGGTGACTATTGGGGTAGTCACTTCTAGGTTGCTTCACTGTTGTTATTATTATTGTATCGTTGTTACTTCAACAATTAAAAATGCTTTGTCAAATTGCTTTCAATCTATTACGATATTGCAAATATAAACTTGCTTTATGCTAAATGAGCCTAAAAAGCCTTCCACTTAATAAAGCTTGCATGTAGCTAATTATAGTTCTGTTATCTTACACGTCAGTCTTGCGAGTACATTTTTGTACTCAGTTGCTTTGCTTAATTGTTTTGTTGCAGAGGAAGTGGAGCCCAAAGGGCCCTACTTTTGTGAGATGTCTGCGGTGGTTGGGAAGACGACTAGGTTGGTGGCTTTGGTCGGTTGCCTTGTGGCTTTGGGCAAACCGTAGAGCCTTCTTTTGCTTATCGCCATCTTATGGCTTTTGCTTCATTGTTATTAGTCTCTTTAGTTGTATTTGTCGATCGGCCTCTCCTTGTAATAACCGATATTATGTATGTCTTTTATTAATCTAGTTAGTGCTTTGGATCTATGTTTGTATGTAATTGATACACAACTTTGTATATGGGTGTATGTACAAAGACATACGGGATGTACATATTTTCCCGAGGCACGGAATATTAAGTTTGTGATGCTAGGGTCGGTGGGTCGGCTAAGCATTACAAACCTAATACTCCGGGGTCTCACAAAAGTTGGTATCAGAGCCATACTGACCATAGAAACCCTAGCTTGGTCGTCTTTAGGATGTTTTGGAAAACTTATTTTCGAAATATCAAATGATTTAAGAAAGCTTAAGTAAATTCTCTAATTTTCTCCTTACCTATCTTAACTTTCTTATCTCATCTTGCTCTCTTTTGAGTTTTAAAATATTGTTTTCTCTTCTCCTCTCAAAAGATAGTATTATCGTTTAAAGTGGGTTTTGGGAGAACCAATGAGATTGGCAAATTGAAGTGTGCGCTGCCCACTACAAGGTTTTGAAGTTCTGAAGTCGGTGATTCGACGAGGAGCTTGAATCTTGAACACGCCGACAAGCATCAAATTTCGAACAGCGATCTCATAGGTTTCTAAATAACATAGATAATGAGAGGATACTTCAACTAAAACTTGTGGGAATAAAAGGGGTACGATGTGATATTAGTTGGCTAAGTATCTAACGCCTATTTTGTTGGTGTTATTTTGCTTATTAGGAGTAATAATTTAGAGTAGCGTGCTGAAACTTTACCTTCTCGATCGATTACTCGTCCATTCAATACGGGATAGTCAGGTAGAGAGGTTGGCTTAAAGTCTTTTGTTTCCTTGATGTTTTCTTGTTCCTTTTTGAAGGCTTGCAAAGTTCTTTTAACTCGTTGTCTGGTTAGCTTTCGGGTAGGGTGATGTCCATTCCCCTAGTCGTTAGCTCTTTCTTTTGTTTTCTTTAAAGGTGTTGTTACTAACCTTTCTTTTCAAACAGGTTGGCAGGCAGGACTCGCAGCGGTCAGGGTCAGCCAGCTGGTCCGGATGAGGATCTTCCTCCTCCTCCGACCATGGCTGAGGTTCTCGCTCAGATCGAGCGGAACCGGATGGATCAGACTCGCATTCTGGAGGCGATCGCTCGCAACACCTCCGGACTCTCTGCTGCCTCCGGATCAGGAGGAGGTGGTGGACATCAGCCTCGTGGGGGACTTTCCGAGTTCCTCCGCACCCAGCCGCCCACGTTCTCCCGGTCTACGGACCCACTGGAGGCGGACGACTGGTTGCGTCTCATTGAGCGGAAGCTCAACATTGCTCAGTGCCAAGATCAGGAGAAGGCACTCTTCGACTCCCATCAGTTGGAAGGCGCAGCTCTCTCATGGTGGGAGAACTTTCTCGCCATGCAGCCTGCTGACCATGTGGTCACTTGGGATGAGTTCCGGACGGCGTTTCGTCGATCTCATATCCCCGCTGGCTTGATGAAGCTCAAGAAGAAGGAGTTTCTTGCGCTCAAGCAAGGCCACAGGTCCGTGTCGGAGTATCTTTACGAGTTTAACCATTTAGCTCGTTATGCTCCCGGAGAGGTGGCCACCGATGAGGCCAAGCGGAGAAGTTCATGGATGGTTTGTCAGGAGCTTGGGACAAGCTCTCCATCGTTGACTTCCCCGATTTCCAGACCTTGGTGGACAAGGCAATCGTCTCTGAGCATAAGGGGCGAACGCTGGGAGATTCCCGTAAGCGCAAGTGGGAGTCTCGGAAGGCCGACCGGGTCAGCCGTCCTCGCTTCGGGCAGGCTCAGCTGCCCCATCCTCCGTTCGCAGCACCGTCGAGGGCACTTGTTGCTGCACCTCGTTCTCAAGCGAGCCGTGCCCGATCACGCGCTTCATGAGTCGATCAGTGGCCTCCGCAACCCAAATTCTTGGGGTCACTTGCTTTTCTTGTGGCGAAAGGGCCACTATCTAACTTTGTCCCAAGAAGGTTGGAGCGGCCCCTCGTCCTAATGGAGGACGCGGGCAAGGAGCTGGTCCTTCCCAGGATCAGAAGGTTGTTCCCACCACTCAGGGCGTGGGCAGCGGCCGCGTCAACCTTATCTCTGCCGAGGAGGCACAGGAGGCGCCTGACGTCGTGTTAGGTACATTTCTTGTGAACTCTTATCCTGCTACTATTTTATTCGATTCAAGAGCATCGCATTCCTTTGTTTCTCAGTCTTTTGCTGCTGTTAGTGGGCTCCAGTTTGCTCCCTTGTCTGTCCCTTTGCTTATTCGCTCTCCCGGCTCGGAGTTGAGAGCTGATTTAGCATGTAGGGATGTTCCTTTCGAGATTGAGGGAGTTGGGTTTTCAGCAAATCTTATCCTCCTCCATTCTGCGAGTTTGGACGTGATTGTTGGTATGGATTGGTTGTCTCTTCATGGGGGGCAAATCAATTGCGCCAAGAAGTCCGTCTCTCTTTCTAGTCCCTCAGGTGTGCAGGTTTCCTTTTCGCCGAAGCTGCTTGGACCGCATCTCTTCGCGGTGGAGGTGGAGCCACTGTTGGACATTCGCGATGTTCCAACCGTGTGCGACTTCGTCGATGTCTTCCCCGATGACCTTCCCGGGATGCCACCCGTTCGAGATCTCGAGTTCGTCATTGAGGTAGCACCCGGTACTGCCCCTATTTCTAGAAGGCCTTATCGGATGCCTCCAAACGAGTTGGTGGAGCTGAAGAAGCAAATTGGTGAGCTACTAGAGAAGGGTTTCATCCGCCCTAGCTCGTCTCCTTGGGGTTGTCCAGCAATCTTCGTAAAGAAGAAGGACCATACTTTGCGCATGTGCGTTGATTACCGTCCGCTTAATGAAGTAACGGTGAAGAACAAGTATCCATTGCCCCGTATCGATGATCTCTTCGATCAGTTGACCGGAGCTCGAGTCTTCTCCAAGATAGACTTGAGGTGGGATATCATCAGGTCGGATTCGACCGGAGGATATTCCCAAGACAGCTTCTCTACTCGTTACGGTGCATGCGAGTACACCGTCATGTCTTTCGCTTAACCAATGCTCTGCCATGTTTATGAATCTCATGAACTCGGTGTTCATGGAGTATTTGGATAAGTTTGTGGTGGTCTTCATCGATGATATTCTTATCTATTCCAAGAACGATGAAGAACATTAGAGCACTGAAGCTTGTGTTAGGGAAGTTCTTGAGCACCACCAGACGTCTGTGAAGTTGACAAGTGTGCATTCTGGTTGAAGGAGGTGGCCTTCTTAGGCCATGTTCTTTCAGCAGGAGGCGTAGCTGTAGACCCTGGCAAGGTCAGTGATGTGCTCTCTTGGAGTCAGCCTAGTTCGGTGACCGAGGTACGGAGTTTTCTCGGTTTAGCCGGCTATTACCGCCGCTTTATCGAGAACTTCTCCAAGATCGCGAAGCCAATGACTGAGTTGCTCAAGAAGGACAAGAAGTTTCTGTGGTCCGATGCATGCGAGAAGAGTTTTCAGGAACTCAAGACGCATTTGACTACAGCTCCTGTTCTCGTTCTACCCGATATCCATCGGAGCTTCGATATTTATTGCGATGCCTCCGTCGAGGACTTCGGGTGTGTCTTGATGCAAGAAGGCAAGGTAGTGGCCTATGCATCGAGGCGCTTGAGACCTCATGAACTCAACTATCCTACCCATGATTTGGAATTAGCTGCTGTGATCCACGCACTCAAGATTTGGCGACATTACCTAATGGGTAACCGTTGCGAAGTCTATTCTAATCACAAGAGCTTGAAGTATTTGTTCACCCAACCCGATCTGAACCTCAGGCAAAGACGATGGTTGGAGTTGATCAAGGACTACAACATGGGTATTCACTATCATCCGGGCAAGGCTAATGTCATTGCCGATGCGCTTAGTCGTAAAGCGCATTGTAATGCCTTGTCGCTCAAGGGGCATTCGCCCTCTCTTCTCGAAGCTTTCCAGCGTCTCAACTTGGAGACAGTTGAGCATGGATCACTCGCTACCTTGGTTGTGCAACCAACCTTGGTGGATCGTGTCAAGGCCGCTCAGCAGTCAGATGCTGGAGTCGCCCGAATCAAGGAGAATGTCAAGAACGGAACAGCCAAGTGCTTCTCGGAGGATGAGCATGGTGTGTTGAGGTTCGGACAGCGCCTTGTGGTTCCAAAGGACATGGAATTGCGGAACTTGATTCTCCGCGAAGCCCATGATTCTCCCTTATCCATTCATCCGGGGGCCACGAAGATGTATCAGGATCTCCGTCAGAGATTTTGGTGGACCCGAATGAAGAGGGAGATTGCGAAGTTCGTTGCCGAGTGCGATGTGTGTTGTCGCGTGAAGGCCGAACATCAGCGTCAGCGAACTGCTTGACCTTTGCTCGTGCGAGTGGAAGTGGGATTCGATCGGGATGGAATTTATCACCGGTCTCCCCACATCCCCGAAGAAGAACGATGCCATTTGGGTCATCATCGATCGGTTGACTAAGGTGGCACATTTTCTTCCTATCAAGACTATCCTTCGAGTGGATCGTCTAGCGGAACTCTACATAGCCCGCATTGTGAGTTTGCACGGTGTGCCGAAGACGATTGTGTCAGATCGTGGATCTTTGTTTACTTCGCGATTCTGGCATAGTTTGCAAGAGGCTATGGGAACTCGCCTTGCTTTCAGCTCAGCATATCATCCCCAAACTGATGGTCAGACCGAGAGGGTCAACCAAGTTTTGGAGGATATGCTCCGTGCATGTGTTCTTTCCTATGGGAAGCATTGGGAGAAATGCTTGCCATTCGCCGAGTTTTCTTATAACAACAGTTTTCAGGCCAGTCTCGGCATGGCACCCTTCGAGGCCTTATATGGGAGAAAGTGTAGAACCCCATTGTATTGGTCAGAGACCGGAGAGAGACCTTTCTTTGGTCCGGACTCGATCAATGAGGCCGAGAGTCAAGTCCAAATTATTATTCGTGGATTGCGCGGCGCACGGCGATCGAGCAAAGAGCTATGCCGATCGTCGGCGTCGTGAATTGAGCTTTGAGCCCAATGAATTTGTTTATCTCAAAGTCTCTCCTTTGAAGGGCCATCAGCGATTCGGCGTCAAGGGCAAGTTAGCTCCTCGATATGTCGGTCCTTACCGAGTCATCAAGAAGATAGGGGCTGTTGCGTATAAGTTGGATTTGCCTGCGGCACTTGAGGGGGTACATAATGTATTCCATGTGTCCCAGTTGAAGAAGTGCCTTCGTGTTCCAACCGAGGAAGCTCCGTTGGACACTCTCGATGTCCAAGAGGATTTGACCTATCGCGAGCACCCTATTTGCATTCTTGAAGAAACTGAGCGAAGAACGAGAAATTGTTCCGTCAAGTTTCTAAAGGTTCAATGGTCGAACCATTCTGAGGATGAGGCTACTTGGGAAAGGGAAGATCGTCTGCGTGCAGACTATCCCTCCTTCTTTTCCGAGTGAGCCAAATCTCGGGACGAGATTTTTGTAAGGGGAGGAGGTTTTGTAACATCCCAAATATTAGATTGTGTTTCAAATGCAATTAAACCTAGGTTTGTGTTTCAAATGTAAACAAATCTAGGGTTGTGTTTCAAATGTAACCTAAATTGGGTGGGTGTTTCAAATGTAAGAAAAGGTGTAGAAATAAAAACTTTTCTCACATCTTGAAACTCTAGAAATATTCTATAATTCTTGTCAGAGAATTGTGGAATCCAATCATCTAAACCTCCTGTTGACTAAAGTCAACCCCTTATTCAGCTTTGTCACAAAGGAATTGTGAAACTTGGGGAAATAATTTTCCTAGGTTCCAAGGATGACTTGTAACCCCTCTGAATTATTTCAGAATTTTTAGAAATTGTTTGATGCTTGTTGGAGGCAAGTCAAACCCAATTTCCAATTGGTCAAACCCTAGCCTTAACCTTGCTGAATTTCTGGAGAAAAATGCATTGCATAAAAGCCTCTGGAAAATTTATGTAAGGTTAATCTTGGAGTGAGGAGGCTTCAGTTAAAATTTCATAATTTTTGGAGTTAGTCTGCTATCTCTAAAAATTCCTCCAAATTCAGCTTTCAAATTCAAACCCTAGTTGGTTTGCACTGTTCCTCGGGTGCGAGTCAGACTCGGGCTCGAGCCAACTGACTCGGCTGAGTCCATTAACTGTACCGACCGAGTCCGTTTGGGGTGCGCGATGTGGACCGTTGGATTCTCATCGCTGATCGCTGCTTGCGCCAGACTCTTGTCTTGCTTGATCTAACGCGAGCCGCACGATCAACATCGGACGGCTGAGGGTCGTCGTCCTCCTCTCGCCGTGCGGCGCTTGCGCCAGCGCGCGGTCGCCATGGCAGAGCGGCGTCGTGGGGCGCAGCTGCGTCTGTCCGTCCCCCCGCCTCGCCAACGGGCAGGGGCATTAAATGCGTCTCGTGTCACCGCACCCGGAGGACCATTCCTCACCTGCTCCCATCGCCCTCTGAGCTCCAGAGCCAGCTCTGACCGTGGGAGGTTGCTTCCGTTGCCCTCCTCCATTCCTTGCTACTTAAGCTCCCCACCTTCGCCCTTAGCTTCTTTTCGCCACCATTGAGCTCTAGCTAGCGCCCACTGGTCTTGCTCGAGCTCCAAGCAACCACTTCACCTCGCCGCCATTTCCGCCCGTGAAGCTCTTCGGTGGAACTGGTGATCCAGTGGCGCCCTTGCTCCCTTCTCTGTTCCCCTTCCTTCCTCTACCCTCTGGGAACCTCCATTCTAACCCGATTCGGCTTTCCTATCTGAGTCTTGGCCGCGATCGGAGTTTCCCCCATTTTCAGCCGCGAGCACCCATCTTCGTCTCCGGCAACGGTGAGTGCTTCTCGTTCCAATTCCTCGCTCTGGGAGCATCCTAGAGCTCTGTTGAACCTGTCCCGATGACGCGGTTGTGTTGAGTTGGCTCAGGTCACTCCCTCCGCGTCTTCGTCTCCACTGCCGGCAAGCCTCTCCGCCGCCAGTGCTCCTCCGACCTCTCCTGCCGCTCCGCGACCTCCAGGTATGCTCCTGGTAGTCCCTAGTGGCTTTGGCACCCGCTCAAGGGAACCGCAGCGGAGCAGAAAGCGTCGTCGTCTTTTCCCGTGCTTAGCACCTCCGCTCCGTTCCGGCTAGCCGTCGCTCTGGTCCACCACCGCGGGTGTGAGTGGTACCAGAGGGTGCGCATTGCTATTGCGCACCCATACCTGGCACCCACTCGCACCACCGTGCTGTTGGTCGCCGGCGATGAGCCGTTGAGCGCGGTCGGTGTCGTTTTCGGACGCGCCGCCGTCGTTTTCGGTTAGGCGACGTGGCTCACTAGGAGCCATCCATTCTTAGTGATCGGCGGTCATGATCGCGTAGCATTTTGTTCTTCGTCCACTATGGACCGTCCATCTCGCGATTTGTGGCTGAGATTCGCTCAGGCGCTCGCGCGTGTACTGTGTAGCGCTGGTCGTGAGCCGTCCATCTCGCGATCAACGGTCCACAGTCACCGCTTCCTTCGCGCGCGTGAGTTCAAACGTGGCGCGCGAGATCCAATCTGGACCGTTGGATCCAAGATCAACGGTCTACGAGTAGTGATCCCGCTCGCGCGCGTTCGACCACTCCTTTCAATGTGGACCGTTGGATCCAAGATCAACGGTCTACGACCAGGTTTGCCGCGCGCACGTGTCATCGCGTTCCTCCGGCCGTTGGGCCGTCCGATCCAGGATCAACGGCCCACAAGCGTCCACGTCGATATGGATTTGTGGATTTCCCGATGGATTAATTTGTGAACTGAAAAAGGTAATAAACTTTACAAATGCATAACTAATTCATTTTAAATCCTTTTTAGTTGATTCAAAAATTGGTAGCCCTGGTTTGAACTATGCTTTAATCTAAAAATGGTTGTAAGCTTAGTTCTGCTCCAGAAAATGGATTTACAAATTAACTATAAAAGGTTGCCCTAAAGGTGCAATTAAGTTGTAAAATGCATAAGTAATTCTCTATAGATCATTTTCGAGTGAATCCAACTTTGTTGGCTTCCTCTGTTAGTACACTAAATGGTAGAGATGGATTTGGGCATGCCCCTGTTTTTAAAACTTGAGAGGGTGCAATTTGTTTTGTGCTCTTTCTTGTCTTTGAAAAACCATAGGAAATGCATAATAGCTCCAAATGAGGTGAACTCAATTGTGTTATTCATCTCATAAGGTGCTTAACCTACCATAAAAATCCCAGGTGCAGAACCCTTGTGGAAATTTTTGCTAAAGAATTTAATTAGGGTGAATAGTGGCAGATTTGAATTTTCAAGCTGAGCAGTTTTGTTTTGGCCATAACTTTTGCATTGAGAATCCAAATCAATTGATTCTTGTTGCTAAATTCTTTAAAAATCCTGCTCTTGCTGCTGTAAAAATTTCATTTCGTTTGGAGAAAATTTTGCTATAGTGTCTTTTTGATTTTCGTCGTTCTTATCGATTCTTTCCGCCTTTTCGATTAGGTGCCGACGAATGTGTTGATCTCGTGAGCGACCCTCTGCAACTTAGTGAGCAATACCAGCCAGGCAAGCAGTTTGATCATATTCATCCAATGCCTATTACTTTAAAGTCTAATACTTTGTATTTACTTGTATGTATGCATTGCCTAATTTGTGTTAAACTATCGATTAGTGATCCTCTAGATGCATCCTCTGTAGGTAAAATGTTCTTCCTCTACTACTAAGCCTAGGATTATCTTGCTGTGATTTAGAGTCCGCTAGATGGATTCTTATCACTTAGTAGTTGCGTTGATAATGCTTAGAAATGCTTAGATACGGTAGATATGGGCGGTTGTCGACTTATGTCGATAACCTTGATCACACAAAACTATTATTCCATTATGCCTAGTAATTGTTCCTTGTTAATTTGTAAACAAATAAAATGAAAACAAAATTGTTATTGACTTGGGCACAATGGATGTTGGTGTGATCTCATGGTGTGATTGGAATGGTGCCAAAGTCCCTAATGTGACGACCCACCCCGTGATGCGCCAAAGGAGGTCCGGGAGGACCATTTTTTTTTTGCATTGCGAAACCACCACAGAGGGATGTGGTAGCACCGCATGGAGCTTTTCCGAGGAGGTCTACCAGGACCTCCCAGGAGGTCTTGCGGACTTCCTGGAGGTCTTGGTCTGCCGCTGACCTCCCAGGAGGTCTTGAGGACCTCCTGGAGGTCATGGCCACCACCCGCTCGGTAGCACCTCCAGGCACATCACCAGGAGAGGTCCGCAGACCTCCCAAAGCTAGTCCCAGGGACCTCCTGGTGGTCTGCCTGCATGCATCGAGCTAGTCCCGGGACAACAGAGCTAGCTCGCACAAGAACACAGCCAATACCACGACCACGAGGTCAAACAAAGAGGAAGCGCACAAAATAAACCTTATATAATAGGACCTTATGGTCAAGCTTGTTAACAAGAGGTGCGCCATCGAGAGCTTACAAAACCAACGAAGACTCTGGCTGGCAACAAGGAGCTCTAGGGCTCAACCACCAAAATACGCAAAAGCCATCCAACAAGCACCACAGGCTGTCGGGTGGAGGACGTCCTAGGTAGCTTAGTTGTCGAAGAACTCCTCCTCGAAGAGGTCTCAGACCGCCTCGCACTTGATCATCCTCATAATCTACTTTGACACGGGGCTTAAGCCATGAGTACTTCGAATGTACTCAGCAAGTCACAGAGAGCAAAGATGCAATAGTATTCATGCAAGGACTTACCAAGGGAGAGCTGTATGGTTAGTTTGCACAAAGCCAAGTTTGACAGTAATAACAATAATAGATTGAAAAGCAGCAGGCTAAACCATAATACATAATACTTTTGATGTTTAAAAAGGTGGAGTGAGCACCAACTCACAGCCACAACCAAAAATGGGGGAGGTCTGGTCACACCAGTGGCCAGGTCCTCACCCAAAACCCACTCCAGAGCACCCACTCCAGAGGTCCAAACCAACCCCTGGACCACTACCCGAGCCAACCTTGACCCCTCTGGAGCCGGCCAAGGTCTCTTCGAGGCAAAGCCAAGGCATCTCGCGGAAGTGTCCAGTGGCACAAGCTTTTTGAAGCAGCTACCCCTTGCACCATTTCACCGAGCATGTCCATGACCAAGGACTTGGCTATTCGAATAGATTTTTACACTCTGCAGAGGTGTACAACTTTACCCACAATCCACGATCTCTCTAGCGGGATGGGTTCCGGTCACCCTTGCTCACTTCCTAAGGTGAGCAGTCTAGAGAGCGCGCCAAGGCCTTTACAAAGCTTTGAACTGACTGGGGCTGCTCGCTAAGGTTTCGCAATCCCCTCCAGTGGTCTAGAAATCCACAGGGTTATGGGGTGCCCCCTCTTGCGCCAACGAATCACACGCTCAACCACAACAGCCCCAAGCCATCTCATTGCTAATTATTCAGCCCAGATCATTCCCATAAAATGATCTTGTGGTTGCACTAATTGGCCCAGTTCAACAGACACAAAGTGAAGTCCTTAATTGTGCCAAGGCAAGACTTCCACAACCAAGTGTGCAAAGCACCCACTACTCACTCCTTGCCTTCTTGCCTCAGCAAAACAATTTGTATTAACCCATGCCAAAAGACCACCCAGTCTTGGCACAACAGTTTTTAATCAAGTGATCTCACACCACAGTCAACACAGCTTAGGCGTCCTACCATAGCTGCTCAACAATGGCACCAGCCACACATTTCATATTTATTAGTCAAGATTATTAGAGATGGAGCATGATACGTTCAAACCACGTATTCTAAGCAAGGCTATAAAGACCTACGGTCCCCATGTTGGCAAATAACAAAGAACACCAACTAGATTAACCACCCTAAGGCTCAGAAGGTAAACATGACAACATGATGGAGGCAAGGTATAAAGGAGGCATAACAGCAAGTAGGCAAGTAACTACGGCCCAAACCATTTTCATATAAACATAGCCATGCATGATAAAGTAAAACCGAAATACATTTGTGAAACTAGGTTCAAAATGATCAAAGGGAGGTCTGTGGCTTGCCTTGGTCAAGCAGTGGAGAGCCTTCAGCAGCAAGAGCCGGGTCCAAGATCTCCTTAAACTCGTGATCTACACGTTCGCAAGAAAACCAAATAAGCAAAACCACACTAAACCAGAGAACTTAAAAAGAACCAAAAAGGAACTCAAACCAACTCAGCCAAAAGGAAACCAAGAGGCTTAACACAGCCTCAAAGAGCTCCTAGGGGAAGGTCTGGCGCAAGGAAGAACCGAGCAGATGAGGCAGGGAAGGAAGAAATGAGCAAAAGGTTACAAAGGCCTGCCCTCCCAGGCTATATATAGCCAGAATCGGTAGTGTGCATCACAAGGAAACCTAGAGACGTGTTGGCAATCGGGACCACTTGGGCAGGGCTTGCCCAAAAAGAATTGAAATAAAGTACCTCAGATGGCACTGCATTTAATGTGACCCGACACCTATTAAATGCGCACAGAGTTCTGAGGCAGGAGCAATAATAACAAGGTGGAGAGGGGCTGGCAAGTGGGGCCAGTCAAAAGGGTGTATAGTTGGTCAAAGAGGTGGCCCCACCGCAAGGGTCATTCCCGCCAAAGACCACTGGGGAGGTCCTGGACAGGAGGTCCAGAACGCTCAAAGGGAGAGGTCCTGACGGTCAAGATCTCAAAAGGGGAGGACCTCAACGGTCCAGATCAAAAGTCTGAGGAGGTCTTGACGAGTAGATCTCCAAAAAGGGAGATCCAACGGTCAAGATCTCAAAAGGGGAGGACCTCAATGGTCCAGATCAAAAGTGCAGGGAGGTCTTGACGAGTAGATCTCCAAAAAGGGAGATCCAACGGTCAAGATCTCAAAAGGGGAGGACCTCAACGGTCCGGATCAAAAGTCTTGAGGAGGTCTTGACGAGTGATCTCCAAAAGGGAGATCCAACGGTCAAGATCTCAAAGGAGGACCTCAACGGTCCAGATCAAAAGTGCGGGGAGGTCCTGACCAACAGGGATTTTGAGGATTAGGAGGGTGGTCTCTACAAAAGACCAGCAAGGATAGAGGAGGTGGTCCTTGCAAAACAGCCAGGGGGAGGTCCTGGACAGCTAGATCTCAACAAGAGGAGGTCTGAGCGGCTAGATCTCAACAAGGGAGGTCTGAGCGGCTAGATCTCAACAAGGGAGGTCTGAGCGGCTAGATCTCAACAAGGGAGGTCTGAGCGGCTAGATCTCAACAAGGGAGGTCTGAGCGGCTAGATCTCAACAAGGGAGGTCTGACGGCTAGATCTCAACAAGGGAGGTCTGAGCGGCTAGATCTCAACAAGGGAGGTCTGAGCGGCTAGATCTCAACAAGGGAGGTCTGAACGGCTAGATCTCAACAAGGGAGGTCTGAACGGCTAGATCTCAACAAGGGAGGTCTGAACGGGCTAGATCTCAACAAGGGAGGTCTGAACGGCTAGATCTCAACAAGGGGAGGTCTGAGCGGCTAGATCTCAACAAGGGGAGGTCTGAGCGGCTAGATCTCAACAAGGGGAGGTCTGAACGGCTAGATCTCTACAAGGGGAGGTCTGAACGGCTAGATCTCAACAAGGGGAGGTCTGAACGGCTAGATCTCAACAAGGGGAGGTCTTAAAGAACACGGAGGAGGTCCGTAGGACACAGAAAAGTCCGCAGGGACATAGGGAGGTCTATTTGGACACAAGGGAGGTCCAAATAGCGACGCGGAGGTCTAGGAGGGTCCCAAAAAGGGGCGCTGGGAGGTCCAGAGAGGCTCTGGAGCGCCCAGGAGAACTCAGGGGTTCCAAGGGAGGTCCAAAGGAAGCAAAACCAAGCGTGGCTTGGGGGGGGACCAAAGAGGTTTTTGAAACACTAACCCGAGCTGGGTCCTTGACAGGAAAACCCCCAAGCAAGGGAGAGGTTCGAACAGAGGGGAGATGCGAGAGAGGTCTGGATCTCAAAGAGATTCAAACCAACAAAGTTAAGAGAGAGAGAGAGAAGTGGCGAACCAGGGGCACACAGAGAGGCTTTGGAGAACCACAACCCGAGGGCGGCAAAGACACCACAGAGAGCCACAACCAGCAAGGAACACCAACAACAACTTGGTTAAGGTTTGATTAATTCCAATTGAACTCTCCAGATTTCAAAAATCTCAGGTTAAGCTTTGGATTCTCAATAAAGCCAAATGGTTACTTTTATTTTGAAAACTTGTCAGGGACTTAAAAGAAAACGGAACGTTACAAACCTTCACCCCTTAAGGGAATCTCGACCCCGAGATTCAGGCTGAGCTAGGGAATAGGTGGGGGAACTCCTTCCTGAGGTCCTCTTCTCGTTCCCATGTTGCCTCAGCTTCGGAGTGGTTGCTCCATTGCACCTTGCACAGCTTGGTGGTCTTGCTCCTGGTAACTCTCTCTGACACATCCAAAATCTTGATGGGGTGCTCTCTGTAAGTGAGGTCTTCTTGGAGGTTCACAGCTTCTAAAGGCATTTGGTCCTCTGGCACTCGCAAACATTTCTTCAACTGGGAGACATGGAACACATTGTGGACTCCAAAGAAGTCGAGGAGGAGGTCCAACTTGTAGGCTACTTCACCCCTACGGGCAAGAATTGAAAAGGCCCAATGAACCTTGGAGCAAGCTTTCTACTAACTCGAACATTGCATACCCTTGAGAGGTGACACTTTGAGGTAGACTTGATCTCCTGGGACAAAAGCTAGGTCTCGACGCCTAACATCTGCGTAGCTCTTTTGCCGAGTTTGAGCAGCTTTTAGCTTCTCCCTTATTGACCTTACTTGATCTTCGGCTTCTTTCAGCAGGTCCGGGCCAAGAACTTGACCTTCACCCGATTCTGTCCAGTGCAAGGGAGTCCTACACTTTCTCCCGTAAATAGCTTCAAAAGGGGACATCTGGAGGCTCGCTTGGTAACTGTTATTGTAGGAAAATTCTGCATAAGGTAACATCTTGTCCCAACTAGATTGTCTTTCTAGCGCACAAGCTCTTAGCATGTCCTCAAGGACTTGATTAACTCTCTCAGTTTGGCCATCTGTTTGTGGGTGGTACGCTGTACTGAAATTAAGGTCTGTGCCCAAGGCATCATGTAGCTTTTGCCAAAATTTGGAGGTGAATTGGGATCCTCTGTCTGAGACTATCTTCTTTGGAACACCATGAAGGCACACAACCTTTGCCATGTAGATTTCGGCTAGCTTGTCTCCAGCATAAGTAGTCTTCACAGGAATAAAGTGAGCCATTTTTGTTAATCTATCCACAATGACCCAAATAGAATCAAAACCAGCTTGGATACGAGGTAAACCAATAATAAAATCCATGCCGACCTCTTCCCACTTCCACTCGGGTATGGGTAAGGGCACTAAAAGTCCTCCAGGTCTTTGGTGCACTGCCTTAACTTTTTGGCAAGTGTCACATTTGGCCACAAAATCTGCTATTTCTCTCTTCATTTTTGGCCACCAGTACAATTCCTTGATATCCTGGTACATTTTTGTAACTCCTGGATGTAAAGAATACAAAGCTTCATGGGCTTCTTTAAGTATTACCTCTTTGAGCTCTGCGTTATTGGGCACACAGAGCCTTTTATCAAACCAAACTGCACCTAGATCATCTATAGAAAACCTTGCAGCCTTCCCTTCTCTTATGCTGGTCTTGATTTCTTGGATGTTAGCATCTCCCTCTTGGGCTGCCTTGATCTGTTTTTGCAACGTGGGTTGCACTTCAAGCGCTGCTAAGAATCCCTCTTCAACTAATTCAAGTCTAAGCTTCAGGAATTCTTCATACAGAGTAGGCTGGCTCTCCTTGATCATCAAAGTATTGACATAAACTTTTCTGCTCAAAGCATCTGCAACCACATTGGCCTTGCCTGGGTGGTAATGGATTCCCACATTGTAGTCCTTAATAAGCTCAAGCCACCTTCTCTGCCGCAAATTCAAATCTGCTTGTGTAAAGATGTACTTTAGGCTTTTGTGGTCAGTGTAAATTTCACACCTATTACCAATGAGGTAATGGCGCCAAATTTTTAAGGCATGAACCACAGCAGCCAACTCAAGGTCATGAGTAGGGTAGTTTGCTTCATGAGGCTTCAACTGTCTTGAAGCATAAGCTACCACTTTTCTGTCTTGCATGAGAACACAGCCAAGTCCTTGCTTGGACGCATCACAAAAGACTTCAAAATCCTTCCTGACATCTGGAAGAACCAAAACTGGGGCAGAGGTTAACTTTTCCTTAAGCTCTTGGAAGCTTCGATCACACTCTGAGGTCCAAAGAAACTTCTTTTCTTTCTTTAACAGCTGAGTGAGAGGTCTTGCAATACGGGAAAAGCCTTCAATAAACCTTCTGTAGTAGCCGGCCATGCCAAGAAAACTCCTGACTTGAGGCACTGTCCTAGGGGGTTCCCAATTGAGTACATCTTGAACCTTACTAGGGTTGACAGACACTCCTTCTTTTGACAAAACATGCCCCAAAAAGACCACTTCCTTTAGCCAAAATTCACACTTACTAAACTTGACAAAGAGCTGATGAGCTCTGAGCTTCCCCAAAACCGAAGAGAGATGGCTTGCATGCTCCTCTTCACTCTTGGAATACACTAGGATGTCGTCAATAAAGACAATGACAAACTTGTCTAGGTACTCCATGAACACTCGGTTCATCAAATTCATGAAGTAGGCAGGGGCATTGGTCAGCCCAAAAGACATGACAGTGAATTCAAATAACCCATACCTAGTTGAAAAAGCTGTCTTAGGGATGTCTTCCTTGCGAATCTTGAGTTGGTGATATCCTGTTCTCAAATCTATCTTAGAAAACACAGCAGCTCCCTTCAATTGATCAAATAAATCATCAATTCTTGGCAAAGGATACTTGTTCTTGATGGTGACATCATTGAGAGCTCTGTAGTCCACACACATCCTTTGAGTGCCATCCTTTTTGGGCACAAAAATCACTGGGGCTCCCCAAGGTGAGGAGCTAGGTCTAATAAAACCCTTGCTCTGCAAGTCTTCCAACTGCTTCTTCAACTCCACATGATCATCAACATGCAATCTGTAGGGCCTTTTGGAGATGGGGGAGGTCCCTGGGACAAGGTTTATGATAAACTCAAGGTCTCTGTCTGGGGGCATCCCTGGGAGCTCATCAGGGAACACATCCACAAATTCTTTAACAACAGGGACAACCTCCAAAACTTGGACTTGAGCACTACAAGATAGGGCTCCTTGGAGCTTCTCTGAGGTGGCCGAAAACTTCACAGTGGCACCACTAGGGCTGGTCAAAGAGATACTTTTGCCACTACAATCCAACATGGCATGGTGGTTAGCTAGCCAGTCCATGCCCAAGATCACATCTAGGGACCTGGTGTCCAAAAGGATAAGGTTGGCTAGAAATTCTACTCCTTCTATGACCATTTTCACTTGTGGACAACCCTGGTTCGTACTTAGTTCTGAGCTGGGGGATTGAACCAACAAGGTAGACTTAAGAGCAACAACTCGAAACTGGTGCTTTGCAACAAAACTCCGAGAAATAAACGAATGGGAAGCTCCAGAGTCAAACAAAACTGCGGCTGGCACTGAATTTACTAGGAACATACCTAGTACCACGTCTGAGGAGGTATGAGCTTCTTCCACTGCCACATGGTTCACACGGCCCCTTCCAAAAGTCTGGGAGGTCCTGGCTTGAGGAGGTCCTACGGCCTGAGAGGTCTTGGCCGAGGGAGGTCCTGAACTAGAGGTCTTGGTGGCTGGCTCTGTCTTCAGTGGGCATTGATTGGCAAAATGCCCCACTTGATGACACTTGAAACAGTGATCCCTCTTCTTTGTGGAGGTTCTTTGGGGTTGACTTGGTGCTACCAATCTTGTTGCGAGACAGACAGATGGGCGGGAGGTCTTGACAGAGGTCCCGGGAGGTCCAGGAGGTCCTTGGCGCTTGGGTTGGTACTGCACAAAAGCTTTGTGGCGCTGTGGAGGTCTCTGTTGAGCACTGGAGGGTGGCACCTTCCTCTTGAAAGACTCTGAAAGTTCTCTTCGGGACTCCTCAATGAGCATTGCCTTGTTCACCATATGCTGGAAATCAGGATAATCGTTGCCCACAACTTGAACTTTTAAACTGGGATGGAGGCCTCGCTTGAAGCGCTTCTGCCGTGCATCATCCGTAGCCACATCTTCACGAGCATAACGTGACAATTGGGTGAACTTTGTGAGATACTCGCTCATTGACATGCTGCCTTGCTTGAGCTCTCTAAACTCTTCCTTTTTCATCTCCACCTTCCCATCGGGGACATGCGAGTGACGAAAAGCCGCTGCGAATTCGGCCCAAGTGATCCTCTGGGGGTCAGCATGTGAGGCACAAAATGTGTCCCACCACTCAGCTGCAGGTCCTTCCAATTGATGTGAGGCAAACAAAACCTTCTCCCTGTCTTCACAGCGAGCAATATCCAGCTTCTTCTCTGTTGATCTCAGCCAATCATCTGCATCTAAGGGCTCGGGAGAGCTGGAAAAAGTAGCTGGGCGTGTCTTCATGAACTCTGACAGCCTTGATTGATGGTGAGCTGGAGGGTGGAGGTGATGGTGCTGCTGCAGCCTGACTATTATGACTCATCATGGCAAGTAAAGCATTGGTGGTCTGGCTTTGTTGAACCATAATCTGGTTCATATTCTGCATCATGGAGCTCATCATTTGGGCTTGTGCCGCCATAAACTGCCCAAAACCTGGGTCTGTTGCTGCCACTAGAGGAGGTGGAGGCAACTGTTCTTGAGGTTCACCCTGACTTGAGGACTGTCGAGTCTGCACCATCTGGACAAAACCCTAAAGGTTTTATAGGTAAGAAGGAAAGCATGGTAGATAAGAGGGAACCGAGAAAAAGATAGAGCATCTATTAGGGGTGACTTGGTTAACCCAAGAGAGAACCAAAAAGGCAAGGAGGCCAAAAGAGGCAACAAAAGCTTCAAAACAGAGGTCTTCAAGACCCAAGCTGAGCGAGACTCAGAATAGGACCACTAAGCCTAACCTTTCTACAGTCGGCCCTATTGAAGTTATAAAGGCAAGGAGGTCAAATTAGATTCAAAATCAAGGTTCCAGCAGAGATAAGATAATGGAACTAAGGAGGAGTTAAGATGAGAGTAGAACCGGACAAGAAAAGATTTTAGGCAAGATAAGGGCAGCATAGAACCAGCACAAGGAAAGAACTATCAAACAAATTTTAAGTTGACTTTCTTTAAAAAAAATAACTTTTTGAACAAAAACTAAATCGACCTTTCTACCTACGGCCACGTCCTACAGCCGACCTAGGCTCTGATACCAACTGTGACGACCCACCCCGTGATGCGCCAAAGGAGGTCCGGGAGGACCATTTTTTTTTTTGCATTGCGAAACCACCACAGAGGGATGTGGTAGCACCGCATGGAGCTTTACCGAGGAGGTCTACCAGGACCTCCCAGGAGGTCTTGCGGACTTCCTGGAGGTCTTGGTCCGCCGCTGACCTCCCAGGAGGTCTTGAGGACCTCCTGGAGGTCATGGCCACCACCCGCTCGGTAGCACCTCCAGGCACATCACCAGGAGAGGTCCGGCAGGACCTCCCAGGCTAGTCCCGTAGGACCTCCTGGTGGTCCTGCCCCTGTGCATCCGAGCTAGTCCCAGGACAACAGAGCTAGCTCGCACAAGAACACAAGCCAATACCACGACCACGAGGTCAAACAAAGAGGGAGCAGACAAAATAAACCTTATATAATAGGACCTTATGGTCAAGCTTGTTAACAAGAGGTCTGCCACTGAGAGCTTACAAAACCAACGAAGACTCACAACTGGCAACAAGGAGCTCTAGGGCTCAACCACCAAAATACGCAAAAGCCATCCAACAAGCACCATAGGCTGTCGGGTGGAGGACGTCCTAGGTAGCTTAGTTGTCGAAGAACTCCTCCTCGAAGAGGTCTGCACTGCCCTGCACTTGATCATCCTCATAATCTGCTTTGACACAGGGCTTAAGCCATGAGTACTTCGAATGTACTCAGCAAGTCACAGAGAGCAAAGATGCAATAGTATTCATGCAAGGACTTACCAAGGGAGAGCTGTATGGTTAGTTTGCACAAAGCCAAGTTTGACAGTAATAACAATAATAGATTGAAAAGCAACAGGCTAAACCATAATACATAATACTTTTGATGTTTAAAAAGGTGGAGTGAGCACCAACTCACAGCCACAACCAAAAATGGGGGAGGTCTGGTCACACCAGTGGCCAGGTCCTCACCCAAAACCCACTCCAGAGCACCCACTCCAGAGGTCCAAACCAACCCCTAGACCACTACAGAGCCAACCTTGACCCCTCCGGAGCCGGCCAAGGTCTCTTGAGGCAAAGCCAAGGCATCTCGCGGAAGTGTCGATGGCACAAGCTTTTGAAGCAGCTACCCTTGCACCATTTCACCGAGCATGTCCATGACCAAGGACTTGGCTATTGAATAGATTTTACACTCTGCAGAGGTGTACAACTTTACCCACAATCCACGATCTCTCTAGCGGGATGGGTTCCAGTCACCCTTGCTCACTTCCTAAGGTGAGCAGTCTAGAGAGCGCGCCAAGGCCTTTACAAAGCTTTGAACTGACTGGGGCTGCTCGCTAAGGTTTCGCAATCCCCTCCAGTGGTCTAGAAATCCACAGGGTTATGGGGTGCCCCCTCTTGCGCCAACGAATCACACGCTCAACCACAACAGCCCCAAGCCATCTCATTGCTAATTATTCAGCTCAGACCATTCCCATAAAATGATCTTGTGGTTGCACTAATTGGCCAAGTTCAACAGACACAAAGTGAAGTCCTTAATTGTGCCAAGGCAAGACTTCCACAACCAAGTGTGCAAAGCACCCACTACTCACTCCCTGCCTTCTTGCCTCAGCAAAACAATTTGTATTAACCCATGCCAAAAGACCACCCAGTCTTGGCACAACAGTTTTTAATCAAGTGATCTCACACCACAGTCAACACAGCTTAGGCGTCCTGCCATAGCTGCTCAACAATGGCACCAACCACACATTTCATATTTATTAGTCAAGATTATTAGAGATGGAGCATGATACGTTCAAACCACATATTCTAAGCAAGGCTATAAAGACCTACGGTCCCCATGTTGGCAAATAACAAAGAACACCAACTAGATTAACCACCCTAAGGCTCACAAGGTAAACATGACAACATGATGGAGGCAAGGTATAAAGGAGGCATAACAGCAAGTAGGCAAGTAACTACGGCCCAAACCATTTTCATATAAACATAGCCATGCATGATAAAGTAAAACCGAAATACATTTGTGAAACTAGGTTCAAAATGATCAAAGGGAGGTCTGTGGCTTGCCTTGGTCAAGCAGTGGAGAGCCTTCAGCAGCAAGAGCCGGGTCCAAGATCTCCTTAAACTCGTGATCTACACGTTCGCAAGAAAACCAAATAAGCAAAACCACACTAAACCAGAGAACTTAAAAAGAACCAAAAAGGAACTCAAACCAACTCAACCAAAAGGAAACCAAGAGGCTTAACACAGCCTCAAAGAGCTCCTGGGGGAAGGTCTGGCGCAAGGAAGAACCGAGCAGATGAGGCAGGGAAGGAAGAAATGAGCAAAAAGGTTACAAAGGCCTGCCCTCCCAGGCTATATATAGCCAGAATCGGTAGTGTGCATCACAAGGAAACCTAGAGACGTGTTGGCAATCGGGACTACTTGGGCAGGGCTTGCCCAAAAAGAATTGAAATAAAGTACCTCAGATGGGACTGCATTTAATGTGACCCGACACCTATTAAATGCGCACAGAGTTCTGAGGCAGGAGCAATAATAACAAGGTGGAGAGGGGCTGGCAAGTTGTGCCAGTCAAAAGGGTGTACAGTTGGTCAAAGAGGTGGCCCCACCGCAAGGGTCATTCCCGCCAAAGACCACTGGGGAGGTCCTGGACAGGAGGTCCAGAACGCTCAAAGGGAGAGGTCCTGACGGTCAAGATCTCAAAAGGGGAGGACCTCAACGGTCCAGATCAAAAGTGCAGGGAGGTCTTGACGAGTAGATCTCCAAAAAGGGAGATCCAACGGTCAAGATCTCAAAAGGGGAGGACCTCAACGGTCCAGATCAAAAGTGTGAGGAGGTCTTGACGAGTAGATCTCCAAAAAGGGAGATCCAACGGTCAAGATCTCAAAAGGGGAGGACCTCAACGGTCCAGATCAAAAGTGCAGGGAGGTCTTGACGAGTAGATCTCCAAAAAGGGAGATCCAACGGTCAAGATCTCAAAAGGGGAGGACCTCAACGGTCCAGATCAAAAGTGCAGGGAGGTCTTGACGAGTAGATCTCCAAAAAGGGAGATCCAACGGTCAAGATCTCAAAAGGGGAGGACCTCAACGGTCCAGATCAAAAGTGCGGGGAGGTCCTGACCAACAGGGATTTTGAGGATTAGGAGGGTGGTCTCTACAAAAGACCAGCAAGGATAGAGGAGGTGGTCCTTGCAAAACAGCCAGGGGGAGGTCCTGGACAGCTAGATCTCAACAAGAGGAGGTCTGAGCGGCTAGATCTCAACAAGGGGAGGTCTGAGCGGCTAGATCTCAACAAGGGGAGGTCTGAGCGGCTAGATCTCAACAAGGGGAGGTCTGAGCGGCTAGATCTCAACATGGGGAGGTCTGAGCGGCTAGATCTCAACTAGGGGAGGTCTGAGCGGCTAGATCTCAACAAGGGGAGGTCTGAACGGCTAGATCTCAATAAGGGAGGTCTAGATCTCAACAAGGGAGGTCTGCGGCTAGATCTCAACAAGGGAGGTCGGCTAGATCTCAACAAGGGGAGGTCTGAATGGCTAGATCTCAACAAGGGGAGGTCTGAGCGGCTAGATCTCAACAAGGGGAGGTCTGAGCGGCTAGATCTCAACAAGGGGAGGTCTGAGCGGCTAGATCTCAACAAGGGGAGGTCTGAGCGGCTAGATCTCAACAAGGGGAGGTCTGAACGGCTAGATCTCAACAAGGGGAGGTCTTAAAGAACACGGTGGAGGTCCGTAGGACACAGAAAAGTCCGCAGGGACATAGGGAGGTCTATTTGGACACAAGGGAGGTCCAAATAGCCACGAGGAGGTCTAGGAGGGTCCCAAAAAGGGGAGCTGGGAGGTCCAGAGAGGCTGTGGAGCGCCCAGGAGAACTCAGGGGTTCCAAGGGAGGTCCAAAGGAAGCAAAACCAAGCGTGGCTTGGGGGGGACCAAAGAGGTTTTTGAAACACTAACCCGAGCTGGGTCCTTGACAGGAAAACCCCCAAGCAAGGGAGAGGTTCGAACAGAGGGGAGATGCGAGAGAGGTCTGGATCTCAAAGAGATTCAAACCAACAAAGTTAAGAGAGAGAGAGAGAAGTGGCGAACCAGGGGCACACAGAGAGGCTTCGGAGAACCAGAACCCGAGGGCGGCAAAGACACCACAGAGAGCCACAACCAGCAAGGAACACCAACAACAACTTGGTTAAGGTTTGATTAATTCCAATTGAACTCTCCAGATTTCAAAAATCTCAGGTTAAGCTTTGGATTCTCAATAAAACCAAATGGTTACTTTTATTTTGAAAACTTGTCAAGGACTTAAAAGAAAACAGAACGTTACACCTAAGGACCGAGTTACTTGGGCCGCTAAACTAAGCAAATATTGCGTGCTAACCACGCGAGGGGGATATGGGACCTCTCTTGGCTAAGTACTTTGGGCGGTGTTAATTGTTGAGCTCATTGGAGGGTTAAAAAGAAAAGCAATAGGACGGGAGCATCTGTAATTCGGCTTGAGCTGGCTGATGTGTCTCTATTGCTAGGGTTGCGGCTCTTTTGAATTAGCATCATCCATTGGAAATGTCTCGTAGGACTTAGCTGTGCCGGCATACCAAAGGAAGTGTGCTAATCATGTGGCGAAAAGGCGGTCCGACGCGTGGGTACATTGGTACACCCCTGTAACAGCCCAAAGTTCTGTTACCAAAACAAAAAAAATAAATAAAGTTAATATTTTATTGGATTTTCTGAAATTTGAAAGAGTTTGTTTGCTCTTATTTAATTTCTGAAGTTTTAAAACTCAAAAGTAAAATTTATTAAAGTTTTATTTGAGTTAAAGTTGAAAAATAAAAATTAAATTAATTTTGATAATTTTATGAAATTTTAAAAGCTTTTTCCTAAATATTTTAAAACCAAAATAATTTATTTGTAAAATTAAAAGCCAAAAATAAGTTGGAAATAATTTTATTAAGTCCAAAATAACGCTAGAGATTTTTGTGAATTATTTTAGAATTTTTGGATTTATTTTGCTATATTCTAAAGCCTAAAAGAATTATCTTGAATTAAATCAATTAATAAATCAAATTAAAAAACCCTAAACCCTTTTGGGCCAAAACCTCAATCGGCCCATTCCTATTCACACCATCTCGGCCCAACTGGCCCGCTCACACCCTCTCTCTCCTTTCATTTCCGCCTCCCCCTCTATCCACCGTCAGATTTCAATCCGACGGCCAACAAGCCACCACGTCACCCCGCGCGACCTCAGCCACCCGATGCAAATCCAACCGCCCACGCGTTTCTTCCTCCTCCCCTCTTCTCCCTCACGCAGCCACGCCCTATTGTCGCCATTGCCGCGCCTTGGAGCTCCATAACCGCTGCATTTACCTCCTCGTCTCCTCCTAGATTCACGCGCATTCAAGTCGCATGTAACAGCCGCCTCCATTCCGCCCATTACCCTCTTAAACACGCGGTCGTTTCGCCAGAATCCCGAGTAACACCGCCGTGACCTCCGCTCCATGATCTCCTCGCTCCGACACCCTCCAGTCCTATAAATAGGAGCCCTAGAAGCCCCTCTTCTCGCTCATCTCTTTCCCCTCACCCATCTCTCCCTCCTCGCTCTCTAATGGCCGTATTTCGTGTTTGAAAACCCACGGCCGCATGCCTCTTCTTCTCCATCTCCGGCGCCGTCAAAGTCTCCCCGGCCACTCCGACCCCGCTGTCGCCGTCGCTGTCGCCGCCTCCACGCCTACCCCGTGCGTGCGCTAGCTACGCCGGAGCGCCGCCCAAACCACCTCGCCATCGTGGACCCAATCTCGCCACCGCCATTTTGCTCACCGCCGGCCAACGCCTCACGCCCTTGCGCCACCACGGTGAGCACCACAACCCCTGCGTTCCCCTCTCTCTGTTGAGCCAAATCAAGATTCGCCAGGCATGCCTGCCACGGCGAGCCCGAGCTGTCTTGCGCCCGTCCGGTCGCCACCGTGGCGCCACCTCATCTCCATGCAACCGCCACGTCACCACATTTGCCCACATGGCCGCCGAGTCACCGCTTAGTCAGCGCGTGCGTGGCACGGTGCACCAATTTCCAGATCCATTGGTTGGGTAGAATTGGTCTACCGCGGACCGTGTCTATGACACGTGGGGTCCACTGTCAGATTTTGTTTTTATTTATTTAAATTCCGAAAAAAACCTCAGGGCTGACGTCACCTTGCGCAATAATTATAATTTCCTTTAGAAAAATAATTCGGGAAATTGTTTAAATAACAGATTTAGGATTAAATTTGTAAAATTCATAACTTTTGCATCCTAACTCTAAATTAGATGATTCAAATTGCTAAAATCTTAGAAAATTATTGTCTAACTAAATAAAATAAAATTATTCAATTTGGAGTTCAGTTTAGTTTTGTTTTAGAATTTAGAATTCATTTAAATTTCAAATTTAGGTTAAAATTAATAAAATCCATATCATTTGAATCTCAACTCCAATTTTAGTGAGTCAAATTTATAAAATCTTACAAAATTATGTTTTAGCTAAAGAAAATATAAATACCTGTTTTGGAGTTAATTTAAATTGTCTTTTTGAAATCAAAATGGTTTAAACTGCTCATTTAAGATTTAAACTTGTAAAATACATATCTTTTATTTCCTAACTTCAAATTTAGTGTTTTCAGTTTATAAAATCTTATAAAATTATTATCTAGCTAAATAAATTAAGATTATTATTATCTTAGTTTATTTTGTCTTTCTGAGTTTTATTTGTTTTTCTTTTGTTGTATCTTATTTGCACGTTTAGAGTACGACGATTCCGGGGAATTTGAATCTTCCCAAGACTTAGAATTTCCAGACTTCAACGAAGGCAAGTTACATTCTTGACCATATTTGCACCCAGTATTTAAAATTATTTAAATTATGTTTTAAATTATTATTGCATGCGTATTTATATTCAAGTAATTTAAATTCCTGTTTTAAGCTTTATAGTTATTCCCAATGCCTTTGTATGTCCAATCATTGTCAAGAGAGGTGGTATGGAGACTATTATCGAATGCATATATATTTTGGAGTTTGGATAATAAAAGAAGATTGTGAAAGGATGTGTGTAGATGGAGGAAAATTGTTAATAGATAATGGATGATTACAGAAATAGGTGATTATTGTATGGAAATAGATTATTATTAAGGATCGGATTGTGGTATTATTAGAGTTATATGATTGTTGGATATTAGATGTCAATCATAGATATAGATTATCATTGGTTTATTGGATATTGGAATGAATGATGTTGGATTATTAGAAATACATGATTATTATGGTTGGATTGTAGAAATAAATGATTATTGGATACCGGATTTTAGAGGTAGATTGTTGTTGATGTTGGATTAATAAAGATTTGATGATAGATAGATACTATAGTCAAATACTGAATTGTTGATATTGGATTCTAGAAATAGATTGTCATTGGATATCAGATTATCTAAAAATTTGATTATAGGATTACATAGTCATTGGATTGATAGATATCGGATTATAAAATTTGAGTATAGTTAAATATTTGGAACAATTGAAGATGGATCATAGAAATAGGCCTATACGGTGTAGATTGGACTAATGAATTTTGGATTGCTGAAGGTTGGATTAAAACAACGTTGATGGATTACATACTGATCTCGTTCTTAACAAGTCTTGGACATTTAACCCTCACCCTAGATAAAATCTAGTTGATACAATAGTATGAACTAGAACAGTTTGAGAAAGATTATGCTTAGCAATGCTTAGACCCAAAAATGTTTGATTTGGGAAACTTTCAGCCAAAACTCAAATATTGTTTAAAGAATCTATGGCATTGGTTTGTCATGGAAGTTTTGTTGTAAATGAATTTGAGAAAAATGAAATAAAATTATGGTTTGTACTTGGGTGAAATGGACGGTTGGTGGGTGCAAGTTTATGCACGGGCTCAATCTCGGTTAGGGTTGAGGCCCAGGGGTTATTTGTAAAGTCGCCCAAGTCAGTTGAGGACCGGTCTCTGAGCGTATTTTTGCTATGCCTATAATGGGCTATGCCTCACCGTGCAACCACATGGCCTGTATGGGCAGGACCTGGCTTAATAATTTGGGATACTTCATAGATATTCGTGCCATATTGTATGTGTGGGTGTTGGTCAGACAGTTTTCCCACCTGGCGCAAGAGGGGGCTCCCGGAGGACGGACAGTCCAATGGAAGCGAAACCTTAGCGGGCATGAGTTCTTTGAGGTAGATCATTGTAACGGCCTTGTGATAATTGCTTTGTCACACGCCTTAGGAAGCGTGGATTGGCCGACACAAGGAGCAAATTATCTCGTGTGGGTAAAGTGTACAACCTCTGCAGAGTGTAAAACTATTCGAATAGCCGTGTCCACGGTCATGGACATGCTAGTAAAAGCCACTCAAAGTTAGATTTTGGTTTTGGTTTCAAAAGACTTTATCAAATGGATTATGCAATTCGGTATTGGGCGGGAAGCCATGTGATAGGAGGGTATCCTTCACCATTCATGTGTGAATGTTATCTGACTATAAAATTGATTTATGAAATGAATTTTAGTTAAGGATTAACTGCTTTGGAATTTAGTACAAGTATTCAAAGAAAATGCTGCTTTATGCAAAAAGAACCATATTAAGCCATCCTTTGTTACATCCACGTATGCATGTCATTCTGTTACTTAACGGGTGTAACTTGCGAGCACGGTAGTTGTGCTCATTCTTGCTTAATGCAAATAATTTCAGAGGAGAAGGACTTTGCCACCGGTGTGGATCTCGACGACTAGGCCGCTTCCCCAGTTGATTGCCTGTGGCAGATTAACAGGACCCTACTACTTCTTCGTCTTCTGCTGTGTTTATTTTATTGTTGGCCTGTAAGCCTCCCTTGTAATCAACTCTGTTGTTATTTATTAATAAAGTTGTGATATGATTTTGTTACCATATTTGTTTACTGTGTGAACTAGCTACTGATCATGGGACTAGTTCAGAAATGCACAGAGGATTCGGGAGTGTTAATCCCGGGTCTTACAACCCCTGCAGGGATAAAACTATTCGAATAGCCTCGTCCTAGGTTATGGACATGCTTGGTAAGGTCACTCAAGAACTAGATTCAACCATTTAATTAAAACTTGATGGGTGGTATGAATTGGGTGATTCATGCTATTGTTGTGGTGACTATTGGGGTAGTCACTTCTAGGTTGCTTCACTGTTGTTATTATTATTGTATCGTTGTTACTTCAACAATTAAAAATGCTTTGTCAAATTGCTTTCAATCTATTACGATATTGCAAATATAAACTTGCTTTATGCTAAATGAGCCTAAAAAGCCTTCCACTTAATAAAGCTTGCATGTAGCTAATTATAGTTCTGTTATCTTACATGTCAGTCTTGCGAGTACATTTTTGTACTCAGTTGCTTTGCTTAATTGTTTTGTTGCAGAGGAAGTGGAGCCCAAAGGGCCCTACTTTTGTGAGATGTGCGGTGGTTTGGAAGACGACTAGGTTGGTGGCTTTGGTCGGTTGCCTTGTGGCTTTGGGCAAACCGTAGAGCCTTCTTTTGCTTATCGCCATCTTATGGCTTTTGCTTCCGCTGTTATTAGTCTCTTTAGTTGTATTTGGCCAGTCGGCCTCTCCCTTGTAATAACTGATATTATGTATGTCTTTTATTAATCTAGTTCGTGCTTTGGATCTATGTTTGTATGTAATTGATACACAACTTTGTATATGGGTGTATGTACAGCACTTCTGGGATGTACATATTTTCCCGAGGCACGGAATATTAAGTTTGTGATGCTAGGGTCGGTGGGTCGGCTAAGCATTACAAACCTAATACTCCGGGGTCTCACAAATGTTGGTATCAGAGCCATACTGACCATAGAAACCCTAGCTTGGTCGTCTTTAGGATGTTTTGGAAAACTTATTTTCGAAATATCAAATGATTTAAGAAAGCTTAAGTAAATTCTCTAATTTTCTCCTTACCTATCTTAACTTTCTTATCTCATCTTGCTCTCTTTTGAGTTTTAAAATATTGTTTTCTCTTCTCCTCTCAAAAGATAGTATTATCGTTTAAAGTGGGTGTGAGCACCCGGATTTATTAGGCTCATAATACTTAGTCATCCAATTGACCCTAGTATTATCAACCAAATAAACCCGGTCTCGAGAGATGTATACTTCCCAGAATGCAGTATACATACCTCACAACAAAAGAATGTATCAATTCCATACAACACATAGTACATAAGCAACAAACCAGAAGTTAATATTAATATGGAATAGCTATTACAAAAGAGGGGCCCTTAGGCCAAATAGCAACAAATTTTAAAAAGATAACAGCGGAAGCAAAAGTGCCATAAAGATGGCTATAACACAAAGCCAATCAGTGTGCCTTAACCCCTAGGCATCTGACCGACCGCCAAGCTAGTCGTCAAGAAATCGCAATGTAGCATGTAGTAAGGCTCTTGGAGCTCACCTCCTTCCTCTGCAACAAGGTTGTTAAGCAAAGCAAATGAGTACAATAACTTGTTTATTGTACTCGCAAGACTGACGTGTAAGATAACAGAACTATAATTTAGCTACATGCAAGCTTTATGTAAGTGGAGGTTGTACGTCTCATTTAGCATAAAGCAACATTTATTTGCAATAATGTAATACATTTAAAGGCAAGTTATCAAATCTGTTTTTAACATTCAAATATCAAGTTTGACAACGATAATAACAATAAGTAGATGACGACAACAATCCTAGAAGTGACTAACCCAATAGTCACCACAACAATAGCATGAACTCCCCGTTCATACCAACCAGGTCAAGTTTTAATTAAATGTTGTAGTCTAACTCTTGCAAAACCTAACCAAGCGTGTCCATAACCTAGGACGAGGCTATTCGAATAGTTTTATCCCTGCAGGGTGTACCACTGTACCCACACGTCAGACCGCCTTTCCTTTACGCACACTTCCGAAGGTGTGCTGGCACGGCTAAGTCCTACGAGACCTTTCCAAAGGATGAATGCTAATTACGAGCTGCACAACCCACGGGGAGAAGGAGACATTAGACGACCTACCCGGAAGCTAATGCTCCCCTCCCACACTATACATATACATTTGTCTTTGAAAACACACCAACCGAGCTCGCTCATAATTAACACCTCCTAGAGTACTTAGTCAAGAGGGGTTCCATATGCCCCTCGCGTGGTTAGTACGCATAATTGCTTGGAGAGTGTATCACAAGATGTTCGGTCCTTGGTGACTCGGGCATACAACCACATCCAAAAACCGCACCATCCATCCAATATGCCCAAGTCCAATCCACACATTTATTTTCAGGTTTTGTATTTACAAAGTAACAAAGCACAAGTGCTGGACATATAATAGGAATATTTAGATTTGTGTGATCAAGATCATCGACTAATTCGATGATCGCCCATTGCTACCGTTAACTAAGCAATGCTAAGCAATTTAGTTCGCAATCTACTAAGTGATAAGAACTCATCCAACGAGCTCCAACCACAGCAAATAACCTAGGCTCATTGGTAGTAGAGGACAAACAATTCCTACAGGTTATGCAACTATAGGATTACTAGCGACATTTTAACACAAAGTAGCATGCATACATACAAGTAAAACAATATATTAACCTTTAAAGTAATGGGGCGTTAGAGGGGATATGATTAAACTGCTTGCCTTGTTGCTGTTGCTCAAGTTGTGGCTGAGGATCACTATCGGGATCGCCACAAATGTCGAAACCTAACGAAAGAGCGAAAAAGAACCGATAAGAACAAAGAAACCAAAAAGACTCCACAGCCAACTTTCTCCAAAAGACTTGAAAATTTTACAGCAGCAAGATATTGATTTATCATGAATTTTGCAAGAAAAATCAATTGATTTGGATCCTTAATGCAAAAGATATGATGAAATCAAATCTGCTCAGCCTAATTAATTAAAAATGTGTTACTATTCATCGCAAAAATTTCTAGACATGCAGAGGAGCTGAAATTTTTAAGGTAGCATAAGCACCTCATAAGATGAACAACCAAATTGGATTCATCTCAATTGGAGCTATAATGCACCTTCTATTAATTTTTGAAACAAGAACTTGAACAAAATTATAATGCATGATTATTCTTTCTGAAAACAGTAACATGTTCAAAACTATTTTTCCTAGTAATTTCATCCTTAGAGGAATCCAACAAACTTGGATTCACGCAAAAAGAGTTTACAGATAATTAGTTATGCATTTTACAAGTTAAAGGATTTCTAGTGAAACAATTAAACCTACAAGTTAACAAAATTAATTCTGGACATTTTTGCAACTACAACATGCTTAATTTCATTTTTAGATCTAAGTGTAGGTAATAACAGAATTAAAAAACTTGATTTCATCTAAAAGGAGTTAACATGAATTGATTATGCATTTTTAAACTTATCAGGAATTTCTAATACATTTAATAAAGCTGAAAAGGATTAAAATGATCTTTTACATTTTTCTGGAGCTATTTCCACCATGCAACTATTTTTAGAATAAACTTTAGCTCATAACAGAATTATCAAAAGTGGAATCACCCGAAAATGAATTATTGCGAAATAGTTTTACCTTTTCAAAGTTTAATGCGATTTTCAGTTGTAAAATAAATCCCCCGGGAATTTCCTAAAATCCAGCCGTGAGATAAAGACGTGGCTCAATCTGGGCCGTCGAATTCGCATCCAAAGGCCCACGGTGAACACCCTATTCATGGTCCGATCGGCCCATCGCACAGGAGCCGTCCGATTTGAATCCAACGGTCCACAGTGAGTGGTCCGATCGTCCCAGTGAATATCAGCCGTTGATCTTGAGATGAGCGGCTGATATGGATTGAAGTGTATCGGACGCGACAAGGCATATCTTGACAAGCGGGACCATTGTCGGCGACGCGAGTCGTCTTGGGAGGTTTTAATCCACGCCTGCAAGGAAATGGGTCCCACTGTCGTGACGAGAAACCCGGGAGTTTACTATGCGCATTAAAGGGTGATTTAAGGCGCTGGCCCACATGTCAGCGAGACATTAAGGACGGCTTAAGACCAATTAAATGCTAAACAATGATTAGAATTTAATGAATGTCATTACTGTGTCCTAATGATTTTCGGCACGGGACAGTTCGTCCGACAAAACGTCCGAGGAAGTTCACCAGCTCGTCGCCGGCGACTCCGGCCACGGCGGCGCGAGCCAAGGACCGGAATGGGTTCGCAATAGGCTTGCGGACCCAGTGGCACCACTCACATCGACGGCGATGGCGTAAATCGCCGGCGAGCCGGAGATGAGCGTGACGGTGCCGAAAATGGCCGAAAGTGAAAACCGCAAAATGAGCTCCGCATTGTCCAAGGTAGCAGGTGCCATAGCTCCTAGGGACTATTAGCAAGGTACCTTGGTCCAGTGGAGGCAAGGAGATGGCCGGAGAAGCTCTGGCCACGGTGCACCTCGCCGGACCCGAGGAAGACAAAGCGGGGAGCTCGGCCTAAGCAAAAACATGGCGATCAGCGTCATCCAAGTTAGCTCCACCAGCGCTCAAGGAAGCTTCTCGAGCAAGGAATTGAGGAATGGAGCTACTTACCGGCAACGGGGAAGAAGGGGGTGCTTTTCGGCCGAAGTTGAACAAATCGCAAAATTGACAATTCCTGTAAATGTCGAAACGAATTAAGTTAGGGGATGTGTCAAGATGAGGAGTCGCTCAAAATGACGCGAGAGAATTGGAAGAAAAGCCACTGGAGCACGGGTGGTGACGAAGCTCGCTCTCGGCCAACAATGGTGGATTTGGGGGTTATCGTGGATTGAGCTCAATGGAACACCGTGGGTGCTACTGGAGCTCAAGGGCGTGCAAAGGAAGCTAAGGAGCCAACTAAGGGCTTAAGTAACCGAGAGGGAGAGGGTGCAACGGTCTTAAGCAAAGCAACCCTCGGTCAAGGGTACTGCCATGGCCATGGGCGCCGAAGGGATGGGGGCAGGTAAGGGAAGACTTTGGGGCGCCCTGGCAAGCATTAAATGCAAATAGACGTTGCAAGGACCCGGACAAGACTTGGCCCTACTCCCCCACGCCGCACACGCCATGGCTCTGGCGCACGCGCGAGACAGAGCAGCGACCACGGGGAAGATGACCAGGAGCGAACCCAGGCCCACCAGTCAGCGACACAAAGCGGCTCGAGTCAAAACGGTGAGCGAGCGGTCGAGCCAGACCATAAGTCACGGACCCAATTCGCGCACCGTTGGATCAAGATCCAAGGGCTGAGGTCGATCCCGAGTTGATCCAAGGGGTACGCACTGCGGGCCGTGCGATTAAAATCTAACGGCTCACGACGGTTGCGCCAGCGTGAGTCCACCGGGTGCAGTTAGTTGGTTGGACCAAGTCCATTGGCTCGAGCCCGAGTCTGACTCAGACCCAAGGAACAGTGCCGGTTTGAGTTTGAATTTGGAACTGAGATTTTGTGGATTTAATTGAGGTATCAAAACAACTCCAAAATTTATGAAAATTTAACTGGAGCTTTCTGACATGATGATTAACCTATCATAAAATTTCCAGATGTTTTAATGCCCTGCATTTTTCTCCAGAAATTTCAGAAGGTTTGGACAATAGGGTTGGACCAGGTTTGACTGGGTTTGACTTGCCTCAAAAATTATTCAAATAATTTCTAAAAATTATGAAATAATTCAGAGGGGCTGCTAGTCACCCGAGGAACTTAGGAAAATTATTTACAGAGGTTTGCACAAGATCTTCCCAAGGAGGTTTTTGATAGGAGTGAATTGGAGAATTTGATTTTTGAGTTTGGATTTTCCATAATTCCTTTGCAAGAATTACAGATTTGGGCAAGCATTCTCAATTGAAGAAAAAGTTTTAATTTCTCCTTATTTTTATTACATTTGAACCACACACCCAGATTTGGGATGTTACAGTGGGTTTTGGGAGAACCAATGAGATTGGCAAATTGAAGTGTGCGCTGCCCACTACAAGGTTTTGAAGTTCTGAAGTCGGTGATTCGACGAGGAGCTTGGGTGCGGAACCTGGCCAGCAAGCATCAAATTTCCAGACAGCAGTCTCATAGGTTTCTAAATAACATAGATAATGAGAGGATACTTCAACTAAAACTTGTGGGAATAAAAGGGGTAAGATGTGATATTAGTTGGCTAAGTATCTAACGCCTATTTTGTTGGTGTTATTTTGCTTATTAGGAGTAATAATTTAGAGTAGCGTGCTGAAACTTTACCTTCTCGATCGATTACTCGTCCATTCAATACGGAATAGTCGGGTAGAGAGGTTGGCTTAAAGTCTTTTGTTTCCTTGATGTTTTCTTGTTCCTTTTTGAAGGCTTGCAAAGTTCTTTTAACTCGTTGTCTGGTTAGCTTTCGGGTAGGGTGATGTCCATTCCCCTAGTCGTTAGCTCTTTCTTTTGTTTTCTTTAAAGGTGTTGTTACTAACCTTTCTTTTCAAACAGGATGGCAGGCAGGACTCGCAGCGGTCAGGGTCAGCCAGCTGGTCCGGATGAGGATCTTCCTCCTCCTCCGACCATGGCTGAGGTTCTCGCTCAGATCGAGTGGAACCGGATGGATCAGACTCGCATTCTGGAGGCGATCGCTCGCAACACCTCCGGACTCTCTACTGCCTCCGGATCAGGAGGAGGTGGTGGACATCAGCCTCGTGGGGGACTTTCCGAGTTCCTCCGCACCCAGCCACCCACATTCTCCAGGTCTACGGACCCACTGGAGGCGGACGACTGGTTGCGTCTCATTGAGCGAAAGCTCAACATTGCTCAGTGCCAGGATCAGGAGAAGGCACTCTTCGACTCCCATCAGTTGGAAGGCGCAGCTCTCTCATGGTGGGAGAACTTTCTCGCCATGCAGCCTGCTGACCATGTGGTCACTTGGGATGAGTTCCGGACGGCGTTCCGTCGATCTCATATCCCCGCTGGCTTGATGAAGCTCAAGAAGAAGGAGTTTCTTGCGCTCAAGCAAGGCCACAGGTCCGTGTCGGAGTATCTTTACGAGTTTAACCATTTAGCTCGTTATGCTCCCGGAGAGGTGGCCACTGATGAGGCCAAGCAGGAGAAGTTCATGGATGGTTTGTCCGAGGAGCTTTAGGACAAGCTCTCCATCGTTGACTTCCCCGATTTCCAGACCTTGGTGGACAAGGCAATTGTCTCTGAGCATAAGGGGCGAGCGCTGGGAGATTCCCGTAAGCGCAAGTGGGAGTCTCGGAAGGCCGACCGGGTCAGCCGTCCTCGCTTCGGGCAGGCTCAGCTGCCCCATCCTCCGTTCGCAGCACCGTCGAGGGCACTTGTTGCTGCACCTCGTTCTCAGCAGGCCGTACCCCAGTCACGTGCGCCTGCGAGTCAGTCAGGTGGCCTCCGCAACCCAGCTGCCGGGGTCACTTGCTTTTCTTGTGGCCAGAAGGGCCACTATGCGAACTTTTGTCCCAAGAAGGTTGGAGCGGCCCCTCGTCCTAATGGAGGACGCGGGCAAGGAGCTGGTCCTTCCCAGGATCAGAAGGTTGTTCCCACCACTCAGGGCGCGGGCAGCGGCCGCGTCAACCTTATCTCTGCCGAGGAGGCACAGGAGGCGCCTGACGTTGTGTTAGGTACGTTTCTTGTGAACTCTTATCCTGCTACTGTTTTATTCGATTCAGGAGCATCGCATTCCTTTGTTTCTCAGTCTTTTGCTGCTGTTAGTGGGCTCCAGTTTGCTCCCTTGTCTGTCCCTTTGCTTATTCGCTCTCCTGGCTCGGAGTTGAGAGCTGATTTAGCATGTAGGGATGTTCCTTTCGAGATTGAGGGAGTTGGATTTTCAGCAAATCTTATCCTCCTCCATTCTGCGAGTTTGGACGTGATTGTTGGTATGGATTGGTTGTCTCTTCATGGGGGGCAAATCAATTGCGCCAAGAAGTCCGTCTCTCTTTCTAGTCCCTCAGGTGTGCAGGTTTCCTTTTCGCCGAAGCTACTTGGACCGCATCTCTTCGCGGTGGAGGTGGAGCCACTGTTGGACATTCGCGATGTTCCAACCGTGTGGCGATTGCCGATGTCTTCCCGATGACCTCCCGGATGCCACCCGCTCGAGATCTCGAAGTTCGTTATTGAGGTAGCACCCAGATCGCCTCTATTTCTAGAAGGCCTTATCGGATGCCTCCAAACGAGTTGGTGGAGCTGAAGAAGCAAATTGGTGAGCTACTAGAGAAGGGTTTCATCCACCCTAGCTCGTCTCCTTGGGGTTGTCCAACAATCTTCGTAAAGAAGAAGGACCATACTTTGCGCATGTGCGTTGATTACCGTCCGCTTAATGAAGTAACGGTGAAGAACAAGTATCCATTGCCCCGTATCGATGATCTCTTCGATCAGTTGACCGGAGCTCGAGTCTTCTCCAAGATAGACTTGAGGGTGGGATATCATCAGGTCCGGATTCGACCGGAGGATATTCCCAAGACGGCTTTCTCTACTCGTTACGGTCTGTACGAGTACACCGTCATGTCTTTCGGCTTAACCAATGCTCCTGCCATGTTTATGAACCTCATGAACTCGGTGTTCATGGAGTATTTGGATAAGTTTGTGGTGGTCTTCATCGATGATATTCTTATCTATTCCAAGAACGATGAAGAACATTCCGAGCACCTGAAGCTTGTGTTAGGGAAGTTGCGCGAGCACCAGCTGTACGCGAAGTTCAGCAAGTGTGCATTCTGGTTGAAGGAGGTGGCCTTCTTAGGCCATGTTCTTTCAGCAGGAGGCATAGCTGTAGACCCTGGCAAGGTCAGTGATGTGCTCTCTTGGAGTCAGCCTAGTTCGGTGACCGAGGTACGGAGTTTTCTCGGTTTAGCCGGCTATTACCGCCACTTTATCGAGAACTTCTCCAAGATCGCGAAGCCAATGACTGAGTTGCTCAAGAAGGACAAGAAGTTTCTGTGGTCCGATGCATGCGAGAAGAGTTTTCAGGAACTCAAGACGCATTTGACTACAGCTCCTGTTCTCGTTCTACCCGATATCCATCGGAGCTTCGATATTTATTGCGATGCCTCCCGTCGAGGACTCGGGTGTGTCTTGATGCAAGAAGGCAAGGTAGTGGCCTATGCATCGAGACAGTTGAGACCTCATGAACTCAACTATCCTACCCATGATTTGGAATTAGCTGCTGTGATCCACGCACTCAAGATTTGGCGACATTACCTAATGGGTAACCGTTGCGAAGTCTATTCTAATCACAAGAGCTTGAAGTATTTGTTCACCCAACCCGATCTGAACCTCAGGCAAAGACGATGGTTGGAGTTGATCAAGGACTACAACATGGGTATTCACTATCATCCGGGCAAGGCTAATGTCGTTGCCGATGCGCTTAGTCGTAAAGCGCATTGTAATGCCTTGTCGCTCAAGGGGCATTCGCCCTCTCTTCTCGGCTTTCAATTGCCTCAACTTGGAGACAGTTGAGCATGGATCACTCGCTACCTTGGTTGTGCAACCAACCTTGGTGGATCATGTCAAGGCCGCTCAGCAGTCAGATGCTGGAGTCGCCCGAATCAAGGAGAATGTCAAGAACGGAACAGCCAAGTGCTTCTCGGAGGATGAGCATGGTGTGTTGAGGTTCGGACAGCGCCTTGTGGTTCCAAAGGACATGGAATTGCGGAACTTGATTCTCCGCGAAGCCCATGATTCTCCCTTATCCATTCATCCGGGGGCCAAGAAGATGTATCAGGATCTCCGTCAGAGATTTTGGTGGACCCGAATGAAGAGGGAGATTGCGAAGTTCATTGCCGAGTGCGATGTGTGTTGTCGCGTGAAGGCCGAACATCAGCGTCCAGCGGGCCTGCTTCAGCCTTTGCCTGTGCCAGAGTGGAAGTGGGATTCGATCGGGATGGATTTTGTCACCGGTCTCCCCACATCCCCGAAGAAGAACGATGCCATTTGGGTCATCATCAATCGGTTGACTAAGGTGGCACATTTTCTTCCTGTCAAGACTATCCTTCGAGTGGATCGTCTGGCGGAACTCTACATAGCCCGCATTGTGAGTTTGCACGGTGTGCCGAAGACGATTGTGTCAGATCGTGGATCTTTGTTTACTTCGCGATTCTGGCATAGTTTGCAAGAGGCTATGGGAACTCGCCTTGCTTTCAGCTCAGCATATCATCCCCAAACTGATGGTCAGACCGAGAGGGTCAACCAAGTTTTGGAGGATATGCTCCGTGCATGTGTTCTTTCCTATGGGAAGCATTGGGAGAAATGCTTGCCATTCGCCGAGTTTTCTTATAACAACAGTTTTCAGGCCAGTCTCGGCATGGCACCCTTCGAGGCCTTATATGGGAGAAAGTGTAGAACCCCATTGTATTGGTCAGAGACCGGAGAGAGACCATTCTTTGATCCGGACTCGATCAATGAGGCCGAGAGTCAAGTCCAGCTTATTCGTGAGCGATTGCGCACGGCTCAGTCCAGGCAAAAGAGCTATGCGGATCGTCGGCGTCATGAATTGAGCTTTGAGCCCAATGACTTTGTTTATCTCAAAGTCTCTCCTTTGAAGGGCCATCAGCGATTCGGCGTCAAGGGCAAGTTAGCTCCTCGATATGTCGGTCCTTACCGAGTCATCACGAAGATAGGGGCTGTTGCGTATAAGTTGGATTTGCCTGCGGCACTTGAGGGGGTACATAATGTATTCCATGTGTCCCAGTTGAAGAAGTGCCTTCGTGTTCCAACCGAGGAAGCTCCGTTGGACACTCTCGATGTCCAAGAGGATTTGACCTATCGCGAGCACCCTGTTCGCATTCTTGAAGAAACTGAGCGAAGAACGAGAAATTGTTCCATCAAGTTTCTAAAGGTTCAATGGTCGAACCATTCTGAGGATGAGCTACTTGGGAAAGGGAAGATCGTCTACGTGCAGACTATCCCTCCTTCTTTTCCGAGTGAGCCAAATCTCGGGACGAGATTTTTGTAAGGGGAGGAGGTTTTGTAACATCCCAAATATTAGATTGTGTTTCAAATGCAATTAAACCTAGGTTTGTGTTTCAAATGTAAACAAATCTAGGGTTGTGTTTCAAATGTAACCTAAATTGGGTGGGTGTTTCAAATGTAAGAAAAGGTGTAGAAATAAAAACTTTTCTCACATCTTGAAACTCTAGAAATATTCTATAATTCTTGTCAGAGAATTGTGGAATCCAATCACCTAAACCTCCTGTTGACTAAAGTCAACCCCTTATTCAGCTTTGTCACAAAGGAATTGTGAAACTTGGGGAAATAATTTTCCTAGGTTCCAAGGATGACTTGTAACCCCTCTGAATTATTTCAGAATTTTTAGAAATTGTTTGATGCTTGTTGGAGGCAAGTCAAACCCAATTTCCAATTGGTCAAACCCTAGCCTTAACCTTGCTGAATTTCTGGAGAAAAATGCATTGCATAAAAGCCTCTAGAAAATTTATGTAAGGTTAATCTTGGAGTGAGGAGGCTTCAGTTAAAATTTCATAATTTTTGGAGTTAGTCTGCTATCTCTAAAAATTCCTCCAAATTCAGCTTTCAAATTCAAACCCTAGTTGGTTTGCACTTTGTTCTCTAAAAGCGAGTCGACTCGGGCTCGAGCCAACTGACTCGGCTGAGTCCATTAACTGTACCGACCGAGTCCGTTTGGGGTGCGCGATGTGGACCGTTGGATTCTCATCGCGCGGTCGCTGTTTGCGCTGCACTGTGCTGGCTTGATCTAACGCGAGCCGCACGATCAACATCGGACGGCTGAGGGTCGTCGTCCTCCTCTCGCCACAGGCTGGGCGCCACATGCTGCCGCTATGGCAGAGCGGCGTCGTGGGGGCGCAGCGTCCTGTCCCGTCCCCGTCCTCACCAACGGGTAGGGGCATTAAATGCGTCTCGTGTCACCGCACCCGGAGGACCATTCCTCACCTGCTCCCATCGCCCTCTGAGCTCCAGAGCCAGCTCTGACCGTGGGAGGTTGCTTCCGTTGCCCTCCTCCATTCCTTGCTACTTAAGCTCCCCACCTTCGCCCTTAGCTTCTTTTCACCACCATTGAGCTCTAGCTAGCGCCCACTGGTCTTGCTCGAGCTCCAAGCAACCACTTCACCTCGCCGCCATTTCCGCCCGTGAAGCTCTTCGGTGGAACTGGTGCTGCAGTGGCGCCCTTGCTCCCGCTCGCGCGCGTTCGACCACTCCTTTCAATGTGGACCGTTGGATCCAAGATCAACGGTCTACGACCAGGTTTGCCGCGCGCGCGTGTCATCGCGTTCCTCCGGCCGTTGGGCCGTCCGATCCAGGATCAACGGCCCACAAGCGTCCACGTCGATATGGATTTGTGGATTTCCCGATGGATTAATTTGTGAACTGAAAAAGGTAATAAACTTTACAAATGCATAAATAATTCATTTTAAATCCTTTTTAGTTGATTCAAAAATTGGTAGCCCTGGTTTGAACTATGCTTTAATCTAAAAATGGTTGTAAGCTTAGTTCAGCTCCAGAAAATGGATTTACAAATTAACTATAAAAGGTTGCCCTAAAGGTGCAATTAACTTGTAAAATGCATAAGTAATTCTCTATAGATCATTTTTGAGTGAATCCAACTTTGTTGGCTTCCTCTGTTAGTACACTAAATGGTAGAGATGGATTTGGGCATGCCCCTATTTTTAAAACTTGAGAGGGTGCAATTTGTTTTGTGCTCTTTCTTGTCTTTGAAAAACCATAGGAAATGCATAATAGCTCCAAATGAGGTGAACTCAATTGTGTTATTCATCTCATAAGGTGCTTAACCTACCATAAAAATCCCAGGTGCAGAACCCTTGTGGAAATTTTTGCTAAAGAATTTAATTAGGGTGAATAGTGGCAGATTTGAATTTTCAAGCTGAACAGTTTTGTTTTGGCCATAACTTTTGCATTGAGAATCCAAATCAATTGATTCTTGTTGCAAAATTCTTTAAAAATCCTGCTCTTCCTGCTGTAAAAATTTCATTTCGTTTGGAGAAAATTTTGCTGTAGTGTCTTTTTGATTTTCGTCGTTCTTATCGATTCTTTCCGCCTTTTCGATTAGGTGCCGACGAATGTGTTGATCTCGTGAGCGACCCTCTGCAACTTAGTGAGCAATACCAGCCAGGCAAGCAGTTTGATCATATTCATCCAATGCCTATTACTTTAAAGTCTAATACTTTGTATTTACTTGTATGTATGCATTGCCTAATTTGTGTTAAACTATCGATTAGTGATCCTCTAGATGCATCCTCTGTAGGTAAAATGTTCTTCCTCTACTACTAAGCCTAGGATTATCTTGCTGTGATTTAGAGTCCGCTGGATGGATTCTTATCAGTTAGTAGTTGCGTTGATAATGCTTAGAAATGCTTAGATACGCTAGATATGGGCGGTTGTCGACTTATGTCGATAACCTTGATCACACAAAACTATTATTCCATTATGCCTAGTAATTGTTCCTTGTTAATTTGTAAACAAAGAAAATGAAAACAAAATTGTTATTGACTTGGGCACAATGGATGTTGGTGTGATCTCATGGTGTGATTGGAATGGTGCCTAAGTCCCTAAGGACCGAGTTACTTGGGCCGCTAAACTAAGCAAATATTGCGTGCTAACCACGCGAGGGGGATATGGGACCTCTCTTGGCTAAGTTCTTTGGGCGGTGTTAATTGTTGAGCTGATTGGAGGGTTAAAAAGAAAAGCAATAGGACGGGAGCATCTGTAATTCGGCTTGAGCTGGCTGATGTGCCTCAATTGCTAGGGTTGCGGCTCTTTTGAATTAGCATCATCCATTGGAAATGTCTCGTAGGACTTAGCTGTGCCGGCATACCAAAGGAAGTGTGCTAATCATGTGGCGAAAAGGCGGTCCGACGCGTGGGTACATTGGTACACCCCTGCAGGGATAAAACTATTCGAATAGCCTCGTCCTAGGTTATGGACATGCTTGGCAAGGTCACTCAAGAACTAGATTCAACCATTTAATTAAAACTTGATGGGTGGTATGAATTGGGTGATTCATGCTATTGTTGTGGTGACTATTGGGGTAGTCACTTCTAGGTTGCTTCACTGTTGTTATTATTATTGTATCGTTGTTACTTCAATAATTAAAAATGCTTTGTCAAATTGCTTTCAATCTATTACGATATTGCAAATATAAACTTGCTTTATGCTAAATGAGCCTAAAAAGCCTTCCACTTAATAAAGCTTGCATGTAGCTAATTATAGTTCTGTTATCTTACACGTCAGTCTTGCGAGTACATTTTTGTACTCAGTTGCTTTGCTTAATTGTTTTGTTGCAGAGGAAGTGGAGCCCAAAGGGCCCTACTTTTGTGAGATGTGCGGTGGTTGGGAAGACGACTAGGTTGGTGGCTTTGGTCGGTTGCCTTGTGGCTTTGGGCAAACCGTAGAGCCTTCTTTTGCTTATCGCCATCTTATGGCTTTTGCTTCCGCTGTTATTAGTCTCTTTAGTTGTATTTGGCCAGTCGGCCTCTCCCTTGTAATAACTGATATTATGTATGTCTTTTATTAATCTAGTTCGTGCTTTGGATCTATGTTTGTATGTAATTGATACACAACTTTGTATATGGGTGTATGTACAGCACTTCTGGGATGTACATATTTTCCCGAGGCACGGAATATTAAGTTTGTGATGCTAGGGTCGGTGGGTCGGCTAAGCATTACAAACCTAATACTCCGGGGTCTCACAAATACAATCACCGGGCTCTAATTCACCAGCGAGATTATTAACCTATGGTTTGTGGCAGGGGATAACAATTTAAAGGCAACAATGCAATAGGAATAGCTACCTCTAATCGATAAAATTACTTTGACACAAAAGCATGCATACATACAATTTAAATACAAAGTATTAGACTTTAAAGTAATGGGATTAGAATAAATATGATCGAACTGCTTGCCTTTGCTTGAGATAACTTTCTTGCTGCAAAGGATCACTCTCGCAATCAACGTCATCTAACGATAAAAGCTGACAAAGCGAGAAACAGCGAATAAACACCAGAATTCCAAAAACTCCAAAAATTATGAAATTAATACAAAAGAAAGGTAATGATTTTAGAGGAAATTAAAGGCAACAAATTATTTGAAATAGAGATTAAAGCATAAGGTCTACTACTCTTATAACCTACAACCGCACAAGCTAAAAGAACTAAAGTGCTATCGCAAAGGTGAGTCCTAGTTAACATTCCTAATAACAGTTAGCAGGAAAACTGGGGGCTTAGCAAATCTATTAAGAAAATAGGCTTAGCTAACAGCAAAAGGTTGTTGCCCAAAGGCTAAGTGGAAATCTACTCCCAAATGCAAGTTTGCATCAGGATCCTTTCTCTTCTTTGCTTAAAACATCCAAATAGCATACAAGGCTGCTCATATGTATAAGGACATACCACTAGCATTTTCCAATTAACCTCAAAGATTTACCCACTACCATGGAGCATTCAATTAAGCCAGCAACAAAAAGTCTTTGGTACAACCTTACAACTTATTCTCCAATACCCTTACTAACCAAAACCATAAGTCCTCACTAAAGCTAAAACAAGGTAAATGGCATGCTTAACAACACCATACACACAGAGGAGAGCATATAGTTGCTTGAAGACTAAATGACTTCAAGACTTTTCTATCTACAGCATTAACCATGACAATACCTATTGACAAACTGAGCATCTACAGAAACCTCATTCGATCATTATTTCAACAAGGGATTTCACTAATTTGCCAATAAACTTCTCCATAATTCAATTTTTCAGTTGCTTAACACTAGCATGAGTGATCTAATTAGTTCATCACCAGATTAGCTAGATGAATCGACAAAGTTTCTAACTACTTGGAACAAAAGAGAGCAAATAGTTTTCACAAAATCCAGCGTCTACAAGCTAATGAATATCATTAGAGGGTATAATATCTAAGGATAATCCCTAACTTAATCTTAAAATTGCAGCAAGGCATCGTTCTCTCTTTCTTCCACCAATTCTCTTTACCGACGACTATTTAACGTTTCTAGTGTTGGAAAAGAGAGACGAGCAAAAGAGAAAATGATTTTTCTCAAATCAAATGAATAGGGAGATAAGAAAATAGATACTAGGATGGGTAAGAAAGAAAGGAATCTATATTACTTGCATTTTTGCCAAACTTTTGATAGTTTGTAAATATTCTTTGCAAATCAAAATCCTAGTAACGTCTATTGCTATGGCTTTAACCTACAGTCAGTATGGCTCTGATACCAACGCTGTGAGGACCCCGAGATCGGATCCGTGTGAAGCTAAGTAATTACGCTGAAAGAGCACAATACTTAGCATGACACGAAAATCAGTTAACTCGCCTGGCATTGCCCCACCTAGAGTAACTGATAGGACCGAACAAATCCGAAGGTCAGGGGAAGGTTCAGAATTGTGTACACCTACGACCAGTATGAACCCCCTGAGACCTTCGGTAACTGTACAAAACTTGCGACGTGTTCAGGACATGCTAAATAATTCTAATCCTACTTTAGCCGAAACTCCAGGTTTTGTACAACTCGTAGGTCAGGTATCCGAAATTCTCCAACAAACCATGCAGCGCACAGAAGTGTATCGGGAACAAAGGGTTCAAGGGAGTCAAACTATGACTTCGTCCCAACGTTCCTCCCTCAGCAGGGGACAACGTGGTCGTACTAGAGAACAATCGATACCAAGGCCCCCTCGACGATTCCGACCAAGGAGTCACGAGGGGAGGAGGCTATTTCAAGAGGCCACTCCCTTAGCACGTCGAGAAGAATCACCACTTGGGCCTAACGATCTCCGACATCGTTTGAATCAAGTGGGCGGTCTGAGGCATCACATTGATGTCCACGACCGGATCGGTACACCGGAGTTCCAGCGTTCCAATCCTAGGAACCGATCTCCGACCGATTATAATCCGGCACCTTCTCAGAGAAGACGCCATGAATCAATCACGGGTTGTCGAGCCTTCTCTGCAGGGCTCCAAGCTGTGCGTTGGCCTAACCGGTTCCGACCGGCCAACTTGGACAAGTTCAATGGAACTCAAAACCCATTGGAATTTCTCCAAATATATACCACCGCCATCAGAGCTGCTGGAGGCGATGAGAATGTAATGGCCAACTATCTACCCACCGTGCTCGAAGGGTCTGCCCGGTCGTGGTTGTTGAACCTACCGGTCGGATCGATCTATACTTGGGAGCAACTCTGCGATGTTCTAATTGCAAACTTCCAGGGTACGTACGACCGCCCTGGAAAGGAGGATGATCTCCACAGAATCCGGCAGGGCACCGACGAGACTTTACGTCAATACATCAAGAGGTTCAGCCAGGTTCGCAACTCTATACCCGAAGTCGCAGAGTCATCTGTTATTCAGGCTTTTAAAACAGGTCTGAGGAATCGGCGGTTTACGGAGGACATAGCAATGAACCCTCCAAGAACGACCGTTGAGCTTTTTGATATGGCCGACAAGTATGCCACCGCTAGCGAAGCAATCGAGTGGTGTGAAGCCATTGATCGGAAAGACAAGATTCCTCAGCCCGGCCTGGACAAACTAGAGAAAAAGAACAAGAAGTCTCTCAAGAAGAAGAAGAACCGCATACCCGACGACAAGGAGGTCCTTGCCATTCCTGACAAATTCAGGAAAGGTAAGAAGGACTACATCAGTCGGAGCAAGACGAAAGCTCCGACCGAGGGATTCCAGACAAACAAGAAGTGGTGTCAACTTCACTAGCAGGCAGGGCATGATCTGCGCACCTGTCGTGTTTGGCAAAAGAAACTGGAGGACTATTACGCAGGTAAAGGACCATTAACCGCATACAGGAACCCGGAGAAATGAGCTCCAAAAAGGACAAAGATGGAGATGAAGAGATGGAGTACCAGGATCTCCAACACACAGTCAACATGATTTTTGGAGGATCTTCTTCATACGAGTCCAGGCGTCATCTGAAAGCCATGGAGCGAGAGGTCAACCTCGTCGAATCTCCGACTGCGGTCAAGCAATCCAAGTGGTCGGACACCTCAATTTCCTTCAGCAAAGACGACTGCCCCATCCCTTCAACTCGACCGGGTAGGTTCCCTATCGTTGTTGAACCAACCATTAATAATTGTAGGGTTAATCGAGTCTTAGTAGATGGAGGTAGTTCTTTGAATATATTGTTTGTGGGAGCTCTAGAAGAAATGCAGGTCCCCATGTCAAAGGTGAAACCAGTGAAATATGCCTTTCATGGCATAGTTCCTGGCTCCACCGCTAAACTGATAGGACAAGTTTCCTTACCGGTTACGTTTGGAAGGCCTGATAACTTCCGAACGGAAAAAATTCCATTTGATGTGGTAAACTTTGAATCCGCATATAACGGAATTCTTGGTCGACCGGCATTAGCAAAGTTCTTGATAGCCACGCATTACGGTTATCAAAGTTTGAAAATGCCGGGGCCAAAGGGGGTCATTACTATTCGAGGAGATCAGAAAATGGCTTATGTATGCGATCGGAAGTCCTTCGAACTGGTCGATGAACTTTCGACCAGAGAGGTTAATCCGTCTCCCATGCAGGTCAAACACTCGAGGCCGAGAATGACACCCAAGCCATCCGACCAGACAAAGGAAGTACTACTCGACAAAGGCGCTTCTCCGGACAGCGTCAAGTCGTCACCTGGGTCAGGAAATCCTGACTCAACCACCCGCAAGGTTCTGGTCGGGGCAAGACTCGACCCCAAATAGGAAGAGTTGCTCGTCTCCTTCCTCCGAGCGAATCAGGACGTGTTTGCCTGGCAAGCGTCCGATATGCCTGGAGTCCCCCGGGAGGTGATCGAGCACAGGCTAGCTCTCCAGCCTGACAAAAAACTGATCAAGCAGAAACTGTGACGTTTTGCGCCTGATCGGAAGGAAGCAATCCAGTCAGAGATCGACAAGCTCCTTAAGGTTGGGTTTATTCGTGAAGTCGACCACCCTCAGTGGCTTGCCAATCCTGTAATGGTTAGAAAAAATAATGGGAAATGACGAATGTGTATCGACTTTACAGATCTTAATAAAGCTTGTCCAAAGGATGATTTTCCCCTTCCACGCATTGACCAACTGGTAGACTCTACCTCCGGGTGTGAGTTACTAAGTTTTTTAGATGCGTATTCAGGGTACCACCAGATTAGTATGTGTAAAGAAGATGAGGAGAAAACTTCCTTCATCACCCCAAATGGCACTTACTGTTATATTAAGATGCCATTTGGTCTCAAAAACGCTGGTGCAACTTTTCAAAGGTTAATGCAAAAAACCTTTAGTCCACAAATAGGTCGGAATTTGGAAGCCTACGTTGACGATCTGGTCGTAAAAACCACCAACGCTGGCGATCACATTCCAGACTTACAAGAAACTTTCAGTAACTTGAGAAAACATAACCTCAAGTTAAATCTGGAAAAGTGTGTGTTCGGAGTTTCTGCTGGAAAACTGCTCGGGTTCCTAGTCTCGGCTAGAGGTATCGAAGCAAACCCAGTAAAAATTGCGGCCATCGACCAGATGCGCCCTCCAACCACGAAGAAGGAGGTCCAAAAACTAACTGGTTGTATGTCAGCGTTAAGTCGTTTCATAGCAAGGTTAGGGGAAAAAGGATTACCTTTCTTTAAACTTCTTCGGAAACATGGAAGTTTCGAGTGGACTAAAGAGGCAAACGACGCCTTTGAAGAACTTAAAAAGTACCTTACGAGTACCCCGGTCTTAGTTTCTCCGAGGTCGGGAGAAACATTGCTAATCTACGTGGCAGCAACACCACAGATAGTTAGCGGTGTACTGGTCGTAGAAAGGAATAACATCCAACGACCTGTTTATTACATAGGCGAAGGCTTACATGGACCAAAGGAAAGATACCCACAGGTACAAAAGTTGCTTTATGGCCTCCTTATGTCTTCAAGGAAGCTAAGGCACTACTTTCAGGCCCACAAAGTGGTCGTACCGACCGGATATCCCCTTGGTCAAGTCCTTGGAAACAGGGAATCATCAGGACGAATAGCAAAATGGGCGGTCGAGCTAGGGGCGTTTGACCTCCATTTCATTTCACGAACAGCAATAAAGTCCCAGGCAATAGCAGAATTCATTGCCGAATGGACAAACCCTGAACCCACCCAAGGGCCCGAGTACAAACACCACGAAGAGTGGACAATGTACTTTGACGGTTCCTTGATGTTAAAAGGATCGGGGGCTGGAGTGGTCTTGATATCCCCTACTGGCGAACACATCAAGTACGCCATCCAGTTAAATTTTCCTACCACAAACAATATAGCAGAATATGAAGGTTTACTGGCAGGACTCCGAGCAGCTCGTTCGCTCGGGATTCGCAGATTACTAGTGAAAGGCGATTCTCAACTAGTAGCGAATCAAGTAGGGAAAGAGTATCAATGCTCGAGTACCAAGATGTCATCTTATCTGGCGGAAGTACGAAAACTCGAAAAGCACTTCTTCGGTTTTCAGATCCAACATATTCCTAGAAAGGAAAACTTTCTGGCAGACCAGTTGGCACGGATGGCCTCCACGAGGTCGACCGTCCCGCCCGGAGTTTTTCTCGAGCAACTCAATTCACCCTCGGTAGTTGAGCCTTCCGAGAACATACATGATTCTTTACAGGTCATACAAACCGATCAAGGGAACATGGATGCTCCACAGGTCGTTGACGGTTGGCGCTGTCACGATCAAGGTAGAGACTGGATGACATCGATCTACAATTATCTTCAGCATGACACAATTCCAGAAGATGATGTAGAGGCTGATCGTGTAGCACGAAAAGCCAAATCATACACTCTAATCGAACGTACCTTGTATAAACGAGGATCTCATGGAGTGTTGATGAGATGCATATCTCAAACGGATGGCATTAAGTTGCTAACCGAAATCCATGAAGGAGTCTGTGGAGCACATCATTCCTACAGAACCCTGGTAGGTAAAGCCTTCCGACAAGGATATTACTGGCCAACTGCCCTTCATGATGCCAAAGAGCTTGTGACGAAATGTGTACAATGTCAGTTTCATAGCAGACAAGTACATCAACCGGCACAAGCCTTACAAACAATTCCTCTTTCTTGGCCTTTTGCAACCTGGGGACTGGACATTCTGGGACCTTTCCCAAGAGCACCCGGGGGCTTCGAATTCCTTTTTGTCATGATTGACATGTTTACAAAATGGATTGAAGCCGAGCCAGTCGTTAAAATAACAACTGAGGCCGCAAAGAGATTTCTCTTAAAAAACGTGATCGCACGATTTGGTGTACCCAGTCGTATAATCACAGACAATGGCGCCCAGCTCTCCAGCATTCAATTCCAAGAATTCTGCGACGAACTTGGTGTCAAAGTTCATTTTGCTTCTGTTGCTCATCCGCAGAGCAACAGAGCAGTTGAGCGGGCTAATGGTATCATTATGCAAGGGATCAAACGCCCAGTATTCGACCAGTTAATCAAACGGTCAGGAGCTTGGGTTCAAGAACTCCCCTCTGTATTATGGGCCGTTCGAACCACGACCTGTCGTGCGACCGGTGAAACACCATTCTTTTTGGTTTATGGTGCTGAAGCCATGCTTCCTCCAGAACTCAAAATTGGCTCTGCTCGAACTGATCGTTTTAACGAAACTGATCAAAGTGAACGAAGACTCGACGACGTCGATTTCCTTGAAGAACGACGAAACCAAGCCCTTGTACGATCAGCAGTCTACCAACAAGCCATGCGAAGGTACTATAGTCGTAAGGTGCAACCTCGCAGCCTTGCTGTAGGAGATTGGGTTCTCAGAAAAATTCAGAGCCAAGCAAATCGCAACAAACTCTCTCCCAAGTGGGAAGGTCCTTACACTGTGGTCGAAGTCACCCGACCAGGTTCCGTACAACTAGCTATGTCTGATGGGCAAATTTTGTCAAATTCCTGGAACATCGATCAATTGCGTAAGTTCTATGTTTAATTTATTTATACATTCTTTCATTTCTTTCAATTTCAATTTCAATAAATTCATTAATTTATTAAAGAAGTGTAATTTTGCTTATATATATATACCCGCATTCTGGTCGTTTATTATTGTTAAACTGGTCGGAGAAGCTAATTATCTCTCTGATCTCCTTTTCAAAGATCTCTGTTACTCTAGGACAAACGACTTCTAAGTCATACACCGTATTGGTCCTAGTCGTGAGCATTTTCTAAAATGATTCCCATGCGCGATCACACTCTTTTCTTAAAGAGATATATGAGTAATCAGAGCATCATACAAATAACTATATACTGAATGATACTCTCAAGATTTTGTAGATTATACTTCATTATTTCAAGATTCTGGTCTAATCTTGTCTGGCTACTGGTCGGGACACGGAAAGCCTCCTAGTCGAAGTCTCTCCTTTTTCGCACGTGGTCCTGCCCACTGGAAGGAGCTTCCTAGCGGCGGTTCATTTCTTATGATCCTCACTACCAGTCGGATAAAGAGCCTGAACACGTTTCAAGAAATATATCGTATGCCTTCAGATCTCAGCATTAATTCCGACCAGACTGTGGGACAATAAATATAAACAAAGTTCACTTATAAATTGTTGCATACATTATTGCATTTCTTCTTATGTCAAGTACAACAATGTCTTTTTTCCGACCATACATGTTTTTGATTGGTATTTCAATTATGACAAACTAAGATCTACAACTAGTCGACATCATACGCTAGTTCCGACCACATTGATTTCCTAGTATTAAGACGATCAGTTTTGTCTTAAAACTTCAGAACATACCTTCAAAAAACTAAAACAAATGGTTACGACCTTTTTTATTCTCTTTCTTGGCTACCTGCTTGTATAGTAAAGTTCTCCTACTATAAAGCAGTCGGGGGCTAGGAAATATATGAGAAATTTAAAAGTCAAACAGGATAAATAAAAGCATTGTCAGTGACATAAAAGGTAAGTTTTGTACATATTCAATTATTCTTACATTTGCAGGAACCTACTCTTGAAATATTCCCAGACTAACTACTGCTTGATGGAGATCCGACCTCCATCTCCTCTACAACTATATCTCCGAGTGGCCTGAGTTCTTCCATGAACTTGGTCGCCTCCTCAGGTGGGCAGTTGAAGTCATCTTCAATAGCTTGGAGATCAATGGAGGGGTTGGAAGCTTTCAGTTTTGCCAAAGCAAAACTAACTCCATTAGCAACGCCTGTTTTTATGGCCTGGGCATAGTTCTTCCCAGTAGTCTTGAGCAGACCTCCGAGATCTTCTAGAAGTTGACCCATGTAAGTCATTTTCTCTATCGGATCTCTTAAGATAGGCAGGCTTGATCCTGATCCCATATCAAAGATCATCTTGTTCAAAGCATGAAGCTTTTCATCAATATTTTGCACAAGAGCCGCCTCCTTATCCTGCTCAAATTTCAGAGTTTTTTCTACTCTGTCTAGCGTTTGCTTTTGTTCTGCAGAAGCAAATCAATTGATGAGCATAAACATAATTGAAGGAAAAATAATAAGGTCAAGTTTACGATATATTACCTTCAATTCTTTTGTTAAGTGCTTCATTTCTGGTCGTTGCTTCAGCAATCGACTGGTCTTTAGCCAAATTGGCTTCAACAATCAACTGGTCTTTAGCTTTAATCTCTTCTTCAAGCTGAACTTCCTTGGCTTTTCCAGCCATAGTCTCCTCTTTTATTTTCTCCAAATCTATCGAACGCGATAAGGGAGAATAATTATAGAAGATAAAATATTGAAGAAGAAGCAAAGGTCAAAAAGGGAAAGGTTCTTACTTTCCAACTCGGAGTGTTTCTGCTCCAAGTCTTTTATTCACTGGGTTAGTCCTCCGACCACAGCAAAATTCTCGACCAAGTGCTACACAAGTGTCATTCTCTTTAAGTTTCTTATGAACTTTTTAAGAAAGGCTATGAAATTGGTCGTAGAATACTTACCCAGATTGCCTGGTCGTTATAACTGGCAAAAATCAAATCAGGATGCGTCTTGAGTTGACTATCCGATACTTTCTGCCACGCTGCATCAAGCTCCTTATCCTCGATAAATCGGGGACGAAAAGGGAACTTGTTAGGTTGGGAAGAATTGCCAACAAGGGTCGGGACTTGTTGAGGGCCTTTAGAGGCATCTACCTCCACGGAAGGAGTTTGAATCACCAAGGGATCCAACTCAGCCGTTGTCCTTGGCACCTGCTCGGGGGCTTCTTCGACCACTGTTCCTTCAGGAATTCTCTCCTGAGAAATGCTCTGGTCGGGAACTTCCATAGGTACCAGGTCCTCAGGAAGAATCTAGTCAAAACAATCGGAACACCAGAAGACCTATACAAATCGGAGACGAGAAGTTCAAAACGTTGAATCATCAAGGAATTATTAAAGGTATACGCTTATACGACCACTTTCATTTGTATATACCTTGTTAATTTCTGAGATTTGATTCTGAAACGCGGAAGAGTAAAATCTGTTCCGCCAGCCTTCCTCTTCTTCTCCTCCAAGTTCGTCGGCTCCGAGTCGGTAGGGTTTGTTGAATCCCTCACATCCTCCAACAAGATGTCGGAAAAAAAGTCCTCGATCAGCTCATTAAGGACCGCATTCCTGACCATCTGGTCGGAGGGAGTGGTTTCATCAACCTCCAGACCAGTTGTTTCAGTAACAACTGTAAGGTCGTGCACGACCAATCTGGAGTCTATGGCCTCCACAGCTACGATCTGTGGGCTTTCAGGCTTCTCCACCTAGATCAAAAAACAAATTTAATTGGGTGGTGAAATCTTTTATTTAAAGTACATATATATAATTCCGGAATGCTCTATTACCTCGGGAATTTCATCTCCCTCTAGTGCCTCAGGGCACGACTCGGTCGGAACCACGGTGGGATGTTGATCCTCACCTGATCGTATCATTCGCAATCCGACCGACTACAAGAATAGAGTATGATCAGAAATCTGGTCGGATAATATGTATATGTACATGATAAAAGAAATTTTTTAACTACCTTAAGCCTTGTCAGTCTCTCTTCAATAGGGCTTGCGGCCAAGATCTCAGGGAACTCAGCCTTATCTCCAGGCTCCCCCGCACAGATCAGCCTGACCCGATCTCTAACTTCCTCAGAGGAAAGAGCTGTAACGAAAAGGAGAGAAAGCAAAGATCAGACAAAATTTTAAGGTAATGCTTTTATAAAAAAATACTGGTCGGAGTTCATCTCAAAGGCTTACCACCTCCTGAGGCAACTTCATCATGACCAACATTCCAGAGCAGGGAATGAGTCCGGAGCTTCAAAGCACTAATCCGGCGCCTGGTGAAATCCCTCACCACATGCCAGGACGTCAAGCCCCTAACTCGCAGGTCGTAGATGGCATCCACCCATCTCCCGACCACCCCTGTCTTCTCCACGGTCTTCCTCCATGCAGGATTTTCATTTGCTCTAATTTCGGCGAAATAGAGGCCATCATCTTTCGTAACCGTCATGTAAAACCAGTACTTTTTCCATGACAACCACGAAGATTTTGAGTACATAAGAATGTACTCATCGGCCTTTCCGTCATGAAGACGCAATGTACATTCCCCAGGAGTCGCCGCGGATTTTGCCGCAGATTTACCCATCACCATGCGGTAAAAATACCTAAAGAGCTTCAAATTTGGTTGCACTCTCAGGTATGCCTCGCACAAATACACAAAAATACTAATGTTTGCGATCGAATTCGGAGCCAAGTTCACCAATTCCACCCCGTAAAACTCAAGAACACGGAGAAGGAATTTGTGTACCGGTAATCTCAGCCCACATTCGATGTAGGCGAGAAAAACAGGAATCTCCTCATCTTCACGGCTTGAAAAATGCTCTCCAGTCGTCGGTCTCCGCTTGATCAAATTTCGATCTGGAAGCATCCCCATCTTCTCCAACGCCTCGAGTTTTTTCTTGCCCAATTCCGAAGGCAACCACTTCGTAATTTGCTCCGACATTGCGAAAATCCTCAAGGATGAGTAGCGAAAGTTGGAGGCTTTGTGGTCGGAAGAACAGGAAAGAGCTCTGGCGGATTTTTTTGACGAGAAGCTAAAGGGAATCAAAAAGCGATTTGGAAACGTAGAAGTTTTGAAGAGCCCAGCGAGGTGAATTTTATAGCTTCAGATATTTTCGGAGGTTTCCCACAAAAGTCCAACTGACAAAAAGCCTCTTTTTGTTTAAACGGACAGAGGAACTCTTCGGTTCCCAAGGCAAGTTCTCAACTTTTGAATGAACACAGACCTCTTCGTACATCACGACATTAAATGAGGGTCTGCCTGATACGATTTCATCGGAGAAAGGTACACACGACTAGTTCATTTAAAAGTTCAAGGGCTAGTTGACGAGGATTAAAACCTCTATATATTTAAATAATACATAAAAGACCATACGTCTTCATGGTCGTAACCCCTAAGGCTAATGACCTCAGTGGTCGTAAGGATTGCAGAGGTTACACAATGGGTACCCTGGTCGGACGAGGCTCTATGATTAAGCTCCGACCAGATAACTGCTCGTAAAACATAGTGAACTGGTATTTCTTCCCGTACGTTGAATGGAGCACGTGCTATATGTTCCAAACCGTGCGATGATGTAAACCTGAGACACTGACTATTAACTGCCCTACAGTTAATCATTCCGCCGCCAAACCGCAAGGAAGTTAATACATTGTTAACTTCCTAACCGTTCCGACCAGTCGTAACGTTTCACCAGGGACGTCTTCTCCGGGAATAACTGCCGACTCTTCAGAAGTTATTTAATGGTGGAACACAGAAGACGAAGGAGAACAGACACAAGACATTGAAGAACAAGACCAACACTTGATCAGAAGATCAAGCAACAACACACAGAAGCCTAGGTGGTGGAATTAGAAGCAAGATAATCAGTCTTAGATTCCGGTTCTAAGCCTGATTACTTAGTTAAACATTCCTCCATTCAGTGTAATTAGGGGTAGTATTTAGTCAAGTCTTGTAAACCCAGTTCATATTAATAAAGAGCGGCCCCCATTCCATTCCAGGATATTCCACGTCATTTTCCTCTTTCATTTTCATAAGATCGGCGATTTGATCGTCGACACGTACCTAGCACGACGTCGGGTGCCTCCTGAGCCTCCTCTGCGGTGATGACATTGACGCGACCACTACCCACGCCTTGGGTAGCCGTGACGATCTTCTGGTCCTGAGAAGAACCACCTCCTTGCCCGCGTCCTCCATTAGGACGAGGGGCTGCTCCTGTCTTCTTAGGGCATTGGTTCGCATAATGCCCCCTCTGGTTGCAAGCGAAGCACGTGACCCCGGCAGCCGGGTTGCGGGGGCCGCTCTGTGACTTCGCAGTGCGTGGTCGGGCACGGCCTGCGTTAGACGAAACGAGGCGGTGACCTCGGGGTACCAAGACCGAGGCTGGAACCCCGAGGCGCCAAGCGGGGCGGAAAGAATCGACCTGGATGATTTGTGGGCCTCCCACTTGCGCTTGCGGGAATCCACAAGCTCTCTACCAGCATGCTCAGCGACAATGGCCTTGTCGACCAAGGTCTGGAAGTCGGGGAAGTCGACAATGGATAGCTTGTCCTTAAGCTCCTCGGACAAACCCCTCCTGAACTTGGCTTGCTTGGCCATATCAGTGGCCACATCCTCGGGAGCATAACGAGCTAGATGGTTAAACTCGTATACATACTCCAAAACTGAGCTACGCCCTTGCTTGAGCGCAAGAAACTCCTGCTTCTTGATGTCCATCAAGCCGGCAGGGATATGGGAGCGACGGAAGGCAGTACGAAACTCCTCCCAAGAGACGGTGTGGTCTGCGGGCTGCATGGCGAGAAAGCTCTCCCACCATGACAAAGCTGGACCCTCTAGCTGGTGCGATGCAAACAGCGCCTTCTCGTGCTCCTGGCATTGTGCGATGCGGAGCTTCCGCTCCACCAGACGAAGCCAATCGTCTGCATCCAATGGGTCATCAGACCTGGAAAAGGTAGGGGGCTGAGTACGAAGAAACTCAGCGAGTCCTCCACGAGGCTGATGGGCATTCCCTTGCCCGGATCCTGAAGCACCGGTAAGGGCTGAGGTGTTGCGCGTGATGACATCCAGCAGCACTCTCCTGTCATCCGCACGGTTACGCTCTATCTGAAGAAGAACCTCGGCCATGGTCGGAGGAGGAGGAAGCTCCTCGTCGGACCATTGCACGCCTTAGCCGCTTCTGAGTCGTCCGGCCATCTGTTCTGATGAAATTTGGTTAGAAACTAGACTCGAAAAACAAAGCCTCAAAGGAAGCAAAAAGCTATCGACTAGGGGAATGGAATATCACCCTAACCGAAAGCCAAACAGCAAGTAAAATACTTTAAAAGCTCTTAAAAAGACTCTAAAAGCAGCAAGGAAACTTGAGAATAAGAATCAACTTCTCCACACAACTAACTCGTATTGAATGAACGAGTAATTGATTGAGAAGATAAAAATCAGAATGTAACGTAAGAGCTAATGTTACTACAGAGCAAGGTTAAATCAGCGAAATAAGTGTTAGATACTTAGCCAACTAATATCACATCTTACCCTTTTATTCCCACAATTTTTTTAGTTGATTAACCTCTCATTTTCTACCCTATTAGAAACCTTTGAGACTGCTGTCTGGAAATTGGAGGCTTGCTGTCCAGATTTTGCATCCAAGCCTCCTAGCCGAAATCTTCAACTTCAGAAGCTTCAAAACCTTGGAAAGGGCAGCTAACACTTTAATTTGCCAATCTCAATGATTCTCCCAAAACCCAATGAAACGATACGCTATCTTTTGAGAGGAGGAGAGTAAAACAACTTTTTAAAACTCAAATTAGAGCAAGATGAGAGAAGAAAGCTAAGATAGGGAAGGAGTAAAATCTTAGAATTTACTTAAGCTTTCATAAACTCTTTGATACTTTGAAAATAAGTTTTCCAAACTATCCTAAAGACGACCAAGCTTGGGTTACTATGGTCTCTGATACCAACTTTTGTGAGACCCCGGTATTATTCGGCTTGTAATGCTTAACCATCCACTTGGTCCTAGCATCAGAAATCAAATAAACCAAGACTCGAGATATATGTACTTCCCAAGAATGCAGTACACACAACTCCTTACAAAAGAATGCATCAATTCCATTCAAACACATAGAACAGAACAAGCAACAAACCAAAAGTTAATATTAATAAGGATAAATTTATTACACAAGAGAGGCCGACCGGCCAAATAACAACAAGTCTACTAAGATAACAGCGGAAGCAAAAGTGCCATAAAGATGGCCATAACAAAAGCCAACCAGTGTGCTTTAACCCACAAGGCAACTGACCGGATCGCCAAGCTAGTCGAAGATGCTACCACAGAAAAACTCACAGAAGTGAGGCCCTTGGGGCTCACCTTCCTCCTCTGCAACAAAGTTATTAAGCAAAGCAAATGAGTACACTAATGTACTCCGCAAGACTCACGTGTAGAATAACAGAACTATAATTTAGCTACATGCAAGCTTTATTTAAGTGGATGAGGCTTTGGACTTACTTTTAGCATAAAGCAAGTTTACAATTGCAATAATGTAATAGATTCAAAGCAATTTTAACAACACATTTTTAACTGTTGAAGTAACAACGATACAATAATAATAACAACAACAATGAGAACAACCTGGAAGTGACAATCCCCATCGCCACCACAACAATAGTATGGATCACCAAATCCATACCACCCAACAAGTTTTAATTAAATGGTTGAGTCTAGTTCTCGAAAGACCTTGCCAAGCGTGTCCATAACCTAGGACGAGGCTATTCGAATAGTTTTAACCCTGCAGGGGTGTACCAATGTACCCACACGCCAGACCGCCTTTTCGCCACATGATTAGCACACTTCCTTTGGTATGCCGGCACAGCTAAGTCCTACAAGACATTTCCAATGGATGATGCTAATTAAGAGCCGCAACCCACGAGGATAAGGACACATTAGACAGCCTAACCGGTCTGCTAATGCTCCCCTCCCACACCACACATACATATTTAAAACACACCCACCGACCAGCTCATAATTAACACCTCCCAAAGTACTTAGTCAAGAGAGGTTCCATATCCCCCTCATGCGGTTAGCACGCAAATTGCTTGGTTTAGTGTAACGAGATACTCGGTCCTTAATGACTTAGGCACCATTCCACAAACCAAAAATCACACCAACATCCATTGTGCCCCAGTCCAAATTAGTTTCTCATTTTCAGTTTTATTTTTAGCTTTACAAAATAACAAAGCACAAGTGCTGGACATAATGGAGTAGTAATTTCATTTGTGTGATCAAGATCATCAACTACGTTGATGATCGCCCAATACTACCGGAAGCTAGGCATTACTAAGCAATTTAACCCGTCATCTACTAAGTGACAAGAGTTCATCCAACGAACTCTAATCACAGCAATAACCTAGGCTCATGGTAGTAGAGAATGAACATTTACCTACAGGAAATCCATCTATAGGATTACTAGTCGATCATTTAACACAAAATAGCAATGCATACATAGGAGTTAAACAAAATATTAGACTTTAAAGTAATGGGACATAATGGATATGATCAAACTGCTTTCCTTGTTGCTGCTGCTCAAAATGTTGCTGAGGAGTGCTTTGGTTATCAATATGCTCTTCGGAACCTAACGAGAAAGCGAAAAAGAACCGATAAGAACCAAGAAAACGAAAAGACTCAACAGCAAACTTACTCCGAATGCTCTGAAAATTTTACAGCAGCAAGAGGATGATTTATCATGAATTTAGCAACAAGAACCAATTGATTTGGATTCTCAATGCAAAAGATATGATCAAATCAATTCTGCTCAGCTTGGAAATTCCAATCTGTTACTATTCATCCTAATTAAATTCTTTCGCAAAAATTTCCACAAGGGTGCTGCACCTGGGATTTTTATGGTAGGTTAAGCACCTCATGAGATGAATAAAACAATTGAGTTCACCTCATTTGGAGCTATTATGCATTTTCTATGATTTTTCAAAGACAAGAAAAGAGCACAACTAAAATGCACCCACAAATCTTTTGAAAACAGTGACATTCCTAAACCCAATTCTAACATTTAGTGCATTAACAGAGGAAGCCAACAAAGTTGGATTTACTCAAAAATGATATATAGAGAATTACTTATGCATTTTACAAGTTAATTGCACATTTAGGGTAACATTTTAAAACTACTTTCTAAACTAATTTGCAAATCCATTTTCTGGAGCCGAACTAAACTTACAACCATTTTTAGATTAAAGTTTAGTTCAAACCAGAGCTACCAATTTTTGAATCAACTAAAAAGGATTTAAAATGAATTAGTTATGCATTTCTAAAGTTTATTACCTTTTTCAGTTCACAAGTAAATCCTTCGGAAAATCCCGAAAATCCAAATCGGCGTGGACGCTTGTGGGCCATTGATTCCAGATCCAACGGTCCAAGCCCACGGCGACAGCGCGCACGCGGCCGCGCGAGATCGACAAACGTGGGCCGTTGATCTTGGATCCAACGGCCTACGTTGAATCGTGCGCGGCGCGTTCGAAACCACGCGCGCGAAATGGAGCGGTGGCTGTGGGCCGTTGATCTTGAGATGGACGGCTCACACACCATGCACACAGTAAACACGCGAGCGCCTGAGCGAATCTCAGCCGCAAATCGCGAGATGAACGGTCCATAGTGGACGAAGAACAAAATGCTACGCGATCTAGACCGCAGATCACTAAGAATGGACGGCTCCTAATGAGCCACGTCGCTCGTCCGAAAACGACGGCACTCGTGTCCGACAACACGCCGGCGGTGTTCCGCGGTGAAACACCGGCGACCAGAGGCACGGAGGCGCGGACCAAGAGTGGTCTGAGGTGCGCAATAGCATTGCGCACCTCCTGGTACCACCCACTCCAACGGAGGTGGACCAAAACGGCGGCGCACCGGCGACGAGCGGAGGTGCTAAGCACGGGAACTGCGACGACGGCTTTTTGCTCCGCTGCGGTTCAGAGAAGCGGGTGCCCAAGCGACTAAGGACTACCAAGGTGGTACCTGAGGGTCGCGGAGGGACAGAGGATGCTTGAGCTGCACCGACAACGAAGCTCTGCGACGGCAACAATGGCGGCAACACGGCGAAGCTACCCTGGACAACCAGAGAGAGACCGCGTCATAAAAATGGGTTCCACACCTCCCACTGATGCTACCAGAGAGAGGAATTAGAGAGAGGATCACTCACCGGACTTGGAGACGATGAATGAGTTTCACGGCCGAAAATGGGGAATTTGCAATTCAGCTCCACCCTGTAGAGGTGAATCAAAATAGAGTGAGGGGATTTACTCCTGGAGGTTAGAGGGTGACTCCAGAGCAAAAAGAAAGAGAGGAGAGGGACAGGACCACCGCCTTCACTGTGAGCTCCAAGCTCGGCAATGGCGGCAGGAGTGGCTCGGGCGGTTTGGAGCTCGAGCAAGCACCGTGAGTGCGAGCACGAGTTGTGGGATGGCGAAAAGAAGCTACAGGAGAAGCAAGGGAGCTTAAGTAGTTAAGGGGGCAGAGAGCAACGGCAGGGAGCCTCGGGTGCTCCTGCCTACCATGGGAGCTCTGAGGGGGATGGGAGTGGGTGAGAAATGGCGACCTGAGGGAGGAGCTCTGACCGCATTAAATGCGCCTGCCCGTTGGCGAGGACGGGGACGCGACAGGACGCTGCCAACCCACGACGCCCTTTGGCCATGGCGACCGCGCGCTGGCGCAAGCACCTCGCGGCGAGAGGAAGGTGACGACACAGAGTCGTCCGATTCGCATCCAACGGCTCGCGTGAGATCAAGTCAGCACAGCGCAGCGCAAACGTTGACCGTGCGATGGAGATCCAACGGCTGACACGCGCGCCACGCGACCGAGTCGGAAGTGCGGTTAGTTGACTCGACCGAGTCCATTGGCTCGAGCCCGAGTCTAACTCGCGCCCGAGGAACAGTACAAACCAGTTAGGATTAGAATTTGAAAGCTGAGTTTGGAGGAATTTTTAGAGATAGCAAACTAACTCCAAAAATTATGAAATTTTAACTGGAGCTTGCCAACAAAAGGATTATCCTCCCACAAAATTTCCAGAGGTTTTTATGCGCTGCAATTTTCTCAAGAAATTTCAGAAGGTTGGAATTAGGGTTTGACCCAGCTTTGACTTGGTTTGACTTGCCTCCAAAATTATTCAAATAATTTCTAAAAATTGTGAGAAAATTCAGAGGTGCTACAAGTCATCCAAAGAACCCAGAAAAATTATTTACAAGGGTTTGGCACAAGATTTTTACCAAGGAGGTTTTTGACTCGAGTCAATTGAGGATTCTGATTCTTAATTTCCATAATCCCTTTACAAGAATTATAGAATTGTTGAATTACTTCAAGATGAAAGAAAAGTTTTAATTTCTACTCATTTTCTTACATTTGAAGCAAAGACTTAGAATTGGGATGTTACAAGTGGTGAGGTAAAGTATTACATAGATAATTAGAGAATAATATTATAAGACCAAAATAGTTGAGTTTACCTCATTTGGAGTTGTTATGAATTAGTTATATATTTTCCAAGTTATCGGCCTTTTTCTAATGTAAAAATAATAGAGTTAATAGATCATTTTCCAAAACTACTTCTCTGCTATAGAGACATGTTGGAAACCTATTTTAAAACAAAGTTCACTTAAAATGAAAATTATCAAAACTGGTTTCATTCATTTTGGAGCTAAGATGAAATAGTTATGAATATTTAAGGTTAAAGAGATTTTCTAGTGTATAAATAAATTGGTTTTGGATCATTTTTCCGCAATTATATTTTCTGGGACAGTGGCATGTTTGAAACAAATTTTATCATACATATCATCTAAAATTAAAACTAACAAAATTGGTTTCACTATTTTTGGAGTAAAAATGAATTAGTTTTATAATTTTGAAGTTATTCAAATTTTCAGTGCATAAATTAAGCATTTCAGAATTTCTATAATCCTTTTCCCACTGAGCTATATTCTAGCCGCAGTCTCTTACAGGCGGGCCCCAAGGTCAGGGATTGACTTAGTCAACCTTGACCAGCTGTAACATCCCAAGTGTACAAACTGGGTTGTTCAAGTATAATTATATGTGTAGAAATTAAAACTTTTTCTCACATCTTGAAAACCCCTAAACTCTCATGTGATTCTTGTCCAAGAGTTGTGTAATCCAAAAACACAAAGCTCTTGTTGACCAAAAGTCAAATTCATTTTCCAATTATCTTAAATCTTGTGCCAATCATTTGGAAATATTTCCCTTGGTCCTAAAGTTGAGGTGGGACCCCTCTGAAAAATATCACAAGTTGTAAAACTTGTTTGATAATTTTTGGAGGCAAATTGAATCATTGAACAGCCTTCATGAATTTCCTGAGAAACATGCATTGCATAATAACCTCTGGAAAATTTATGTAAGGTTAATCATGTTGTCAGCCAGCTCCAGTTAAAATTTCATGAATTTTGGAGTTGAATTGCTATCCCAAACAAATTTGCAAAGTCTCAGCTGTTAGAAATTAAACTTAAAAGCTTACACTATTCCTTGGGCTGAGCCGCATTCAAACCTGGTCAAGCCCAACCCCATCTAATCTCCCTTTCCACCTTGATTAGGTCGCAGCCGTTGGATCTACATCTAACAGCCGTGACCTCCTCCGTGGTCAACACCGCAAAGACCTCCCCACCTCATCAAGTCATAGCCGCTGGATCAAAGATCCACGGCCATGACCTCCCCTGTGTGTTAAACCTCCAAGACCTCCCCTCACTGTTAAACTTAGCGAACATCCCACCTACGTGAGGTCACAGCCATTGGATCAAAAATCCATGGTCGCGACCTCCTCCTATTAACCTAACTACCAGACCTCCCTTTGCACTCGCTTGAGGTCGCAGCCGTTGGATTTACATCCAAAGGCCACGGCCTCCTCTGAAAAACATTCACAGCAAGGTCCTCCTGCCTTGATGAGGTCATAGCCCTTGGATCGAAATCCACGGCCATGACCTCCCCCTCATGCTTTTATGTTCGCGTGCGGTTAAGACCTCACAGGAGGTCCGCACCGTTGGATTGAGATCCAACGCTTTGGACCTCCTGTCCCATTTCCTCACGTGCGTTTTCGCGTTAGTGAAATCATGAGGCCATGACCTCCCCATCTTTGATCGTGTGGCTGGGGCCTCCTCCCAGCCACTTAAAACATAACGGTTCAAAATGAAAATCCGAGGGCCAGGACCTCCCCATCCACTTAATCCAACGGTGGATGTGAGGTCCTGTTCTTCTTCTACCTTGGGCACGCGTGCAGGCCGTGGCAGTGGGCAAAGTCAGAGCCCTGTCATTTCCAACGGCTCTGCCCTGCAAGCATTAAATGCATGTCAGCCCTTTCTGCGCCTAGGTCACGCCCTGTCCTAACCTACCCTGTCCCATCCATCGTGTCCAAGCTCTGGACCTCCCATGGACCTCTCCATGGGCTAAGCTCACCATGAGCTTAACCCATGGTGCAGGACCTCTGTGCCATTGGTTTAAACCCCCCGAGCTACCCTTTGGCTTCTTTTACACACTTAGAGCTTGCCATGCCGGTGCTTGGCTGAGCATCTCCTCCACTGACCTCCTCACTGGTGGCTGCCATTGTCAAGGTCCTTGGAGCTTCTCAGTGACTCAGGAGTTCCAGTGGCTCCCTTTTTCCAACCTCTTGCTCAATTAAGCTCCCCCAAAATCTCCTGAGTTGAACCTAACTTATTGTTAGGTTGACCTTTTCAGGAGGGGCTAGTGGAGCTTGGAGCTGAGGCTTGGAGCTGAGGCTTGGAGCTGAAGCTTGGAGCTTGGACTCGAAGCAGTGAAGCTCCCCGTCTTCTCCAACTCAGACCATCGCCATCCACGACCTCCCCAGCACCTTAGGACCTCCAAGTACACCTCCTGTAGTCCTTTAGTTGCTGGCACCCGCATGAATGATGTCGCGGAGCTTTTGTTTGAGCATACGCTTAAATGTCGCGCGGAGCTTCATTTTGCTTTTCGGTTTTTGGCCGTCTTTGGTCAAATTTGCCCTCTCGGCTCATGGCGTTCAAAGCCGCCGTCGCCGTTGAGAGGAGGTCCACTGGGTGCGCAACGTTATTGTGCACTCAGTGGTACCATTGGGCCTCACCGGCGAGGTCTACATCGCCGGCGAGAACCAAGTCTTTGAACTTGGGATTTTTGTCGGATGCAACGGCAGCGCCGTTGTCGATTTTAGGACAGAGATCCACCGAGTTAATGCGCTCATCATTTGCTCAAATCATTGCAATCAATAGCGTGCCTTAACTGCCTTTAATCCACCCTTTATTGCGTGCATTTAAGGCCTCCCGCGCGCGGACCTCCTAGTGGTCCCGCGCGCATTAACCTCTTGTCCAAGCACGTGCGTGCGCAAGCACGTGGTCGCGGGATCTGGACATCCATGACCTCCTCCGAGGAGATCTGGAGCGTCCAAGACCTCCCCTTGCGATCGTGGCCGTCCAGACCTCCCTGGAGGTCTGTGACGTTGAGAACCTCCGCTGGGACCTCCTCGAGGACATCCCAACCGTTGAGGACCTCCCCCTTTAGATCTGGTCCGTTCAGGACCTCCCTCTCGTGTTGTGGTCCGTTGGATTTCCCATCTACAGCCACGACCTCCCCTCACCCCGCGCATGTGCGTTGCTAGGAGGTCCAGGACCTCTGGACCTCACGTGCGCATGTGTGTTGATCTCCTGGGAGGTCTTGAGCCGTTAGATCTGAGATCTGTGGCTCACGTCCTCCCCTGTCCTTGTGAGTTTTAGAATTTCCAGTAAAGTCTTAATTATAAACTGAAATAAGGTAGGAACTTTAGGATTTCATATCTTTTTCAATTTAAATCCAAATAGAATGATTCAAATTGTGTTAGCTCTGTCTTGGACTTGACTTTAATCCAAAAATGGTTGTAAGTTGAGTTCAGCTCCAGGGCACAGTTAGCCACTAGGTTTTCAAACTAACTTTAAAATGTACACTCAAAATGATGTTTAACTTGTAAAATACATAACTAATGCTCTGTAGGTTATTTTTGAGTGAATCCAACTCTGTTGGTTTCCTCTTTAAATGAACTCACTAAGAAAATTAGTTTTGAGCATGTTGCTGTTATAAGAATGAGGACTTGTGCATTATAATTTTGTTCAAGTTCTTGTTTTTGAAAAATTATAGAAAGTGTATAATAGCTCCAAATGAGATGAACTCAATTGTGTTATTCATCTCATGGGGTGCTGGTTTCACAGTAAAAATTTCAGTCTCACCACTTTTCTAGAAATTGTTGCCTCATAATTAAATTAATGAATAGTGCAGTTTGGTATTTTTAGGGGCTGAGCAGAATTGTATTGCTCATAACTTTTGCATTGAGAATCCAAATCCATTGGTTCTTGTTGCTAAATTCCCTAAAAATCTCCCTCTTGCTGCTGTAGAAAATTCAGAGAAATTGGAGTTCGTTTGCTGTGCTGTCCTTGTTATTTTTCGTCGTTCTTATCGGTTCTTTATCGCTTTTCCGTTAGGTTTCGACATTTGTGGTGATCCCGAGAGTGACCCTCCGCAACAAATTGACCCGCAACAGCAAGGCAAGCAGTTTGATCATATCCCCTCTAGCGTCCCATTACTTTAAAGGTTAATATGTTGTTTTACTTCTATGTATGCATGCTACTTTGTGTTAAATGTCGCTAGCAATCCTATAGTTGCATAATCTGTAGGAGTTATTCATCCTCTACTACCAATGAGCCTAGGTTATTTGCTGTGATTTGAGCTCGTTGGATGAGCTCTTATCACTTAGTAGTTACGTTTCCTACTGCTTAGACATGCTTAGCTATCGGTAGTAATGGGCGATCATCGACTTAGTCGATGGTCTTGATCACACAAGTATGATTATTCCTCCTATATGTCCAGCACTTGTGCTTTGATTAATTTGTAAAATAAAAATCTGAAAATAAAGGATTGATTTAGACTTGGGCATATTGGATGGATGGTGTGTTTTTTTTTTGGAATGTGGTAGTATGCCTGAGTCGTTAAGGACCGAGTTACTTGCGCCACCGTTCTGAGCAATTTTGCGTGCTAACCACACGAGGGGGATATGGAACCTCTCTTGACTAAGTACTTTGGGAGGTGTTAATTATGAGCTGGTCGGTGGGTATGTTTTAATAAAAGGTGTGTGTGTGGTGTTGGGAGGGAGCATTAGCAGGCCGGCTAGGCTGTCTAATGTGTCTTTGTCCCCGTGGGTTGCGGCTCGTAATTAGCATCGTCCATTGGAAATGTCTCGTAGGACTTAGCCGTGCCGGCATACCAAAGGTAGTGTGCCTAAAGGAAAGGTGGTCTGGCGTGTGGGTACATTGGTACACCCCTGCAGGGTGAAAACTATTCGAATAGCCTCGTCCTAGGTTATGGACACGCTCGGAAACGCCCCGTAAGAACTAGACCCAACCATTTAATTAAAACTTGATGGGTTGGCATGAATGGATGTTCATGCTATTGTTGTGGTGACTTGGGTTAGTCACTTCCAGGATGTTCTTGTTGTTGTTATTATGTATTATCTCGTTGTTATTTCAACACTTAAAAATGCTTTGCCAAATCGCCTTCAATCTATTATGTTATTGCAAATGAAACTTGCTTTATGCTAAATGTGAGTCCAAAGCCTCATCCACTTAAATAAAGCTTGCATGTAGCTAAATTATAGTTCTGTTATCTTACACGTAAGTCTTGCGGAGTACTTTATGTACTCATCTGCCCGGGTTGTGGCATTTTTGTTGCTTTTGTTGCAGAGGAGGAAGGTGAGCTCCAAGAGCCTTACTTACGTGCTACGTGTTCTGATTTCTTGACGACTAGCTTGGCGGTCCGGTCGGTTGCCTTGTGGGCTAAAGGCACACTGATTGGCTTTGTGTTGTAGCCATCTTTATGGCACTTTTGCTTCCGCTGTGTATTCTTGTAGTCTCTTTGCTATTTGGCCTAAGGGCCCCTCTTTTGTAATAGCTATTCCATATTAATATTAACTTCTGGTTTGTTGCTTATGTACTATGTGTTGTATGGAATTGATACATTCTTTTGTTGTGAGGTATGTATACTGCATTCTGGGAAGTATACATCTCTCGAGACCGGGTTTATTTGGTTGATAATACTAGGGTCAAATGGATGACTAAGTATTATGAGCCTAATAAATCCGGGTGCTCACAAGAGTTGGTATCAGAGCCATCCAAACCGTAGTAACGCAAGCTTGGTCGTCTTTAGGATATTTTGAAAACCTAATTTCAAAGCATCAAATGAGTTTTGAAAGCTTAGGTAAATTCTCGGATTTTACTCCTTACCTATCTTAGCTTTCTTTCTCATCTCACTCTAATTTGCGCTTTAAAAGTTGTTTTCCTCTCTTCCCTTCTACAAAATAGTTGTTATCGATTAATGGGGTTTTGGGGAACCAATGAGATTGGCAAATTGAAGTGTGAGCTGCCCACTACAAGATTTTGAAGTTCGGGAGTCGGTGATTCGACGAGGAGCTTGGATGCGAAATCTGGACAGCAAGCATCAAATTTCCGGACAGCAGTCTCAAAGGTTTCTAATTAGGATAGATAATGAGAGGTTAATCAACTAAAACTTGTGGGAATAAAAGGGTAAGATGTGATACTAGTTAGCTAAGTATCTAACACCTATTTCGCTGTTTTAACCTTGCTCTTTAGTAGCATTAGATCTCATCTTACAATCTGATTTTTAATCTTCTCGATCGATTACTCGTTCATTCAATACGGGTTAGTTGAGTTGAGAAGTTGAGCCTTGCTTTTGGTGTTTCTTGGTTGTTTTGAGAGTCTTTTAGAAGCTTTTAAAGTTTATTTACCCGCTGTTTTGGCTTTCGTTTAGGGTGATCTCCATTCCCCTAATCGATCGCTTTTGCTTTCTTTAAGGCTTTGTTTTCGGGTCTAGTTGCTAACCAAAATTCATTGTAACAGGATGGCCGGACGCACTCGTAGCGGCCAAGGCCAGTCAGCTGGTCCGAACGAGGAGCTTCCTCCTCCTCCGACCATGGCCGAGGTTCTTCTTCAGATCGAGCGCAACCGTGCGGATGATGGAGAGTTCTCTTCGGCGTCATCGCGCAACACCACCGCCTCTTACCGGAGCTTCGTGATCTGGGCAAGGAACGCCCATCACCGCGTGGAGGACTCGCGGAGTTTCTTCGTACTCAGCCCCTACCTTTTCCCGGTCGAGGACCCATTGGATCTGAGCGATTGGCTTCGCGGTGGGCGTAAGCCGATCGCGCAGCGATGCCGAGCACGAGAAGGCACTGCTCGCATCGCACCGGTGGAGGGTGCGGCTTTGTCTGGTGGGAGAGCTATCTCGCCATGCAGCCCGTAGACCACACCGTCTCTTGGGAGGAGTTTCGTCTTGCCTTCCGTCGGGCTCATATCCTGCCGGCTTGATGGAGATCAAAAGCGGGAGTTTCTTGCGCTCAAGCAAGGCGTAGCTTCGATCATGGAGTATGTCTCTGAGTTCAACCATCTAGCTCGTTATGCTCCCGAGGATGTGGCCACCGATATGGATAAGCGCTGTTCAGTTGGCGTGGCTTGTCCGAGGAGTGAAGGACAAGCTATCCATTGTCGACTTTCTGATTTCCGGACCTTGGTCGACAAGGCCATCGTTGCGAGCATGCGGCTCGAGCTTATGGATTCCATAGCGGAAGTGGGAGGCCCATAAGTCGTCGAGGCGATTCCTCCGTCCCCACTTTGGGCGATCTCGGTACCGGTCCCCATCTTGGCACCCCGAGGTCACCTGCCTCTGTTCCTCGTTAAATCGCAGAGCCGTGTCGATCCGTGCACTGCGAGTCGTGAGCGGCCCCGCAACCCGGCCGCCGGGTCACATGCTTCTCATGCAACGAAGGGGCATTATGCGAACCAATGCCCTAAGAAGACAGAGCGACCCTCGTCCTAATGGAGGACGCGGGCGAGAGGTGGTGCATCTCGGGACCGAAGATCGTCCCGCTACCCAAGGCGTGGGTAGTGGTCGCGTCAACGCCGTCACCGCAGAGGAGGCTCAGGAGGCACCCGACGTCGTGCTAGGTACACTTTCTGTTAACTCTCACCCTGCTACTGTCTTGTTTGATTCAGGAGCATCACATTCCTTTGTTTCTAAGTCTTTTGCTGCTGTTGGAGAGCTTCTTTTCTCTCCATTATCGGTCCCGCTACTCATTCGCTCTCCGGGTTCGGAGTTGAGAGCTGAATCTGAGTGTAGGGATGTCCCTATCGAGATCGAAGGAGTAGGGTTCTTAGCAAACCTTATCCTTCTCCATTCAGCGAGCCTTGATGTGATTCTTGGCATGGATTGGTTGTCTCGGCACATGGGACAAATCGATTGCGCCAGGAAGCTCATCTCTCTGTCTAGTCCCTCCGGCGAGCAGGTTCGCTTTTCGCCGAAGCTGCTAGGCCCCCATCTCTTCGCACTTGAGGCGAAGCCCGCTCTGGATATTAGCGAAGTCCCAACAGTTTGTGACTTTGTTGATGTCTTTCCCGCAGATCTTCCAGGGATGCCACCCGTTCGAGACCTCGAGTTTGTCATTGAGTTGGCTCCCGGTACCGCCCCTATCTCAAAGAGGCTTTATCGGATGCCACCGAACGAGTTGGTGGAATTGAAGAAGCAGTTAAGTGAGCTGCAAGAGAAGGGTTTCATCCGCCCTAGCTCATCTCCTTGGGGTTGTCCAGCAATCTTCATAAAGAAGAAGGACGGTACTTTACGCATGTGCGTTGATTACCGCCCACTTAATGAAGTGACGGTAAAGAACAAGTATCCGTTGCCCCGCATTGACGATCTCTTCGATCAATTAACTGGAGCTCGAGTTTTCTCCAAGATTGATTTGAGAGTGGGATATCATCAGGTACGTATTCAGCCTGAGGATATTCCCAAGACGGCGTTCTCTACTCGCTACGACTTGTACGAGTACACTGTCATGTCATTCGGCTTAACCAATGCTCCTGCCTTGTTCATGAATCTCATGAATTCGGTATTCATGGAGTATTTGGATAAGTTTGTCGTGGTCTTCATCGATGATATCCTTATCTACTCCAAGAACGATGAAGAGCATGCCGAGCATCTGAAGCTTGTGTTAGGCAAGCTCCGTGAACACCAGCTGTACGCGAAGTTCAGCAAGTGCGCATTCTGGTTGAAGGAAGTGACTTTCTTAGGCCATATTCTTTCAGTAGGAGGTGTAGCCGTTGATCCTAGCAAGGTCAGCGATGTTCTTTCATGGAGTCAGCCTGCTTCGGTCACCGATGTGCGGAGTTTTCTCGGTTTAGCGGGATATTATCGTCGCTTTATCGAGAACTTCTCCAAGATCGCGAAGCCGATGACGGAGTTGCTCAAGAAGGACAAGAAGTTCGTGTGGTCCGCTGAGTGTGAGGAAAGTTTCCAAATACTCAAGAAGCGTTTGACCACCGCTCCCGTTCTTGTTCTTCCCGATATCCATCGAAGCTTTGATATCTTTTGCGATGCTTCTCGTCGAGGCCTCGGTTGTGTCCTTATGCAAGAAGGCAAGGTAGTGGCCTATGCATCAAGGCAATTAAGACCTCATGAACTTAACTACCCTACTCATGACTTGGAGTTGGCGGCTGTGATTCATGCACTTAAGATCTGGCGACATTACCTAATCGGTAATCGTTGTGAAGTGTACTCGGATCACAAAAGCCTTAAGTATTTGTTCACCCAGCCTGACCTGAACCTCAGGCAAAGGAGATGGTTGGAGTTGATCAAGGACTATGATATGGGTATTCACTACCATCCGGGCAAGGCTAATGTCGTTCTTGATGCGCTTAGTCGCAGCGCATTGCAATGCACGGTTGTCGAGGAGCTTCACCCGCTCTTCCGGAAGAGTTTCAGTGTCTCAACTTGGGTCTAGTTGAGCATGGTTCTCTCGCTGCCTTGGTTGTGCAACCAACCTTGGTGGATCGGATCAAGTTAAGCTCGTGATCGGATATTGGAGTGAGCCACATTAAGGCAAATGTCAAGAACGGAACGACCAAGTGCTTTTCTGAGGATGAGCATGGTGTTGTGAGGTTCGGGCAACGCCTTGTGGTTCCAAAGGACATGGAGTTGCGGAATTTGATCCTCCGCGAAGCCCATGATTCGCCTTTATCCATTCATCCCGGGGCCACAAAGATGTATCAAGATCTCCGCCAGAGGTTTTGGTGGACCCGAATGAAGAGGGAGATTGCGAAGTTCGTTGCCGAGTGCGACGTATGTCGTCGTGTCAAGGCCGAGCATCAGCGTCCAGCAGGATTGCTTCAGCCTTTGCCTGTGCCGGAATGGAAGTGGGATTCCGTCGGCATGGACTTTATCACCGGTCTGCCCCGGACACCAAATGGGAAAGATTCCATTTGGGTTGTCATTGATCGGTTGACTAAAGTAGCACATTTCTTGCCGGTGCGGACTAAGATTTCTGTTGGTCAATTGGCCGACCTCTATGTCTCTCGCATCGTGTGCTTGCACGGTGTGCCCAAGACGATTGTCTCAGATCTTGGTTCTCTTTTCACTTCTCGCTTTTGGCATAGTTTGCAAGAGGCCATGGGAACCCGTCTTACCTTTAGCATGGCATATCATCCCCAAACTGATGGTCAGACCGAGAGGGTCAACCAAGTTTTGGAAGACATGCTTCGTGCTTGTGTCCTTTCCTATGGGAAGTATTGGGAGAAATGTTTGCCATTCGCCGAGTTTTCTTATAACAACGACTTTTCGAAGCCGCCTCGGCATAGCACCTTTTGAGGCCTTATACGGGAGAAAGTGTAGGACCCCGTTGAACTGGTCAGAGACCGGTGAGAGACCTCTCTTTGGCCCAGACTCAATTAATGAGGCCGAGCGCCAAGTCCAGCTTGTTCGTGAGCGTTTGCGCACAGCTCAATCCAGGCAAAAAAGCTATGCGGATCGCCGTCGACGTGAGTTACGTTTTGAGCCTAATGACTTTGTGTATCTCAAAGTCTCTCCTTTGAAGGGCCATCAACGTTTCGGCGTCAAGGGCAAGTTGGCTCCTCGATATGTCGGTCCCTACCGCGTTATCGAGAAGAAGGGAGCTTGCCTACAAGTTGGAGTTGCCACTGCACTTGAGGGGTACATGATGTTTTCCATGTGTCCCAGCTTAAGAAGTGCCTCCGTGTTCCAACTGAGGAAGCTCCGTTGGAAACCCTCGATGTCCAGGAAGATTTGACCTATCGCGAGCACCCTGTTCGCGTACTCGATGAGTCTGAACGAAGGACGAGGAACAAGACCATCAAGTTCCTAAAAGTTCAGTGGTCAAACCATTCTGAGGATGAGGCTACTTGGGAAAGAGAAGATCGTCTGCGTGCGGACTATCCATCTTTCTTTACCGAGTGAGCAAAATCTCAGGACGAGATTTTTGTAAGGGGGGGAGATTTTGTAACATCCCAAGTGTACAAACTGGGTTGTTCAAGTATAATTATATGTGTAGAAATTAAAACTTTTTCTCACATCTTGAAAACCCCTAAACTCTCATGTGATTCTTGTCCAAGAGTTGTGTAATCCAAAAACACAAAGCTCTTGTTGACCAAAAGTCAAATTCATTTTCCAATTATCTTAAATCTTGTGCCAATCATTTGGAAATATTTCCCTTGGTCCTAAAGTTGAGGTGGGACCCCTCTGAAGAATATCACAAGTTGTAAAACTTGTTTGATAATTTTTGGAGGCAAATTGAATCATTGAACAGCCTTCATGAATTTGCTGAGAAACATGCATTGCATAATAACCTCTGGAAAATTTATGTAAGGTTAATCATGTTGTCAGCCAGCTCCAGTTAAAATTTCATGAATTTTGGAGTTGAATTGCTATCCCAAACAAATTTGCAAAGTCTCAGCTGTTAGAAATTAAACTTAAAAGCTTACACTATTCCTTGGGCTGAGCCGCATTCAAACCTAGTCAAGCCCAACCCCATCTAATCTCCCTTTCCACCTTGATTAGGTCGCAGCCGTTGGATCTACATCTAACAGCCGCGACCTCCTCGCGGTCAACACCGCAAAGACCTCCCCACCTCATCGGGTCATAGCCGCTGGATCAAAGATCCACGGTCATGACCTCCTCTGTGTGTTAAACCTCCAAGACCTCCCCTCACTGTTAAACTTAGCGAACATCCCACCTACGTGAGGTCACAGCCATTGGATCAAAAATCCATGGTCGCGACCTCCTCCTATTAACCTAACTACCAGACCTCCCTTTGCACTCGCTGAGGTCGCAGCTGCTTATTTACATCCAAAGGCCACGACCTCCTCTGAAAAACATTCACAGCAAGGTCCTCCTGCTTTGATGAGGTCATAGCCCTTGGATCAGAAATCCACGGCCATGACCTCCCCCTCATGCTTTTATGTTCAAGCAGTTAAGACCTCACAGGAGGTCCGCACCGTTGGATTGAGATCCAACGCTTTGGACCTCCTGTCCCATTTCCTCACGTGCGTTTTCGCGTTAGTGAAATCGTGAGGCCATGACCTCCCCATCTTTGATCGTGTGGCTGGGGCCTCCTCCCAGCCACTTAAAACATAACGGTTCAAAATGAAAATCCGAGGGCCAGGACCTCCCCATCCACTTAATCCAACGGTGGATGTGAGGTCCTGTTCTTCTTCTACCTTGGGCACGCGTGCAGGCCGTGGCAGTGGGCAAACTCAGAGCCCTGTCATTTCCAACGGCTCTGCCCTGCAAGCATTAAATGCATGTCAGCCCTTTCTGCGCCTAGGTCACGCCCTGTCCTAACCTACCCTGTCCCATCCATCGTGTCCAAGCTCTGGACCTCCCATGGACCTCTCCATGGGCTAAGCTCACCATGAGCTTAACCCATGGTGCAGCACCTCTGTGCCATTGGTTTAAACCCCCCCCCCCAGAGCTACCCTTTGGCTTCTTTTACACACTTAGAGGTTGCCATGCTGGTGCTTGGCTGAGCATCTCCTCCACTGACCTCCTCACTGGTGGCTGCCATTGTCAAGGTCCTTGGAGCTTCTCAGTGACTCAGGAGTTCCAGTGGCTCCCTTTTTCCAACCTCTTGCTCAATTAAGCTCCCCCAAAATCTCCTGAGTTGAACCTAACTTATTGTTAGGTTGACCTTTTCAGGAGGGGCTAGTGGAGCTTGGAGCTGAGGCTTGGAGCTGAGGCTTGGAGCTGAAGCTTGGAGCTTGGACTCGAAGCAGTGAAGCTCCCCGTCTTCTCCAACTCAGACCATCGCCATCCACGACCTCCCCAGCACCTTAGGACCTCCAGGTACACCTCCTGTAGTCCTTTAGTTGCTGGCACCCGCATGAATGATGTCGCGGAGCTTTTGTTTGAGCATACGCTTGAATGTCGCGCGGAGCTTCATTTTGCTTTTCGGTTTTTGGCCGTGCTGGTCAAATTTTGCCCTCTCCGGCTCGCCGGCGTTCAAAGCCGCCGTCGCCGTTGAGAGGAGGTCCACTGGGTGCGCAACGTTATTGTGCACTCAGTGGTACCATTGGGCCTCACCGGCGAGGTCTACATCGCCGGCGAGAACCAAGTCTTTGAACTCGGGATTTTTGTCGGACGCAACAGCAGCGCCGTTGTCGATTTTAGGACAGAGATCCACCGAGTTAATGCGCTCATCATTTGCTCAAATCATTGCAATCAATAGCGTGCCTTAACTACCTTTAATCCACCCTTTATTGCGTGCATTTAAGGCCTCCCGCGCGTGGACCTCCTGGTGGTCCCGCGTGCATTAACCTCTTGTCCAAGCACGTGCGTGCGCAAGCACGTGGTCGCGGGATCTGGACATCCATGACCTCCTCCGAGGAGATCTGGAGCGTCCAAGACCTCCCCTTGCGATCGTGGCCGTCCAGACCTCCCTGGAGGTCTGTGACGTTGAGAACCTCCGCTGGGACCTCCTCGAGGACATCCCAACCGTTGAGGACCTCCCCCTTTAGATCTAGTCCGTTCAGGACCTCCCTCTCGTGTTGTGGTCCGTTGGATTTCCCATCTACAGCCATGACCTCCCCTCACGCCGCGCATGTGTGTTGCTAGGAGGTCCAGGACCTCTGGACCTCACGTGCGCGTGTGTGTTGATCTCCTGGGAGGTCTTGAGCCGTTAGATCTGAGATCTGTGGCTCACGTCCTCCCCTGTCCTTGTGAGTTTTAGAATTTCCAGTAAAGTCTTAATTATAAACTGAAATAAGGTAGGAACTTTAGGATTTCATATCTTTTTCAATTTAAATCCAAATAGAATGATTCAAATTGTGTTAGCTCTGTCTTGGACTTGACTTTAATCCAAAAATGGTTGTAAGTTGAGTTCAGCTCCAGGGCACAGTTAGCCACTAGGTTTTCAAACTAACTTTAAAATGTACACTCGAAATGATGTTTAACTTGTAAAATACATAACTAATGCTCTGTAGGTTATTTTTGAGTGAATCCAACTCTGTTGGTTTCCTCTATTAATGAACTCACTAAGAAAATTAGTTTTGAGCATGTTGCTGTTATAAGAATGAGGACTTGTGCATTATAATTTTGTTCAAGTTCTTGTTTTTGAAAAATTATAGAAAGTGTATAATAGCTCCAAATGAGATGAACTCAATTGTGTTATTCATCTCATGGGGTGCTGGTTTCACAGTAAAAATTTCAGTCTCACCACTTTTCTAGAAATTGTTGCCTCATAATTAAATTAATGAATAGTGCAGTTTGGTATTTTTAGGGGCTGAGCAGAATTGTATTGCTCATAACTTTTGCATTGAGAATCCAAATCCATTGGTTCTTGTTGCTAAATTCCCTAAAAATCGCCCTCTTGCTGCTGTAGAAAATTCAGAGAAATTGGAGTTCGTTTGCTGTGCTGTCCTTGTTGTTTTTCGTCGTTCTTATCGGTTCTTTATCGCTTTTCCGTTAGGTTTCGACATTTGTGGTGATCCCGAGAGTGACCCTCCGCAAAAAATTGACCCGCAACAGCAAGGCAAGCAGTTTGATCATATCCCCTCTAGCGTCCCATTACTTTAAAGGTTAATATGTTGTTTTACTTCTATGTATGCATGCTACTTTGTGTTAAATGTCGCTAGCAATCCTATAGTTGCATAATCTGTAGGAGTTATTCATCCTCTACTACCAATGAGTCTAGGTTATTTGCTGTGATTTGAGCTCGTTGGATGAGCTCTTATCACTTAGTAGTTACGTTTCCTACTGCTTAGACATGCTTAGCTATCGGTAGTAATGGGCGATCATCGACTTAGTCGATGGTCTTGATCACACAAGTATGATTATTCCTCCTATATGTCCAGCACTTGTGCTTTGATTAATTTGTAAAATAAAAATCTGAAAATAAAGGATTGATTTAGACTTGGGCATATTGGATGGATGGTGTGTTTTTTTTTTGGAATGTGGTAGTATGCCTGAGTCGTTAAGGACCGAGTTACTTGTGCCACCGTTCTGAGCAATTTTGCGTGCTGACCACACGAGGGGGATATGGAACCTCTCTTGACTAAGTACTTTGGGAGGTGTTAATTATGAGCTGGTCGGTGGGTATGTTTTAATAAAAGGTGTGTGTGTGTGGTGTTGGGAGGGAGCATTAGCAGGCCGGCTAGGCTGTCTAATGTGTCTTTGTCCCCGTGGGTTGCGGCTCGTAATTAGCATCGTCCATTGGAAATGTCTCGTAGGACTTAGCCGTGCCGGCATACCAAAGGTAGTGTGCCTAAAGGAAAGGCGGTCTGGCGTGTGGGTACATTGGTACACCCTGCGCAGGTTAAAACTATTCGAATAGCCTCGTCCTAGGTTATGGACACGCTCGGAAACGCCCCGTAAGAACTAGACCCAACCATTTAATTAAAACTTGATGGGTTGGCATGAATGGATGTTCATGCTATTGTTGTGGTGACTTGGGTTAGTCACTTCCAGGATGTTCTTGTTGTTGTTATTATGTATTATCTCGTTGTTATTTCAACACTTAAAAATGCTTTGCCAAATCGCCTTCAATCTATTATGTTATTGCAAATGAAACTTGTTTTATGCTAAATGTGAGTCCAAAGCCTCATCCACTTAAATAAAGCTTGCATGTAGCTAAATTATAGTTCTGTTATCTTACACGTAAGTCTTGCGGAGTACTTTATGTACTCATCTGCCCGGGGTTGTGGCATTTTTGTTGCTTTTGTTGCAGAGGAGGAAGGTGAGCTCCAAGAGCCTTACTTCTGTGCTACGTGTTGCAGTTTCTTCGACGACTAGCTTGGCGGTCCGGTCGGTTGCCTTGTGGGCTAAAGGCACACTGATTGGCTTTGTGTTGTAGCCATATTTATGGCACTTTTGCTTCCGCTGTGTATTCTTGTAGTCTCTTTGCTATTTGGCCTAAGGGCCCCTCTTTTGTAATAGCTATTCCATATTAATATTAACTTCTGGTTTGTTGCTTATGTACTATGTGTTGTATGGAATTGATACATTCTTTTGTTGTGAGGTATGTATACTGCATTCTGGGAAGTATACATCTCTCGAGACCGGGTTTATTTGGTTGATAATACTAGGGTCAATTGGATGACTAAGTATTATGAGCCTAATAAATCCGGGTGCTCACACCAGCCCCTGCCTAGACCGACGTTGAAAACGTCTTTCTGAAACATACGCCTTCTAAACACAAACGCATACTTACGAATTAGGTGTATTAAGAATACGTTCTCCTTAAGGGAATACGTATTACAAACCCTACACAATCACTTAATTGGCTAGGAGGCCCACATGTAAGCGATACAAAGGCATTTTAAGACAACCGTTTAGCAGCCTAAGCAATCATTAGTGCTAATTAATCTGAGATTAGGTTAATCACTGCCACTATTTTCGGACGGAAATCCAAAGAACAGAGCAGCTGCTCCTCATGAAGCTTTGCTTGGCGTGCTCGCCGCACAGGAGGCCGGAGGATGCAAGGGCCGAGGCAAAAAAGGGAAGACAATAGGGAGGGCTACCTTCGGGTGTGCCTGATGGAGGTGGGGAGTGTCCGAGGAGGGCTGGCGGCGAGAGCTGCGGGCGCGATCAAGCGTCGTGGCGCGCACCGGTGGTGAAGCGCCCAAGTGGGAGGTCAGAACGAAGAATACGCCACGGCGATGCTCCAGGTGCGAAGAATCTGTGCGGGGCTAGCTGGAGCTGACAAATTGCGCGGCGACGGCGAGGTACCGCGGTTGGAGAAGAAGAGGCTGGTCTCCCTTGGTGCTGTACCAAAAGGCGATTAACTTGGTACACAAACTCAAAGTGACGAGGGAAATCTCCCAGACAAGGTGGCTTGGCTAGTAGCTCACCAGTTTCCGAGAAGACGAGGTGACAAAGCTCGGGCACGCTCCGGAGACGGCGATGGCACGCTCGTGTTCCGAGCGCTACACAGCAAAGGAACGGCTCGGGTTAGCCAAAACGGGAACGGCAAGCTTCAAGGAGTTAAACGGAGGCCAAGATGGTCGGGCTTACCGAAGGGAGTGGCGACCAAGACTTCCCCCTCTTCCACGGCCAGGAAGAGAAGTGGGGAAGGAGGGCGCACCCGAGGGAGTTTTGAGCGAGCCTGAAGATGGAGAAGCTAGCGACATGAAGTGGCGAAGCCTTGGGAGTGGGCGACGAGGGCGGTGGGTGACGGCGTCACTGGAGGCGTGGCAGAGGCTCTCGGCCGCGTGGAGCTCGAGCTCTGCTCGCTCCAGCCCGAGGATGACGAAGCACAGGCGCGGGCGAGACGGCCCCACCGGCCAGTGAGTGCGAAAGGGTGCGACTCGGCTAGCTGGTCCAGTCAAGTCGCAAGGTCTGGGTCGGAGTGCGGTGCGACCAGGTCAGTCAAATAGTGGGTGGCTCGGTTGGTTAGGGTCGTGCGATCACGAATGGACGGTCTGGATTTGCGAGGGTTTAGGCGGTGCGGTTCGATCAGTTCAAAGTGGTCCGGCTCGGGTCAGTGAAGTTCGGACCACTCGATTGGAAATGGATGGTCCACACGCGAGTTGGTCGGGTCAAGCCATGATGGTTTGGGTCGGGACAAAGGGTGGTTTGAGTCAGTGCAACAGTGCTCAGCCCGATGTTTGATTTAAGTTTGACCGATTATTAACAGATTTGACCAAGGCTCTAAAATTAGGAATAAAATTCTAAAAATTCTGAATTAATTCAAGGGTGTTCCTGGGATAACCTAGTTTTCATAAAAATTATTAAACATTACTGTTCATGATTTATTTGCTTATTTTAAATTCAAACTTAAAATGTGTAATTGGATTGTGTTTGAATTTTCTTTGGGTTAAATTGAGTTCCAAAAATTTTGGAAAAATTATATTAAATCAAGATCATTATTCTATTATTTGAATAAATTATTTCCAGAAGATGATCATAAGTTTTTGTTCTTAACTTCTTTTGGAGTTTAGATTTTTAAGTTGTATGTTTTAACTTGTTTTGAGATTTCCTAGTGCAATAAATGAGGTAAATATTTCCAAAATGTCATGCATGTTGATAAGATGCATACTAATTATCATTAATTAACTTGGGGATGTTACAGGGAGCCAGGGGTGGCTCGGGCGGTCCTTACGCCAGCGAGGGGAGGCATCGGCTACGGCCGGCAACGGCGAGAATGGGGCCGGGGAGGTCGAGACGGCCCCGGGGGATTTCACCTGTAGATAAACAAAGGCATTCATACAAACACACAGAGAGCACAAGAGGAAACCGAAGGTGGCTCGAGGACGCCGATGGAGGTGCTGTGCGGCTGCCGGGCGCGGGGAAGACCGGGTCGGCGCAGATCCGGCGACAATGGCGGCGCGTTGAGCAACCGGGCAGATCTAGTGGAGGCGACGGGCTCCAGGCGCCGTGGCGGCGCATACACTGTGGTGGCGGCACCATGGCTGAGCTGGGCAGCAGGCGGCGCATGGACCAGGTGGTGGAGGCGACTGGTGGTGGCGGGCTGCTAGTGAAGGGCGGACCGGCGCTGAGGGAGGTGGATCCGGGGGAGGCGGTGGCGGCACGACGGATCTGGGGGAGGCAAAGGGAGGAGCCGGGCCGGGAGGTGGCGCCATGGAGGAGATGCGGCTGGCGGCTGCTGAGGACGTGCGGCCGCGGAGGTAACGAGCAGTCGGGCCAGGTCGGCGACACGGCGGCTCCGGCGGTGGACGGGAGGAGGCCGGATGGAGGAGTCGGGGTGAGGGAGGTGGAGTTGGGAGGCGGCCGGTAGCAGATCTGGGGCGGCGACCGGACCGGGGAAGGAGAGGGAGGAGCTGGGAGCGGGTCGAGCGGAGGGAGGAGCTGGGAGGCGGCGGCGGCACCAGACACCGGGGGGCCGCCGCATGCGCCGGGCCAGGGGGAGATGGAGGCTGACACGGGCTGAGCTGGGCCAGGAGGAGGAGCTGGAACCGGGTCGGCCTGGAGCAGCGGCGCCATGGACCAGGGGCGGCGGCTCGGTGGTGGAGGCGACCGGCGCTGAGGGTGGGAGCCGGGGGTGGTGCCTTGGAGGACAGCCATGTGAGCACCCGGATATTTATTAAGCTCATAATACTTAGTCATCCAAATGACCCTAGTATTATCAACCAAATAAACCCGGTCTCGAGAGATGTATAATTCCCAGAATGCAGTATACATACCTCACAACAAAAGAATGCATCAATTCCATACAACACATAGTACATAAGCAACAAACCAGAAGTAACATTAATATGGAATAGATATTACAAAAGAGAGACCCTTAGGCCAAGTAGCAATAATTACAAAAAGATAACAGCGGAAGCAAAAGTGCCATAAAGATGGCCCAAAATAAGAGCCAACCAGTGTGCCTTTAGCCCACAAGGCAATCGACAGGACCGCCAAGCTAGTCGCTCTCCCAACCACCGCCTGACTCACAAAAGTAAAGCCCTTTGGGCTCTACCTCCTCTGCAACAAAGTTGTGAAGCAAAGCAAATGAGTACAATAACTTGTTTATTGTACTCGCAAGACTGACGTGTAAGATAACAGAACTATAAGTTAGCTACATGCAAGCTTTATTTAAGTGGATGAGGCTTTGGACTCATTTTAGCATAAAGCAAGTTTCATTTGCAATAACAGTATAGATTGAAAGCAATTTGACAAAGCATTTTTAATTGTTGAAATAACAACGCGATAATAACATAATAACAACAACAAGAACAATCCTGGAAGTGACTAACCCAAGTCACCACAACAATAGCATGAATATCCATTCATACCAACCCATCAAGTTTTAATTAAAAGTTTGAGACTAGTCTTGAACGACCTTACCAAGCATGTCCATAACCTAGGGCGAGGCTATTGAATAGTTTTATCCTGCGCAGGTGTACCACTGTACCCACACGCCGACCGCCTTTCCTTTACGCACACTTCCGAAGGTGTCTTTGCACAGCTAAGTCCTACGAGACCTTTCCAAAGGATAATGCTAATTACGAGCTGCACAACCCACGGGAGAAGGAGACATTAGACGACCTACCCGGAAGCTAATGCTCCCCTCCCACACTATACATATACATTTGTTTTTGAAAACACACCAACCGAGCTCGCTCATAATTAACACCTCCTAGAGTACTTAGTCAAGAGGGTTCCATATGCCCTCGCGTGGTTAGTACGCAAAAGCGCTTGGCTTAGTGACCCAAGTACTCGGTCCTTAGGGACCCAGGCATACCACCACATTCCAAAAACCGCACCATCCATCCAATATGCCCAAGTCTAAATCAATCTTTTATTTTCAGTTTTTGATTTTATAAATTAATCAAAGCACAAGTGCTGGACATATAGGAGTAATAATCATTTTTGAGTGATCAAGATCATCGACTAAGCCGATGATCGCCCAATACTACCGTTAGCTAAGCATGTCTAAGCAATTTGAATCGAACTACTAAGTGATAGGAGCTCATCCAACGAGCTCAAACCACAGCGAATAACCTAGGCTCGTTGGTAGTAGAGGATAAACAATCCCTACAGAATATGCAACTATAGGATTACTAGCGACATTTAACACAAAGTAGCATGCATACATAGAAGTAAAACAAAGTATTAAGCTTTAAAGTAATGGGACAATGATGGAAATGATCAAACTGCTTGCCTTGTTGCTGTTGCTCAAAATGTGGCAGAGGGTCGCTCTCGGGGTCACCACAAATGTCGAAACCTAACGGAAAAGCGATAAAGAACCGATAAGAACGACGAAAGACAACAAAGACAGCACAGCAAACGAACTCCAAATACCCTGAATTTTCTACAGCAGCAAGGGGATGATTTTTAGGAAATTTTGCAACAAGAACCAATGGATTTGGATTCTCAATGCAAAAGATATGAGCAAAACAATTCTGCTCAGCCCTAAAAATACCAAACTGCACTATTCACTAATTTAATTATGAGGCAACATTTTCTAGAAAAGTGGTGTTACTGAGATTTTTACTGTAAAACCAGCACCTCATGAGATGAATAACACAATTTAGTTCATCTCATTTGGAGCTATTATGCACTTTCTATAATTTTTCAAAAACAAGAACTTGAACAAAATTATAATGCACAAGTCCTCATTTCTATAACAGCAACATGCTCAAGACTAATTTTCACAGTGAATTCATTATTAGAGGAAGCTAACAAAATTGGGTTTACTCAAAAATATCCTACAAAGCATTAGTTATGGGTTTTACAAGTTAAGCATCAATTTGAGTGTATATTTGAAGTGAGTTTTAAAACCTAGTGGCAAACTGTGCTCTGGAGCTGAACTCAACTTACAATCATTTTTCGATTAAAGTCAAGTTCAAGACAGAGCTAACACAATTTGAATGACCTCATTTGGAATTAAATTGAAGAAGATATGAAATTCTAAAGTCTATACCTTATTTCAGTTTATAACTAAGACTTCACTGGAATTTCTAAAAAGACACAAGGGACATGGGAGGTCGTGAGCCACAGATCACAGATCTAACGGCTCAGACCTCCCAGGAGAACATCACAGACGCGCACGTGAAGTCCAGAGGTCCTGGACCTCTTAGCAACTCACATGCGCGAGGTGAGGGGGAGGTCGTGGCCGTAGATGGGAGATCCAACGGACCACAACATGGAAGGGAGGTCCGGAACGGACCAGATCAAAAGAGGGAGGACATAAGCGGTTCAGATCAACACGGGGAGGTCCAAGGCAAAGATCTAAACGTCGCAGACCTCCAGGGAGGTCTGGACGGCTACGATCGTGCGCGAGGGAGGTCTTGGACGCTCCAGATCTCATTGGAGGAGGTCTGGATGCCCCAGAGCCAGCGCTTTAACTCGCGCACGCGCTCGGACATGAATAAATGCGCGCGGGACACAAAGAGGTCCACGCGCTGGAGGTCTTTATTGCGCACAATAAATGGTGGATTTAAGACAGTTAAGACATCCAATGATTGCGAGATTGAGCATTTAAAACGGTGAATCTATGTCCTAAAACGACAATGACACGCTCTGGACGTCCGACAAAATCCCGAGCGTGAAGAAGTGGTCCTCGCCGGCGATGTAGAGCCCGCCGGTGAGGTCCAATGGTACCACTGAGTGCACAATAACTTTGCGCACCCAGTGGACCTCCTCTCAACGGCGGCGGCGGCCTTGAACGCCGGCGAGCCGGAGAGGGCCAAAGATGACCAGCACGACCAAACATCCGAAATGCAAAATGAAGCTCCACGCGACATTCAAGCGTGTGCCAAAACTAAAGCTCCGCAATATGCATTCATGCGGGTGCCAGCATCTAAAGGACTACAGGAGGAGTACCTGGAGGTCCTAAGGTGCTGGGGAGGTCGTGGAGGTGATGACCGGAGTTGGGGAAGGCAGTGAAGCTTCACAGCCCAAGGCACCAGCTCCAAGCTCGACTTTGCCCACCTCTGAAAAATGCCCAAACAATTTAAGTTAGGGTTAACTTCCAAGAGGTGTTTAGGAGCAAAAGTGAGCAAAGGTTGGAAAGAGGGAGCCACTGGAACCCTTGTCTCACTGATGAGCTCCAAGGACTTCAACAATGGCAGCCAAGATGGGAGGTGAGTGAGAGTTAGTGGAGGAGGAGCTCAGCCACGCACAAGTGCAAGGCTGAGGTCAATTGTGTGCAAAGGAAGCCAAGGGAGGATTCCCAGGGTGACTTATAGACTGAGGTGAAGGTTATGAGCTGGGGCTAAGTTCCATGGTGAGCTTAGCCCACGGGTTGGTCCATGGGGTGGACAAGACACAAAGTTGACAAGGTGACAGAGCTGAGCTGACCAATGAGGCGGAAAGCTGACCTGCATTAAATGCGGGTCAGCAAAGAGCTGTTGAAATGTACCCCACGGTCAGACACGCATTAATGCACTGCTCAGAGCTCGCATGCGCGCCAGAGGAAGCAGAAGAACAGGGGAGGTCCTTATGGCCGTTGGATAAGACCTGGGGAGGTCCTAACCATCGGATCCTATTTTTGAACCGTTATGTTCTAAGTGGCTGGGTGGAGGTCCCAGCCACACGATCAAGGATGGGGAGGTCGTGGCCCTCCGATTTCATGTAATCGCGCAAACGTGAGGAAAAAGGGGGACAGAGGTCCGGCGTTGGATCTCCATCCAACGGTGTGGACCTCCAGTGAGGACTTAACCGCACGCGATCAAAGAGACATGAAGGGAAGTCATGGCCTTTGGATTTAAATCCAAGGGCACTGACCTGATGGGGAGGTCTGATATGATGCGCAACAGGCAAGGGAGGTCAGGACCTTTAGATTTAGATCTAAGGGTTCCGATCAAAAGAGGTGGAGGTCCTGAGCTTACGCAACGCACAAGGGAGGTCATGGCCTTTAGATTTAGATCTAAGGGCTGCGATCTCACGTGCGCTGGAGAGGTCCGGTGCGCATGAGACAAAGGGGAGGTTGTGAGCGCTTGATAATTTGCAGCGGAGGTCGTGGCCTTTGGATCTGAATCCAACGGCTACGACCTCAACAGCTTTAAAAAGGGAGGTCTGTTAGTTAGGTTGAGAGGAGGAGGTCGTGACCATGGATCTTTGATCCAATGGCTGTGACCTCATGAGGGTGGAAGGACCTGACTGAGAATGTTGAGGAGGAGGTCGTGGCTGTTGGATTTGATCCAACGGCTACGACCTCAACAAGGTGGGGTGACCTCGCTGCGATGGTTTAACAGCTCGAGGAGGTCCTTTGAGGTTTAACACACAGGGGAGGTCATGACCATGGATCTTGAATCCAAGGGCCAAGACCTCAACAAGGTGGAAGGTGGTTTTTTAGGTTTGATAACCAGGGGAGGTCAGGGCCGGTTGGATGTTAATCCAAGGGCTATGACCAGGACAAGGTTAGGAGGTCTTTGCAGTGTTGACCTGAGAGGAGGTCGTGGCGGTTGGATGTAGATCCAACAGCTACGACCTGATCAAGGTGGAGATGAGGTCTGCTGAGGTGCAGACATGGTTGGGCTGGACCAGCTTTGAACATGGCTAGCCCAAGGAACAGTGTAGGCTTTTAAATTTAGTTTCTAACAGCTGAGACTTTGCAAAATTGTTTGGGATAGCATTTGAACCCCAAAATTCATGAAATTTTAACTGGAGCTTGCTGATAATGAGCTTAACCTTACATAAAATTTCCAGAGGTTATTATGCAATGCATTTTTCTCAGGAAATTTTATGAAGGTTGTTTAAAGGATTGTTTTGCCTCCAAAAATTTATCCACAAGTGTGATAACTCATGATATTTCACAGAGGGGTCCCACATCAGTTTTAGGACCAAGGGAAAATATTTCCAATTGATTGTCCCAAGATTTAAGATAAATGGAAAATGAATTTGACTTTTGGTCAACAAGAGCTTTGTGTTTTTGGATTACACAACTCTTGGACAAGAATCATATGAGATTTTAGGGTTTTTCAAGATGTGAGAAAAAGTTTTAATTTCTACACATATACTTATACTTGAATAACCCTGATTATACATTTGGGATGTTACAAGCCACCAGGGGGCGGCTTGGTGGTGAAGGGGAGGTGGCCGGCGGCAGATCTAGCGGTAGGAGAGGCGGCGGCCGGGGAATAGGAGGTGGAAGCGGCGGTGGAGGAGACGGGGAGGCGGCCGGCACTGAGGGAGGTGGCAGCGGCGGCGGCAAGCACCAGGGGAGGCCGGATCTGGGGCCCTGGAGGGAGGAGCCGGGCTAGGGGGAGGAGATGCGGCCGGCAGAGCTGGGAGATGGCGGCGGCCGGCGGGGGGAGGGAGGTGAGCTCGGTTTTTGGAGGCAAGGAGCCAACCCTGGTAGAGAAAATGAGGAAGGGGGAAATGGCTTGGCTTCTTGGTTCTTAGTGGAGGAGAAAAGGGGAATGGAAGAAAAGGGTTTGGGGCAAAGAAAATGGTGTGGAATGCTGTGTAGTGCCCCCCTAGAGAAAAAGAATGGTAGAAGGAAACTTTGACTGCTTTTTGGAAATAAACAATTAGGGGTGAGGAGATAAAGGCAGTGGGGTTGTAGTGATTTTGTAGACAAGAAATGGCGGAGAGCTCCAGCAGTGATGCGCTTGGGACATCACGGACACGCGCAAGGGCGAAGAACTGACAGCGACGAAAATTGGGGTTTCTAGCCGTTGAAGGTGACGCACGGCGACATTTATAACGCCATGGTGCTTGTAGAGGTGGCGAAGGCGCCTTGGCGACGTGGAGACAGGAGGTCTGGCTAGCAGGCTCCACTTGCCAGCGACCCCATGAGAAAAGCCTGGGTCGGTGTTTAAATGACCGGGTTGAGTTGTGACCATTACATCAAGATCGGACGGTCCATGTGATGGAAATGCTCGGACAGTCCGATCGGCCCATTCAATCTGGATCGTCGATTTCCAATCAGATGGTCCAAGCGAGGGGGTGCGTTCGGTGGTCCGAACGGCACACTAAATCTAGCCCGTTGATTACTAATCGGACGGCCCAAGGTGAGGGGAGATAAGTGGTGCGGTGCGGATGGTTGGTCGAGTCAGACCGAGTCCAAGTGACTCGGTTGGTTCAATAGTGTTGGCTAGGTTTTGAAAAACAGACAGAGAGTCTTAAGGGATTTTATTAACCTAGTAAAATGCTTGAAAATTTCTGAAAATTTTATGGAAGGCTGAAAATACAGTGGATGTTATGTTGTAAAATTTCTACGGCTTTTCATGTATTATATGTTTCTGTAGAATTATTTTGAGCCCCTCTTTTTGATGTTTGACTTTCAAATCTCTTCTTTGACTGATTGTTTTAAAATAGCAAACAATTTCTAAAAATTACGAAATTTTTCGGAGGGGTCACACACAATCCCTAGAACTAAGGAAAAATATTTCCAAAGGTTGAACACAAGATTCTTGACAAAGTTGAATAAGGGTTTGACTTTAGTCAACAGGAGGTTTGGATTTTTGAATTCCACAATTCTTTGACAAGAATTATAGAAAAGTTCAAGAGTTTCAAGATGTGAGAAAATTTTTAGTTTCTACTCATTTTCTTACATTTCAAACACATACCCATTTTAGGTTACATTTGAAACACAACCCTAGATTTGGTTTCATTTGAAACACAAACCTAGGTTTGATTACATTTGAAACACAACCTAGTATTTGGGATGTTACAGAGTCCCTCACTCCCCATCGCCTCAGCTCGCCCCCCTTCACCTGCTCGGAGCCTCCGCCTTCTCCAGCTCACCTTCACCAACGTCTGCCTCGCCACGGCTTCAGGACTCCTTCAGGCGCGGCCCCCTCGGCATCACATTTGGATCTTCGCAGGCGTGCGCACCGCGGGCCCCCTCGGCTGCTTCGATTCTAGCCGCCACCTCGGGCACCCTCTGCATTGAGCCCGCGCCGCCACCTCCAGAGAACCATCAGGCCCCTTCGCCACCGCAGCCTCCGCCTCCGGGTCGCCTCTGAAGGCCCCCACCTCCGAACGCACGGAGCAACCTCGCCTCTGACATCTTCAGCCCCTTCGAGAGCGAGGCACCTCCGGCCACCCCGGGCATTCCAGTAACGCGAGGGTGCCACGGCGTCGGAAGGGCAGTGGATACAACTCGAGGTGCCTCAGTGTCTCCACCTCCGGAGCACCTTCGGCGGCCACCCCATCATCCCTTCGCGCGTTGCACCCTTCAAGCCGAGGTCTCCCACCGGAGGGGCACCCCGTGACGCCTCACCACCGGCGGGGCCCAAGGAGCCCTCCGGCCCCTTTGCCAGCTTCGGCCCCTGAAGCCCCCTCGGAGACCTCACCGTGGCAGCCTTCTCCGGCCTCAGGGCGGGCCACCCGAAGTACTCCTCCGACCACCTCGACCTCCGAAGTAGCACCTGAGGGCCGCCTTCGATTTATTGAGAGCATTCGGCAGCTAGCGCCAGACCAACCGAAGCTTCCAAATGACTTCAGTTCTTCGCTCAAGGCGCGCCACCTTCGGGTCTCCACCGAAGAACCCGGAGCCGCCTCGGGACCCTTCGTCGCCGGAGCAGCCTTCGCTACCGACTAGGAATCTCACCTCGGAGCGCCTTCGGGAGCAAACCCGCCACCACTCTGCCCGTGGGCCGCCACCGCGTTCGCCCGCTCGAAGCCCCCATTGCCGAGCACACCGGGCCGCCGCTGCCTCCACGCTCCTGTGAAGCATTGCTTCGACAAAGCACCCGGAGGAGCTGTTGAGCAAAAAAGGCAGATGGCCTTCGGCACTGACAAAAAAAACAGGGACCATCGGCCGATTTTTGCCCTCCGACAAAAAAAAACAGGGACCTTCGGCCGATTTTTGCCCTTCGGCAAAAAAAAAACCGATGCCGCTCGTGGGCATGAGTGTATAAACTAAGACGCCGCGCATGGCCTCGAGCCCCGGCGCACGCTGGCTCTCTCTCCGGAGTGAGCAGCGAAAGCCCACAAGGATACCAACGTCAATAAGCTCTCCGGAGCGTGTAGTGAAAGCTCACATACGCATCCCTAGTCGCTCCGAGGCCTCGCCTCGCCGACTAGGGAGTGTCCTGCCGCGAGGGCCTCGCCCCGGCGGAGCGACATTTTTTCATGTCACGCTCAAACGAGCATCCCTAGTCGCTCTGAGGCCCCGCCTCGGCGACTAGGGAGTCTCCCGCCGCGAGGGCCTCGCCCCAGCGGAGAGACATTTTTCATATCGCGCCCAAACGCACATCCCTAGTCGCTACGAGGCCCCGCCTCGGCGACTAGGAAGTCTCCCACCGCGAGGGCCTCACCCTAGCGGAGATACATTTTTTCATATCGTGCTCAAACGCGCATCCCTAGTCGCTCCGAGGCCCCGCCTCGGAGACTAGGGAGTCTCCCGCCACGAGGGCTTCGCCCCGGCGGAGAGAAATTTTTCATATCGCGCTCAAACGCGCATCCCTAATCGCTCCGAGGCCCCGCCTCGGCGACTAGGGAGTCTCCTGCCGCGAGGGCATCGCCCCAACAGAGAGACATTTTTCATATCACGCTAAAACATGCATCCCTAGTCGCTCCGAGACCCCGCATTGGCGACTAGGAAGTCTCCCGCCGCTAGGGCCTCACCGTGGCAGAGAGACATTTTTCATATCGCGCTCAAACGCGCATCCCTAGTCGCTCCGAGGCCCCGCCTCGGCGACTAGGGAGTCTCCCGCCGCGAGGGCCTCGCCCCAGCGGAGAGACATTTTTCATATCGCGCCCAAACGCACATCCCTAGTCGCTACGAGGCCCCGCCTCGGCGACTAGGAAGTCTCCCACCGCGAGGGCCTCACCCTAGCGGAGATACATTTTTTCATATCGTGCTCAAACGCGCATCCCTAGTCGCTCCGAGGCCCCGCCTCGGAGACTAGGGAGTCTCCCGCCACGAGGGTTTCGCCCCGGCGGAGAGAAATTTTTCATATCGCGCTCAAACGCGCATCCCTAATCGCTCGAGGCCCGCCTCGCGACTAGGAGTCTCTGCCGCGGGCGCCGCCCAACGGAGAGACATTTTTCATATCACGCTAAAACATGCATCCCTAGTCGCTCCGAGACCCCGCATTGGCGACTAGGAAGTCTCCCGCCGCTAGGGCCTCACCGTGGCAGAGAGACATTTTTCATATCGCGCTCAAACGCGCATCCCTAGTCGCTCCGAGGCCCCGCCTCGGCGACTAGGGAGTCTCCCGCCGCGAGGGCCTCGCCCCGGCGGAGAGACATTTTTCATATCGCGTTCAAACGCGCATCCCTAGTCGCTCCGAGGCCCCGCTTCGGCGACTAGGGAGTCTCCCGCCGCGAGGGCCTCACCTCGGCGGAGAGACATTTTTCATATCACGCTCAAACGCGCATCCCTAGTTGCTCCGAGGCCACGCCTCGGCGACTAGGGAGTCTCCCGCCGCAAGGGCCTCGCCCCGGCGGAGAGACATTTTTCATATCGTGCTCAAATGCACATCCCTAGTCCCTCCGAGACCCCGCCTCGCCGACTAGGAAGTCTCCTGCCGCTACGGCCTCACCCCGGCGGAGAGACATTTTTCATATCGCGCTCAAACGCGCATCCCTAGTCGCTCCGAGGCCCCGCCTCGGTGACTAGGGAGTCTCTCGCCGCGAGGGCCTCGCCCCGGCGGAGAGACATTTTTCATATCACGCTCAAACACGCATCCCTAGTCGCTCCGAGGCCCCGCCTCGGCGACTAGGGAGTCTCCCGCCGCGAGGGCCTCGCCTCGGCGGACAGACATTTTTCATATCGCGCTCAAATGTGTATCCCTAGTCGCTCCGAGGCCCCGCCTCGGCGACTAGGGAGTCTCCCGCTGCGAGGGCCTCGCCCCGGCGGGAGACATTTTTCATATCGCGCTCAAACGCGCATCCCTAATCGCTCTGAGGCCTCGCCTCGCCGACTAGGGAGTCTCCCACCGCGAGGGCCTCGCCCCGGTGGAGAGACATTTTTCATATCACGCTCAAACGCGCATCCCTAGTCGCTCCGAGACCCCGCCTCGCCGACTAGGAAGTCTCCCGCCGCTAGGGCCTCACCCCGGCGGAGAGACATTCTTCATATCACGCTCAAACACGCCTCCCTAGTCGCTCCGAGGCCCCACCTCGGTGACTAGGAAGTCTCCCGCCACTAGGGCCTCACCCCGGCGGTGAGACATTTTTCATATCGCGCTCAAACGTGCATCCCTAGTCGCTCCGAGGCCCCGCCTCGGTGACTAGGGTGTCTCCCGCCGCATCTCGAGCCAGCCATGACCCCTCTAAAGCCGGCCAAGGTCTCTTCGAGGCAAAGCCACGGCCTCTCGCAGAAGTGTCCAAGCAACACAGATTTCACAAAGCTACCCCTTGCACATTTTCACTGGGCATTGTCCATGACCAAGGACTTGGCTATTTGGATAGATTTTACACTCTGCAGAGGTGTACAACTTTACCCACAATCCACGACCTCTCTAGCGGGACGGGTTTCGGAAAGACCCTTGCTCACTTCCGAAGCTGAGCAGCCTAGAGAGCGCGTCAAGGCCTTTACAAAGCTTTGAGCTGGCTCAGAGCTGCCCGCTAAGGTTTCGCATTCCCCAACCCCTTTGGTCTAGAAGTCCACCGGTTACGGGTGCCCCTCTTCTTGCCGATTTAATCAAGACGCTCATCCAAAGACTGACCCCAAGCCATCTCATTGCTAATTATTCAGCCCAGACCACCCCCATAAAGTGATCTTGTGGTTGTGCTGATTGACCCAGATCAACAGATCACAAAGTTAAGTCCTTAGTTGTGCTCAGGCAAGACTTCCACAATCCCGTGTGCAAAGCACCCACTTCTCACTCCCTGCCTTCTTGCCCGAGCAAAACCAATTTGGTGATTAACCCTGCCAAAAGACCACCCAGCCTTGGTGCACAAAACTTTAAACTAAGTGACCTCACACCACAGTCAACGCAACATACGGCATCCTGCCATAGCTGCTTAACAGTGGCACCGACCATAGATTCCATAGATCATTAGTCAAGTTTATTAATTGATGAAGCATGATTCACCAGACCCACGGTTCTACAACAAGGCTAAGCAAAACCTTACGGTCCCATGTTGGCAATATCAATCAATACCAACTAAAATACCCAACCTAGGGATTCCAAAGGGAGTATGTCAACATGTCCAGCAACAAGTCCAAAGGAGGCATAATATCAAGTGGGGAAGAGTAGCTACTGCCCAAACATTTTTATATAAAAGTAGCCATGCATGATAAAGTAAAACAAAATATATTTGAAAGACTAGGCTCAATATGATCAAGGGCTGTGACTTGCCTTCGTCAAACAGTGGTGAATCTCCTGTAGAAGGTACTGGGTCCAAGAGCTCTTCCTCCAACGCAGGATCTACACGATCGCCAAACCAAAATAAGCAACCGGCACTAGGCAAAAGAACTTAAAGACTCAAAAGAACCTAAGCAAAACTTCAACCAAAAGAAGCAAATAAATCGGGAGCACAGCTCAGCTTCGGAGAGCTCCAGGGGAGGACTTGAGCACGGAGAGACCTAGGCAAAGAAGTTAGAAATGAGCCAAAGGTGACAAAGGAAGGCTTGTCCAGGCTATTTACAGCCAGGGTTGGTGAAGGGCACAGAGAGGGGCTCAGCAAAACGTGTCAATGATCAGAGGTGGCCTGGACAAGGCTAGGACAAAGCATGTCCTAAAAGAATAAAACAAAGTACCTCAGAGGTGATGGCATTTAATGTGATCCGACATGCATTAAATGCGCCCAAAGTTTCGAGGCGGCAAGAATGATAAAAGGGTGGGGGAGGCTGACCAGTGGGGCTAGTCAATAGGGTGCACCACCAGAGAAAGAGGTGGTCCCCACCACAAGGGTGGCCTTCGTAAAAGACCAGGGGTCCCGACCTCTAGGGGTAGGTCCTGACCCACAACGGAGGTCGCTATGACATACAAAGGAGGTCCTGGACGGGAGGTCCAGGACAGGAGGTCCAAAACACTACAAAGAGGTCCTGGACAGGAGGTCCAAAACACTACAGAGAGGTCCTGACACCCAGATCTCCCAAGGGGAGGTCCTACGGTCAAGATCGAAAAGGGCAAGGAGGTCCTGACGGTTAGATCTCCAAAAGGGAGGTCCTACGGTCAAGATCAAAAGGGCAAGGAGGTCCTGACGGTTAGATCTCCAAAAGGGAGGTCCTACGGTCAACATCAAAAGGACAAAGGAGTCCCGCGAAGGCAGAAATACGCGGGGAAAACCAGGACTGTTAGATCTTGAGCAGACGGAGCAAGGCAAATGGGTCGTTCGGATCGAGCAAACGAGCCAACTAGGCCAAGCCATCCAATGCAGATCGGAGGGCACAGAAAGGGTGAAACATTCAGACGGGCAAACGCTCCAACAAGATTGGGCCGTCCGATAAGCATCGAACGGTCCTAGGGCGAGGAAGGCAAACTCAAGTGGTACGATCGCAAGAGCCAGCGGTGAGTCCAAACACTAAAGGAGGCCTAGGCCTAAAGAGGTCCGGGCCTTCCGATCCAAACAAAGAGGAGGTCTGGATCGTTAGATCAAACCACGGAGAGGTCTGGACGCTTGGATCAAACAGAGGAGGGATCTGTATGGTTAAGATCTCAAAAGGGGAGGTCCTAACGGCCAGATCTAAACAAGGGGAGGTCTGAGCGGTTAAGATCTTCAGAAAGGAGGTCCTAACGGCCAGATCTAAACAACGAGAGGTTTGAGCGGTTAAGATCTCCAAAAAGGAGGTCCTAACGGCCAGATCTAAACAAGGGGAGGTCTGAGCGGTTAAGATCTCCAGAGAGGAGGTCCTAACGGCTAGATCTAAACAAGGGGAGGTCTGAGTAGTTAAGATCTCCAGAGAGGAGGTCCTAACGGCCAGATCTAAACAAGGGGAGGTCTGAGCAGTTAAGATCTCCAGAGAGGAGGTCCTAATGGCCAGATCTAAACAAGGGGAGGTCTGAGCGGTTAAGATCTCCAGAGAGGAGGTCCTAACAGCCAAGATGAAACCAAAGGAGATCTCGACGGTCAAGACCAACACAGGGGAGGTCTCAACGGTCAAGATGAAACCAAAGGAGATCTCGACGGTCAAGACCAACACAGGGGAGGTCTCAACAGTCAAGATGAAACCAAAGGAGATCTCGACGGTCAAGACCAACACAAGGGAGGTCTCAACGGTCAAGATGTGTCGGACCCGGGATTAACACCCCAAATCCTCTGTACATTTCTGAACTAGTCCCGTGATCAGTTGCTAGTTCACACAGTAAACAGATATGGTAACATCCATAAATCGCACAAATATATTAATAAATAACAACAGGGTTTATTACAAAAGGGGTTACAAGCCAACAATAAATAACACAGCGGAAGACGAAGATGTAGTAGAGTCCAGTTAATCTGCCACAGGCAATCGACTAGGGAAGCGGCCTAGTCGTCAAGATCCACACCAATGATGAAGTTCTTCTCCTCTGAAATTTGTTTGCAATAAGCAAGGAGGAGCACTACTACCGTGCTCGCAAGTTACACCCGTCAAATAACAGAATGACATGCATACATGGATGTAACAAAGGATGGCTTAATATGGTTCTTTTTGCATAAAGCAGTATTTTCTTTGAATACTTGTACTAAGTTCCAAAGCAGTTAATCCTTCACTAAAATTCATTTCATAAATCAATTTTATAGTCAGATAGCATTCACACAGGAATGGTGAAGGATACCCTCCTATCACATGGCTTCCCGCCCAATACCCAATTGCATAATCCATTTGATGAAGTCTTTTGCAACCAAAAACCAAAATCTAACTTTGAGCAGTTCAGCCAGCATGTCCTTAACCGTGGACACGGCTATTCGAATAGATTTACACTCTGCAGAGGTTGTACAACTTTACCCACAAGACACGACTTCTCTAGTTTGTCTGGCATATATCTATGCCACCGCTCACTACCTTAGGTAAGCAGTCTAGAGCACGTGCCAAGGCCTTTACAATGCGCCATTCCACCGCAGTTACCCCTCGCTAAGGTTTCGCCACCCCCTTTGGAATTGAAAACCTCCGGGTTCGGGCCCCCTCTTGCGCCAGGTGGGACTAACATAGTCGTAACATGACAACCCACCGCATCAATAGGAACGACCACGATGGAACTTTACAAATTATTCAGCCAGGTCCCGACCCATACTTGGGACATGTGGTAGTACGATTGTGGCATAGCCCATTATAGGCATAGCATCATACACTCGAAGACCGGTCCTTAACTGACTTGGGCAACTTTCCAACAAACCCATGCGCCTCAACCATCCTCGGTTGATCCCGCGCAAAAACATGCACCCACCAAACATCCATTATGCCCAAGTCCAAACCATTTTCATTTATTTCATTTTTTCTAAGTCGTTTATGAATTTCCATAACACACCGATGTCATGGAATCAAATTTAAGCCACAATTGATTTTTCGCTGAAATTTCCCAAATTAAACATGTTTGGTCTATATGCATGACTAAGCATATCTTTCTCAAAGTGTTCTAGTTCACACTAGTGTATAAACTAGATTTTAATTTATGGTGTCAAGGGGTGATTAATTCAATAACAAGATTGGCTATACAAAGGATTTAGGAATATCTATAAATTTAACACAGGTATTTAAATTACTTGAATATAAATACGCATGCAATAGTAATTTAAAACAGAATTTAAATAATTTGAAATATTGGGATCAACATGGTCAAAAGTGTAACTTGCCTTGCTTAATGGATTATTCTCAAATGGCGTTGAAATCCGGTCGTCCGAAGTCGTCGAAATCTATACGCGTAAACGATTCGAATTCAAATAACAATCAAATAAAAATCAAATAAAAACAAAATAAAATTATAAAATAAATACTACTAGGAAGTTATCGATTTTATAAGAATTTAGAAAGTTGAATTGACGGAATCGGAGTTCGTATGAGGGAGAACGAAATTGTAGAAGATAAAACTCGAAAATAGGATGTATGTGTAGCTTGCATGGCACTGTTCATACCATGCACATGAACAGTAACTAGCTTGCTTAACCAAGCACAGTGCGCAGAGAAATGGCGGTGCTGGTGAAAGGGAAAGGAGAGTCGGCTGGCGAAGCACAAAAATGGAATCCTGGGAGTGAGACGGACCCAATGGTGGTTGTCGCATCATCGGCGGAGGTCCAGTGCGGCGGCGGCGTGTAAAAAGGCGCACAGGGGAATAGTAGTGCCGGTGAGCTGGGGTGTTTCAGGGAAAAGGAAGGGAGCACGGCGTAGAACGTTGCGAGGCGAAGCCAATGGCGTGGACGATGTCATTGGGAAATCAAAAACGGCACCGAAAATAGCGACAGAAGGTAGTTGGACCACTTGCGGAAAATTTTTGCTTGTGGCGAGATTGAGAGGCGAATTCCAGGGATATGAAGAGGAAGCCGAGGGGCACGCGGCGACATGGTTGGCTCGGCGAGATGACCTTCGATGGTAACGCAGTCCGACGGAGAAGACCTTCAGCGGACGAACATCAGTGTTCCGGGCAAACGGAGAGGTTTTAGCGAGTGAGGTTGGCGGCGATTTGAAGATAGAACTGCGGGGAACACAACGCTCACTCTGGTTGGAGTGGAATGCGCACGGTCGGCCAGCGGCGGCGACGACGCTTAGAATGGACCAATTAATTAACAGAAATTAAATTAAATCTAAAAAAATTATGAAATAAATACTAAAAATAGTAGATGAATTTAGATGAATTTAGGTGAAGGAATCAACGAATTTGGAGTTTGCATTTGATAGAACGGATTTTTGGAAGATTAAAAAGGACATGTACAAACTATGAACCATGAAACTAAATAATCCTGGGCACTGTTCATCTTCATGTTCAGCCGAACAGCACAGAGAAAGAAAGAATGGCAGCTGGTGGTGAAGGGAAAGGGAGGGGTGGCCGGCGAATGGCATAAACGGATTGCTCACCTTGCGACGAGGCCGTAGGAGGTGGCGGCGCAGCGAGGGACGGTCGGCGGTGGCGCGGCGACGTCGCATGCTCACGGTGGTGCACGGGGTGACGGCGCTCCGACGACGACGATGGCGGGGAAGGAGAGCCTGAGGTAGATCATGACGTTGCGAATCCGGCGGTGGTGACGAAGGTGGCAGAGACCCACCGGAGGTGGCGCTAGAGGCGAAAGACGGCGATCGGCCGGTGGTAGAAAAACTTCAACCGTGGGGAGGAGAAAGGGAGGGAGGAGTTGGGATTTTGGGGGATGGATGAGTGAGATGAGAGGCACCCGATGCTGCTATTTATAGGGGCTAGGGCGAGGCGTAGGCGACGTAGGGCGCAAGAAGCTTTGAACGGGCCACGGCGTAGTCAGCGGAATTGGAGTGGTTATGGAAAGGTTTAATGGCCAGGAATGGGGGAGGAGTGATGAGGGGAGTTGAATGCCTGAATTTGTGTGAAGAAATAGGAAGGGGAATCACAGTTTGGGAAGCTTTTGTGAAGCCATCAATGGCGGTCGGCCGTGTATGTGCTTCTCTGGACAGCAGCCACCAGGAAAACGTTCCAGTTTAGGAGGAAAGGAGAAAAGAGGAAGGAATAAAGATATATAGTTGTATGACTTAGTCAATACAAAGCACATGGAAAGGTGGTAGTGCATGCAAGTTAAGGAACGTGGTCACGGGAGTAATCATAGATGGGTGACGGGCTGGGAAGTGGCTGCCCGTGTGAATTTATTTATTTATTTATTTTTTCGAAATTAATTCAGATTTAAGCAATAATTCAAATAGCTTTTAGAACATGGCAAAATAGAGTCCAAAAATTCTAGAAAAATTCTCAAAAATTCCTAGAATTATTTTGAACTTAACAAAAATATTTCCAACTTATAATTGTTAATAATTTTTGCACATAATTTATTTTGGCTTTAAAATAATTAGGAAAAAGCTTTTAAAATTCCAAAAATTAATTTAATTTTTATTTTTCAACTTTAACTCAAATAAAACTTCAAATGCTTTAATAAACTTTACTTTTGACTTTTAAAACTTCTGAAATTCAAATAAAGCAATCAAACTCTTTCAAATTTCAGAAAATCCAATAAAATATTAATTTTATTAATTTTAATTTGATAACAGAACTTTGGGCTGTTACAAGATGAAACCAAAGGAGATCTCGACGGTCAAGACCAACACAGGGGAGGTCTCAATTGAGCGCACGAAGATCCAATTGAACACCAAGAGGTCCAATTGAACACTGGAGCGTTCAACCGGGTAAAGGGATATTCAAATGAAGGACAGAAGGAGATTCCAATGAACCCGAGGAGGTTCAAAAGAACTCAGGGAAGTCCAAACGAAGGGGAAAATCAACCCAAAATTAGAATTTTGAAATCAAGAACATTTGAAACACACACCCGAGCTAAAACGCCACGGGGTGGACGCGTCCCAAGAGAAGGTCAATCCGAAGGGATGGTCTGGACAAGGAGGGAGGTCCAAACCACAGGGGAGGTTTGAACCATAAAGAGATTCAAACCAACAAAGAGTGTTCAAATAGAAAAGTTAAACCAAGAGGCACACAGAGAAGCTTAGGAGGAGACCAAACCAAGGAACACCAAAGAACAACGAAGAGCCCCAACCAGCAGAGAACACCAACAAGGGACTTAGTTCAGGTTTGGTTAGGTCAAGTTAAACTCTCCAAATTCCAAAATACCAAGTTAAGCTTGAACAGGCAGACAAACCAAAAGGTTCCTTTTGATTTTGAAAACTGGCAAGAACTCTAGAACAAACGGGATGTGTAACATCCCAAATCTATAATCTGGGTTATTCAAGTATAATTATATGTGTAGAAATTAAAACTTTTTCTCACATCTTGAAAACCCCTAAAATCTCATGTGATTCTTGTCCAAGAGTTGTGTAATCCAAAAACACAAAGCTCTTGTTGACCCAGAAGTCAAACTCAATTTCCATTTATCTCAAATCTTGTGCCAAACATTTGGAAAATATTTTCCTTGGTCCTAAAACTGATGTGGGACCCCTCTGAAAAATATCACAAGTTGTAAAACTGGTTTGATAAATTTTGGAGGTAAACCAATTCCTTGAACAGCCTTCATGAATTTCCTGAGAAAAATGCATTGCATAATAACCTCTGGAAATTTTACGTAAGGTTAATCTCTATGTCAGCAAGCTCCAGTTAAAATTTCATGGATTTTGGAGTTCATTTGCTATCTCAAATAATTCTGCTAAGTCTCAACTGTTAAAAACTAAATTTAAAAGCCTACACTATTCCTTGGCCGAGCCAAGATTCAAACTGGTCAAGCCCAACCCCATCGACCTCCTTTCCCATTTGATGAGGTCGTAGCCGTTGGATCCCATCCAACCGCCACGACCTCCCCCTCAACCAACGCACCCTGGACCTCCCCTTCGAGGTCCTCTTGACCTTGTGGACCTCCTCTGTTTGTCTTGTGCACCAGTCCTCCGCAGTCAACACCGCGAGGACCTCCCCTTTTTGTCATCATGCGCACCTGACCTTCGTTGCACTCACTCGAGGTCATAGCCGTTGGATCAAAGATCCATGGCCATGACCTCCCCTCGCTATCGAACCACCCAGACCTCCCCCTCCACCTTGATCAGGTCGTAGCCGTTGGATTTAATCCAAAGGCCACGACCTCCTCTGTGAAACATCACAGTGAAGACCTCCCCACCTTATTGAGGTCGTTGCCCTTAGATCTAGATCTAATGGTCATGACCTCCCTTGTTTGTTGCGCAAGCTCAAGACCTCCCTTGCACGCTCTGGCAAGGCATCGACCTCCCTTTCTTGGGCAAGACCGCTGGATCAAAATCCAAAGGTCTTGACCCCCGCGCTTTGCAACACCTCGACCTCCCTTTTGGTTGTGTGCCCTTGGATTTGAATCCTAAGGCCATGACCTCCCCTCATGTTCTAAGGCCGTGTGCGTTAAGTCCTCCTCGAGGTCCGTGACCGTTGGATTGAAATCAACGCCTTGGACCTCTGTCCCCTTTTCCACGCAGCAGTCGCGTTATGGAAATCGGAGGGCCACGACCTCCCTTTCCAAATCGGGTGGTCAGGACCTCCTCCTTCCATTTTGAACCTTACTGCTTCAAATCAAACCGAGGGTCATGTCCTCCTCGTGTTCTTATCCAACGGTTGGGAGGCATGCCTGTTCTTCTCCTAGCTCTGGCGCCAAGACGCGCCATGGCGATGGAGGTCGATGGCATGTCTTTTCCAACGGCTCTGTGCCTGTGCGCATTTAATGCGTGTTAGTGCCTTTCCGCCCTAGCCCATGCTCTGACCTACCTACTCTGTCCCATCCATCTTGTCCAACTCCATGGATTTCCTGTGGACCTCTCTTGGGCTAAGCTCACCATGAGCCTAACCCTTGGTCCAGGACCTCTTTTCGTCCTAGTTATAAAACCCCCCATTGTTGCCCCTGGCTTCTTTTACACACCATTGAGCTTGGCCTTGCTTGTGCTTGGCTGAGCATCTCCTCCACTGACCTACCCTTTTTGGCCGCCATTGTTGAAATCCTTGGAGCTCCTCGGTGGCACAAGAGTTCCAGTGGCTTTTCCTCCCTCTCCCTTGTTTCTATCTGGGCATCTCCCCTCTGTGACCTCAACCCTAACTTCGCTGGTTGGGGCATTTGCAGAGGTGGCCTAGCTGGAGCTTGGAGCTTGGAGCTTGGAGCGTGGAGCCTAGGCCGTGGAGCACCCCAACATCTTCACCATCGCCATCCTCATCCCCAACATCCTCAGCACCTCTGCGACCTCCAGGTAACTCCCCTGGTAGTCCTTTAGCTCTGGGCACCTGCATGTATGTTGTTGCGGAGCTTGGCACACGCTTGGATGTTCGCTGCGGAGCTCATTATCGCTGTTTGTGTTTTGGTCGTGTGGGTCACCTTGTTCTTCCTCTCCGGCTCGCCGACGATTTAAGCCGCCGCCGCCGTTGAGAGTGGTCCGTGTGTGCAACACTATTGCGCACACATTGGTGTCTTTGGCTGGCGCCGGTGAGGTCCTCATCGCCGGCATTGACCTGTTTTTGCGCTCGGGGCTTTGTCAGACGACAATGGCACTATGCTGTTGTCGTTAGGACAAAGATCTCCCCCTTAAATGCGATCATCATTGCTTATCATTGGTTAACTCGGGTCAGCCTTTACTGCCTTGATTTCCGTCCCTTGTTGTGTAATTAAGGCCGCGCGCCTGGTCTCCCCGCGCGCGTGCATCTCTGGGACCTCCTTGCCCAAGGACCACCCCGTGGACTTTTGGCAAAGACCTCCCCAAAGACCTCCTCCTTGGGGTCCTCTTTGCAAAAGACCACCCCTGGTCTTTTGTAAGGACAACCCCCTGGACCTCCCTCCTTGCGAACTTGGCCGCTAGGACCTCCTTGTGGGAGATCTTAGCCGTTGAGGTCCTCCCTGTGTTGATCTCCACCGTGTAGGACCTCCTTGTGGGAGATCTTAGCCGTTGAGGTCCTCCCTGTGTTGATCTCCACCGTGTAGGACCTCCCCGAGGTCCTCTCAACCTTTGTGGACCTCCCTCGTTGATCCGGACCGTCCCGGTCCTCCCTCGGGTGTTGTGGTTCGTTGGATGCAGCATCAACGGCCACGACCTCCTCTCCGTTTGCGCGCAGCGTGGCAGGGAGGACATGGACCGTTGGATCCCAGATCAACGGCCCATGTTCTCTGGACCTGCGCAGGCGCGTGTGCGTTTTCCAATGGAGGTCTTGGGCCGTTGGATTTAGATCAACGGTTCACGTCCTCCCCTCTGTTTTGGAAGTTTAGAATTCCAGTAAGCACTTATTTATAAACTGAAAAAGGTAGGAACTTTAAAAATGCATAACTAATTCAATTTCAATCCAAATAGGGTGAATCAAATTTTGTTAGCTCTGGCTTGACCTGGACTTTAATCTAAAAATGGTTAAGAGCCCAGTTCAGCTCCAGAACACAGTTTTGCAAATAGATTTTAAAACTAACTTCAAATATACACTTAAATCAATGCTTAACTTGTAAACTACATAACTAATGCTCTGTAGATTATTTTTGAGTGAGACCAACTTTGTTGGTTTCCTCTATTAATGAACTCACTGTGAAAATTTGTTTTGAGCATGTTGCTGTTATAGAAATGAGGACTTGTACATTATAATTTTGTTCAAGTTCTTGTTTTTGAAAAATTATAGAAAGTGCAATATAACCCCAATTGGGATGAACTCAATTGTGTTATTCATCTCATGAGGTGCTGGTTTCACAGTAAAAATTTCAGTATCACCACTGTCCTAGAAAATGTTGCCTCATAATTAAATTAGTGAATAGTGCAGTTTGGTATTTTAGGGGCTGAGCAGAATTGTTTTGCTCATAACTTTTGCATTGAGAATCCAAATCAATTGGTTCTTGTTGCAAAATTCCCTAAAAATCACCCTCCTACTGCTGTAGAAAATTCAGAGAATTTGGAGTTAGTTGCTGTGCTGTCTTTGTTGTTTTTCGTCGTTCTTATCGGTTCTTTATCGCTTTTCCGTTAGGTTTCGACATTTGTGGTGATCCCGAGAGTGACCCTCCGCAACAAATTGACCAGCAACAAGGCAAGCAGTTTGACCATTTCCATCATTGTCCTATTACTTTAAAGATTAATACTTTGTTTTACTTCTATGTATGCATGCTACTTTGTGTTAAATGTTGCTAGTAATCCTATAGTTGCATAATCTGTAGGAATTGTTTATCCTATACTACCAATGAGCCTAGGTTATTTGCTGTGGTTTGAGCTCGTTGGATGAGCTCTTATCACTTAGTAGTTTCGCCTTAAACTGCTTAGACATGCTTAGCTATCGGTAGTAATGGGCGATCATCGACTTAGTCGATGGTCTTGATCACACAAGTATAATTGTTCCTCCTATATGTCCAGCACTTGTGCTTTGATTAATTTGTGAAATCAAAAACTGAAAATAAAAGATTGATTTAGACTTGGGCATATTGGATGGATGGTGCGGTTTTTGGATTGTGGTGGTATGCCCGGGTCCCTAAGGACCGAGTTACTTGGGTCACTAAGCCAAGCGCTTTTGCGTGCTAACCACACGAGGGGGATATGGGACCTCTCTTGACTAAGTACTTTGGGCGGTGTTAATTGGGGTCGCTCGGTTGGTGTGTTTTAAAGATAAAATGTGTGTGTGTGGTGTTGGGAGGGAGCATTAGCGGCACCGGCTAGGTCTGTCTATTGTGTCCTTATCCCGTGGGTTGTGCGACTCAAATTAGCATTGTCCATTGGAAATGTCTCAGAGGACTTAGCCGTGCCGGCATACCAAAGGAAGTGTGCTAAATCTAGTGGCGAAAAGGCGGTCTGACGTGTGGGTACATTGGTACACCCCTGCAGGGATAAAACTATTCGAATAGCCTCGTCCTAGGTTATGGACATGCTTGGTAAGGTCGTTCAAGAACTAGACTCAACCATTTAATTAAAACTTGATGGGTTGGCATGAATGGATGTTCATGCTATTGTTGTGGTGACTTGGGTTGGTCACTTCCAGGTTGATCTTGTTGTTGTTACTATGTTATTATCTCGTTGTTATTTCAACAATTAAAAATGCTTTGCCAAATTGCCTTCAATCTATTATGTTATTGCAAATGAAACTTACTTTTGTGCTAAAATGAGTCCAAAGCCTCATCCACTTAAATAAAGCTTGCATGTAGCTAAATTATAGTTCTGTTATTCTACACGTCAGTCTTGCGAGTACAATAAACAAGTTATTGTACTCAGTTGCTTTGCTTAATTGTTTTGTTGCAGAGGAAGGTGAGCCCCAAGGGTTTCCCTTTGGTGAGATGTGCTTCGGGTTTGACGACTAGCTTGGCGGTCCGGTCAGTTGCCTTGTGGGTTAAGGCACACTGGTTGGCTTTTGTTATGGCCATCTCTATGGCACTTTTGCTTCCGCTGTTATCTTTGTAGTCTTGTTGTTATTTGGCCGGTCGGCCCCTCTTTTGTAATAACTATCCTTTATTAATATTAACTTCCGGTTTGTTGCTTATGTACTATGTGTTGTATGGAATTGATACATTCTTTTGTTGTGAGGTATGTATACTGCATTCTGGGGAGTATACATCTCTCGAGACCGGATTTATTTGGTTGATAATACTAGGGTCAATTGGATGACTAAGTATTATGAGCCTAATAAATCCGGGTGCTCACAGGATGTTACAAACCTTCACCCCTTAAGTGAATCTCGACCCCGAGATTCAGGTTTAGCTAGAGAATAGGTGGGGAAACTCCTTCTTGAGGTCCTCTTCACGTTCCCAAATCGCTTCTACTGCAGTGTGGTTGCTCCATTACACTTTACAAAGCTTGATGGTCTTGTTCCTTGTGACCCTTTCTGACACGTCCAAGATCTTGATCAGTTTCTCTTTGTAAGTGAGGTCTTCTTGGAGGTCCACAGCTTCTAGAGGCATTTGGTCTTCTGGCACTCTCAAACATTTCTTCAATTGAGATACATGGAATACATCATGCACTCCAGCAAGCTGAGGAGGGAGATCTATCTTGTAGGCCACTTCACCCCTTCGGGCAAGAATTGGAAATGGTCCAATAAATCTTGGAGCAAGTTTTCCACTGATTCTGAAACATCGCATTCCTTTAAGAGGCGACACTTTGAGGTATACTTGATCTCCAGGGGCGAAAGCTAGATCTCGGCGCCTATTGTCTGCATAACTCTTCTGCCTTGTTTGAGCAATCTTCAACTTTTCTCTTATTGACTTCACTTGGTCTTCAGCTTCTTTCAAAAGATCTGGTCCAAGAACCTGTCCTTCGCCACTCTCTGTCCAGTACAAGGGTATTCTACACTTTCTTCCATATAGAGCTTCAAAAGGAGACATTTGGAGGCTTGCTTGGTAGCTATTATTGTAGGAAAATTCAGCATAGGGCAGCATTCGATCCCAACTAGCTTGCTTCTCCAGGGCACAAGCCCGCAGCATGTCTTCAAGTACTTGGTTAACTCTCTCGGTTTGACCATCAGTTTGTGGGTGGTAAGCTGTGTTGAAATTGAGGTCTGTGCCCAAGGCATCATGTAGCTTTTGCCAAAACTTGGAGGTGAACTGAGATACAATTTTCTTTGGGACACCATGCAAACACACCACCTTTGCCTTGTAGATCTCTGCCAATTTGTCTCCAGAATAAGTGGTCTTCACGGGAATAAAATGGGCCATCTTGGTTAGCCGATCTACAATGACCCAAATAGAGTCAAAACCAGCTTGAGTTCGGGGTAGGCCAGTTATAAAGTCCATCCCGACCTCTTCCTATTTCCACTCGGGTATGGGCAAAGGTACCAAAAGATCTCCAGGTCTTTGGTGCACAGCCTTGACCTTTTGACAAGTATCACATTTGGCCACATATTCTGCAATTTCTTTCTTCATACTAGGCCACCAATACATTTCCTTGATGTCTTGATACATCTTTGTAGCTCCAGGGTGAATGGAATATAATGCTTCATGGGCTTCTTTGAGCAGCACCTTCTTGAGCTCTATGTTATTTGGCACACAGAGCCTTTTGTCAAAGCATACAGTCCCCTACTCATCTTCAGAAAACCTTAAAGATTTCCCTTTCCTCATGTTGGACTTGATTTCTTGAATGCCAGCATCTTCAACTTGAGCTGCTCTGATCTAATTTTGCAAGGTAGGTTGCACTTCAAGGGCTGCTAAAGATCCTTCTTCAACTAGTTCAAGTCTGAGTTTCTGAAATTCTTCATGCAAAGTGGGCTGGTTTTCTCTGATCATCAATGTGCTGCTATGGACTTTCCTACTCAGAGCATCAGCCACTACGTTGGCTTTACCAGGGTGATAATGAATTCCCAAATTATAGTCCTTAATTAGTTCTAACCACCTTCTTTGCCTCATGTTCAAATCAGCTTGGGTAAATATATACTTTAAACTCTTGTGATCTGTGTAGACTTCACATCTGTTTCTGATGAGATAATGGCGCCAAATCTTCAAAGCATGCACTACTGCAGCTAGCTCGAGGTCATGAGTGGGGTAATTTGCTTCATGAGGCTTCAACTATCGTGAGGCATAAGCTACCACTCTTCTTTCTTGCATTAAAACACAACCAAGTCCTTGCTTTGATGCATCACAATAGATTTCAAAGTCTTTTCTGACATCTGGCAATATCAAAACTGGAGCAGAGGTCAACCTTTTCTTGAGCTCTTGGAAGCTTTGTTCACAATCAGAGGTCCAAAAGAATTTCTTCTCCTTCTTCAATAACTGAGTGAGAGGTCTCGCTATCCGGGAAAATCCTTCAATAAACCTCCTATAATATCCTGCCATACCAAGGAAGCTTCGAACTTGAGGTACTAACTTAGGAGGTTCCCAATTGAGCACATCTTGGACCTTACTGGGGTTGACAGAGACCCCTTTTTCAGACAGCACATGACCTAAAAAGACCACTTCCTTCAACCAGAACTCACACTTACTAAATTTTGCAAAGAGTTGGTGAGCTCTAAGCTTCTCAAAAACCGAAAAGAGGTGCTTGGTATGCTCTTCTTCACTTTTGGAATACACAAAGATGTCATCAATGAAGACAATGACAAACTTGTCAAGATGCTCCATGAACACTCTATTCATCAAGTTCATAAAATAAGTAGGGGCATTGGTCAGCCCAAAAGACATAACAGTGAACTCAAACAGCCCATATCTAGTTGAAAAAGTTGTCTTGGGGATGTCCTCTTGACGGATCTTAAGCTGGTGGTACCCTGACCTCAAATCTATCTTTGAAAACACTGCAGCTCCTTTCAACTGATGAAACAAATCATCAATTCTAGGTAGTGGATACTTGTTTTTGATGGTGACTTCATTGAGAGCTCGGTAGTCCACACACATTCTTTGAGTACCATCCTTCTTGGTCACAAATATTACTGGAGCTCCCCAAGGCGAGGAGCTAGGTCTAATGAAACCTTTGCTCAACATGTCTTCAATCTGTTGCTTCAACTCTACTTGGTCATCAACATGCAGCCTATAAGGTCTTTTGGAGATGGGGGAGGTCCCGGGAACAAGGTTAATTACAAACTCAAGGTCTCTATCTGGAGGCATTCCTGGGAGCTCATCAGGGAACACATCTGCAAAATCCTGGACCACCGGGACATCTTTCAAAGCTAGAACCTGGGCACTGCAAGTTAGAGCCCCATTAAGCTTCTCTGAGGAGGCTTCAAATTTCACTGTGACACCACTAGGGCTAGTCAAGGAGACACTCTTACCACTACAATCCAACATTGCATGGTGGTCTGCAAGCCAATCCATACCCAAGATCACTTCTAAAGACTTAGTGTCTAGGAGGATGAGGTTGGCCCGAAATTCTACTCCCTCTATGACCAACTTAACTTGTGGACAACCCTGGTTCATGCTTAACTCCAAACCGGGGGATTGGACCAACAAGTTAGTTTTAAGAGCAGCAACTTTAAACTGGTGCTTGGCAACAAAACTCCGAGAAATAAACGAATGTGAAGTTCCAGAATCAAACAAAACTGCAGCTGGCACTGAATTTACTAGGAACATACCTAGTACAATATCTGGGGAGGCCTGGGCTTCTTCCACTGCAACATGGTTCACACGGCCTCTTCCAAAAGATTGGGAGGTCTTAGCTTGGGGAGGTCTAGCGGCTGCTTGAGTGGTTCTAGCTAGGGAAGGTCCTGAAGAGGAAGTCCCAGCGGCTTGTCCAGTCTTCTGTGGGCATTTGTTGGCAAAATGCCCCACTTGAAGACACTTAAAGCAAGTAATCCTAGCTGCTGGAGAGACCTTTGAGGGCTATTTGCTACTGCCAGTGATGCGGCGCTGACAAGGGGCAGCTGAGCTAGTAGACTTGGCAAAGGTCCTGGGAGGTCTAGGAGGTCCTTGGCGCCTATATTGGTGCTGCACAAAGGTTTTGGCATGCTGAGGAGGTCTTTGCTGTGCACTGGAGGGTGACACCTTCCTTTTGTAGGACTTAGAGAGCTCCCTGCGGCTTTCTTCAATAAGCATTGCCTTGTTTACCATATGTTGGAAATCAGGGTAATCATTACCCACAACCTGAACTTTTAGACTGGGATGAAGTCCTCGCTTAAAACGCTTCTGACGGGCATCATCTGTGGCAACATCTTCACGAGCATAGTGTGACAACTGAGTGAATTTGGTGAGATACTCACTCACAGTCATGCTGCCCTGCTTAAGGTCTCGAAATTCATTTTTCTTCATCTCCACTTTGCCATCAGGGACATGGGAATGACGAAAAGCTGCCGAAAATTCTACCCAAGTGATCCTCTAGGGGTCAACATGGGAGGCACAAAATGTGTCCCACCATTTCGTTGCAGCACCTTCCAACTGATGTGATGCAAACAAGACTTTCTCTCTGTCTTCACAGCAGGCAATTTCAAGCTTCTTCTCAGTTGATCTCAGCCAATCATCCACATCTAGTGGCTCAGGGGAGCTTGAAAAGGTGGTTGGACGAGTCTTCATGAATTCGGACAAACTTGATTGAGGATGAACCGAGGGTGGAGGGGGCGGCACAACTGCGGCTTGACTATTTTAGCTCATCATGGCAAGCAATGCAGTGGTGGTCTGAGTTTGCTGTGCCATCATTTGGTTCATATTCTGCATCATGGAATTCATCATTTGTGCTTGGGCTGCCATACTGCCCAAAACCTAGGTCTAACACTGCCACCGGAGGAGGAGGTGGTTGTGAGACCCCGGTATTTATTAGGCTCATAATACTTAGTCATCCAATTGACCCTAGTATTATCAACCAAATAAATCCGGTCTCGAGAGATGTATACTCCCCAGAATGCAGTATACATACCTCACAACAAAAGAATGTATCAATTCCATACAACACATAGTACATAAGCAACAAACCAGAAGTTAATATTAATAAGGAAATGCTATTACAAAAGAGGGGCCCTTAGGCCAAATAGCAACAAGTTTACAAGAATACACAGTGGAAGCAAAAGTGCCATAAAGATGGCTATAACACAAAGCCAATCGGTGTGCCTTAACCCCTAGGCATCTCGACCGACCGCCAAGCTAGTCGTCAAGAAAGCGCAACACGTGGCACGAAGTAAGGCTCTTGGAGCTCACCTCCGCCCTCCTCTGCAACAAGGTTGTTAAGCAAAGCAAATGAGTACAATAACTTGTTTATTGTACTCACAAGACCGACGTGTAAGATAATGTAACTATAATTTAGCTACATGCAAGCTTTGTTAAGTGGATGGAGCTTTGGACTTACATTTAGCATAAAGCAAGTTTCATTTGCAATAACATAATAGATTGAAGGCAATTTGGCAAAGCATTTTTAAGTGTTGAAATAACAACGAGATAATAACATAATAACAACAACAAGAACATCCTGGAAGTGACTAACCCAATAGCCACCACAACAATAGTATGAATTACCCATTCATACCAACCATGTCAAGTTTTAATTAAAGGTTGTAGTCTAATTCTTACGGGAAATAACCAAGCGTGTCCATAACCTAGGACGAGGCTATTCGAATAGTTTTATCCCTGCAGGGGTGTACCAATGTACCCACACGCCGATCGCTTTTCGCCAAGCTATTTAGCACACTTCCTTTGGTATGCCGGCACGGCTAAGTCCTACGAGACATTTCCAATGGACAATGCTAATTCTGAGTCGCACAACCCACGGGGAGAAGGAGACATCATACAACCTACCCGGAAGCTAATGCTCCCCTCCCACATCACACACACATTTCATTTTTAAAACACACCAACCGAGCGACCCCAATTAACACCGCCCAAAGTACTTAGTCAAGAGAGGTCCCATATCCCCCTCGTGTGGTTAGCACGCAATATTGCTTGGATCAATGGCGCAAGAATTCGGTCCTTGTTGACTCAGGCATACCACCACATCCAAAAACCACACCATCCATCCAATATGCCCAAGTCCAAATCAACTTTTTATTTTCAGTTTTTGATTTTACAAATTAACAAAGCACAAGTGCTGGACATATAGGAGTAATAATCATTTTTGAGTGATCAAGACCATCGACTAAGTCGATGATCGCCCAATACTACCGATAGCTAAGCATGTCTAAGCAATATTAACGTAAACTACTAAGTGGTGAGAGCTCATCCAACGAACTCCAACCACAGCAAATAACCTAGGCTCATTGGTAGTAGAGGATAAGCAATTCCTACAGATTATGCAACTATAGGATTACTAGCGTCATTTAACACAAAGTAGCATGCATACATAGAAGTAACACAAAGTATTAAGCTTTAAAGTAATGGGACATGATGGGAAATGGTCAAACTGCTTGCCTTGCTGCTGGTCACTTTGTTGCGGAGGGTCGTTCGCGGGATCACCACAAATGTCGAAACCTAACGGAAAAGCGATAAAGAGCCGATAAGAACGACGAAAAACAACAAGACAGCACAGCAAACGAACTCCAAATTCTCTGAATTTTCTACAGCAGTAAGAGGGTGATTTTTAGGGAGTTTAGCAACAAGAACCAATGGATTTGGATTCTTAATGCAAAAGTTATGAGCAAAACAATTCTGCTCAGCCCCTAAAATACCAAACTGCACTATTCACTAATTTAATTATGAGGCAACATTTTCTAGGACAGTGGTGATACTGAAATTTTTACTGTAAAACCAGCACCTCATGAGATGAATAACACAATTGAGTTCATCTCATTTGGAGCTATATTGCACTTTCTATAATTTTTCAAAAACAAGAACTTGAACAAAATTATAATGCACAAGTCATCATTTTCATAACAGCAACATGCTCAAAACTAATTTTCACAGTGAGTTCATTAGTAGAGGAAACCAACAAAGTTGGTCTCACTCAAAAATAATCTACAGAGCACTAGTTATGGATTTTACAAGTTAAACCTAAATTTTGAGTGTATATTCAAAAGGGAGTTTTAAAACCTATGGCAAAACTGTGCTCTGGAGCTGAACTCAACTTGCAATCATTTTTGGATTAAAGTCAAGTTCAAGACGGAGCTAACACAATTTGAAAGACCTCAAAAGGATTTAAAATGAAAAAGATATTGAATTCTAAAGTCTATACCTTATGCTGTTCATAATTAAGACTTTACTGGGAATCCTAAGAAATTTCACAAAGGCATGGGAGGTCGTGAGCCACAGATCACAGATCTAACGGCTCAGACCTCCCAGGAGAACAACACACACATGCACGTGAGGTCCAGAGGTCCTGGACCTCCTAGCAACGCACAAGTGCGAGTTGAGGGGAGGTCATGGCCGTTGATGATGAATCCAACGGACCACAACATGGAAGGGAGGTCCGGAACGGACCAGATCTAAAGGGGAGGACATAAGCGGCTCAGATCAACGCGGGGAGGTCCAAGGCAAAGATCTAAACGTCACAGACCTCCAGGGAGGTCTGGACGGCTATGATCGCGCGCGAGGGAGGTCTTGGACGCTCCAGATCTCCTCGGAGGAGGTCTGGACGTCCCAGACCCAACGCGCACGTGCTTTGGACATGAGATAAATGCGCGCGGGACCACGAGGAGGTCCGCGCGCGAGGGGTTTTAATGCGCGCAAAGGGGACAGGGTTAATGGCAGTTAAGACACCAATGATTGCGATGATTGGGCAATTGATGACCGCATTAAACACGGCAAATCTCTGTCCTAAAAACGACAACGGTGCTGCCGTGTCCGACAAAGACCCGAGCTCAAAGATTTGGTCATCGCCGGTGAGGTCCAATGATACCGTTGGGTCCGCAATAACCATGCGCACCCAATGGTCCTCCTCTCAACGGCGGCGACGGCCTTGAACGCCGGCGAGCCGGAGAGGGCAAAAGATGACCAGCACGGCCAAACTACGAAAATGCAAAAAGGAGCTCCGCGCGACATTCAAGCGTTTGCCAAGACTTAAGCTCCGCAACATGCATTCAAGCGGGTGCCAGCAACTAAGGGACTAACAGGGGGTGTACCTGGAGGTCCTAAGGTGCTGGGGAGGTCGTGGAGGTGATGACCGGAGTCGGGGAAGACAGGTGCTCCACGGCTAAAGCTCCAGCTCCAACTTTGTCCACCTCTGTAAATGTCCAACCCAAAACGAGTGAGGTCTTGGTCCCAGAGGAAAGCACAAATGGAAGCAAGGAGAGGGAGAAGAAATCTCCAGCGACCCTTGCCCACCAAGGAGCTTCAAAACTCCAACAATGGCGGTCAAGATGAGGAGGTGAGTTTGGCGGTGAGGAGCTCAGCCACGCACAAAGTGCAGGGCTGAGGTCAATTGTGTGCAAAGGAAGCTAAGGGAAGCTCAAGGGGATGACTAAATAGCCAAGGGTGAAGGTTAGGAGCCGGGGCTAAGCTCCATGGTGAGCTTAGCCCACGGGTTGGTCCATGGGGTGGACAAGACACAAAGTTGATGAGGGGACAGTGCTGAGCTGACCAATGGGGCGGAAAGCTGACCTGCATTTAATGCGGGTCAGCAAAGAGTTGTTAAGGGTACGCAGTGGACAGGCTGGGCATTAACTCCACCGCTCAGAAGCTCACAGGCGTGCCAGAGGAAGGAGAAGAACAGGGGAGGTCCTTATGGCCGTTGGATAAGACCTGGGAGAGGTCCTAACCATCGGATCTTATTTTTGAACCGTTATGTTTTAAGTGGCTAGGTGGAGGTCCCAGCCACACGATCAGGGATGGGGAGGTCATGGCCCTCCGATTTCCTTAATCGCAAAAACACACGTGAGGAAAAGGGACAGGAGGTCCAAAGCGTTGGATCTCCATCCAACGGTGCGGACCTCCAGTGAGGACTTAACCGCACGCGAACATAAAGCATGAGGGGGAGGTCCTGGCCTTTGGATTAAAATCCAAGGGCACTGACCTGATGGGGAGGTCTGATATGCACGAAGCGAAGGGGAGGTCTTAGCCCTCCGATTTGGATCCAAGGGCTCAAGAGATGGTCCGAACTGCCCATTGATTAGCGACCGCGAGATGTAAATCCAACGGCCAATAAAGGGTGGTCCGAACGGCCCCTTTGATCTCGTGCGTTGAGCAGACATCCAAAGGCAGAGAAAAGCAAGGGAGGTCATGGCCTTAGGTTTTCGATCCAAGGGCTATGACCTCATCAAGGCGGGAGGACCTTGCTGTGATGTTCTTCAGAGGAGGTCGTGGCCTTTGGATGTAAATCCAACGGCTACGACCTCAAGTGAGTGCAAAGGGAGGTCTGATAGTTAGGTTGAGAGGACGAGGTCGCGACCATGGATCTTTGATCCAATGGCTGTGACCTCATGTAGGTGGGATGTTTTCTTAGCTTAACAGTGAGGGGAGGTCAGGGCCGTGGATCTTGAATCCAAGGGCCAAAACCTCAACAAGGTGGAAGGACCTGACTGCGTATGTTGAGGAGGAGGTCGTGGCGGTTGGATTTGATCCAACGGCTACGACCTCAACAAGGTGGGATGACCTCGCTGCGATGGTTTAACAGCTCGAGGAGGTCCTTTGAGGTTTAACACACAGGGGAGGTCATGACCGTGGATCTTTGATCCAAGGGCCAAGACCTCAAGAAGGTGGAAGGTCTTTGCAGTGTCGACCTGAGAGGAGGTCGTGGCTGTTGGATGTGAATCCAATGGCTACGACCTGATCCAAGTGGAGATGAGGTCTGCTGAGGTGCAGACATGGTTGGGCTGGACCAGCTTCGAATAGGGCTAGCCCAAGGAACAGTGTAGGCTTTTTAAATTTAGTTTCTAACAGCTGAGACTTAACATAATTATTTGAGATAGCAATTGAACTCCAAAATTCATGAAATTTTTACAGGAGCTTGCTGACAAGGAGTTTAACCTTGTATAAAATTTCTAGAGGTTATTATGCAATGCATTTTTCTCAGGAAATTCATGAAGGTTGTTTAAGGGATTGTTTTGCCTCCAAAAATTTATCCACAAGTGTGATAACTCATGATATTTTACAGAGGGGTCCCACATCAGTTTTTGGACCAAGGGAAAATATTTCCAAATGATTGGCACAAGATTTTAGATAAATGGGAAATGAATTTGACTTTTGGTCAACAAGAGCTTTGTGTTTTTAGATTACACAACTCTTGGACACGAATCACATGGGATATTTAGGGTTTTTCAAGATGTGAGAAAAAGTTTTAATTTCTACACATATAATTATACTTGAATAACCCTAATTATACATTTGGGATGTTACAAAATCTCCCCCCCCCTTACAAAAATCTCGTCCCGAGATTTGGCTCACTCGGTAAAGAAAGATGGATAGTCCGCACGCAGACGATCTTCTCTTTCCCAAGTAGCCTCATCCTCGGAATGGTTCGACCACTGAACTTTAAGGAACTTGATGGTCTTATTCCTTGTCCTTCGTTCAGACTCATCGAGTACGCGAACAGGTGCTCGCGATAGGTCAAATCTTCCTCGACATCGAGGGTTTCCAACGGAGCTTCCTCGCTTGGAACACGGAGGCACTTCTTAAGCCGGGACACATGGAAAACATCATGTACCCCTCAAGTGCAGCCGGCAACTCCAACTTATAGGCAACAGCTCCCTTCTTCTCGATAATGCGGTAGGGACCGACATATCGAGGAGCCAAGTTGCCCTTGACGCCGAAACGTTGATGGCCCTTCAAAGGAGAGACTTTGAGATAAACAAAGTCATTAGGCTCAAAACGTAACTCATGTCGACGGCGATCCGCATAGCTCTTTTGCCTGGATTGAGCTGTGCGCAGACGCCACGAATAAGCCGGACTTGGCGCCGCCTCATTTATTGAGTCCGGCCAAAGAGAGGTCTCTCACCGTCTCGACCAGTTCAACGGGTCCTACACTTTCTCCCGTGATAAGGCCTCGAAGGTGCCATGCCGAGACCGGCCCGAAAGTCGTTGTTGTAAGAAAACTCGGCGAATGGCAAGCATTTCTCCCAATGCTTCCCATATGAAAGGACACAAGCACGAAGCATGTCTTCCAAAACTTGGTTGACCCTCTCGGTCCCACCATCGCTTAGTGAAATGTCGCGCTAAAGGTAAGACGGGTTCCCATAGCCTTTTGCGTGCTATGCGAAATGGGAAGTGAAGATGGAGCCACGATCGTAAACGATCGTCTTCATGACGCCATGTAAGCTCACAATCCTAGAGACATAGAGCTCAGCTAGGCGATCGGTACGAATCTTGGTCTTGACTGGAAGAAAATGAGCCACTTTAGTCAATCGATCAATGACGACCCAAATGGCATCATTCTTCTTCGGGGATGTGGGTAGACCGGTGATGAAATCCATTCCGATCGAATCCCACTTCCACTCAGAACCGCAAAGGTCAAGCAATCTCGCTGACGCCGATGTTCGGCCTTGACACGACTACATACGCCGCTTTCGAGAACGAACTTCGCGATCTCCTCTTCATTCGGGTCCACCAAAATCTCTGGCGGAGATCTTGATACATCTTTGTGGCCCCGGATGAATGGATAAAGGCGAATCATGGGCTTCATGGAGGATCAAATTCCGCAACTCCATGTCCTTTGGAACCACAAGGCGCGCTCAACCTCACAACACCATGCTCATCCTCGTAAAAGCACTTGGTCGTTCCGCCCTTGACATTTGCCTTAATGTGGCTCACTCCAATATCCGATCACGAGCGGACTTAATCCGATCCACCAAGGTTGGTTGCACAACCAAGGCAATGAGAGAACCATGCTCAACTAAACCCAAGTTGAGACATCAAACTCTTCGGTATAGGCGGTGAAGCCCCTCGACAACAAGGCATTACAATGCGCTTTATGATTAAGCGCATCGGCAACGACATTAGCCTTGCCCGGATGGTAGTGAATACCCATGTCATAATCCTTGATCAACTCCAACCATCTCCTTTGCCTGAGGTTCAGGTCAGGTTGGGTGAACAAATACTTGAGGCTTTTGTGATCCGAATACACTTCACAACGATTACCGATTAGGTAATGTCGCCAAATCTTAAGTGCATGAATCACAGCAGCCAACTCCAAATCATGGGTAGGGTAGTTAAGTTCATGAGGTCTCAATTGCCTTGATGCATAGGCCACTACCTTGCCTTCTTGCATAAGGACACAACCGAGGCCTCGACGAGAAGCATCGCAAAAGATATCGAAGCTTCGATGGATATCGGAAGAACGAGAACGGAGCGTGGTCAAACGCTTTTGAGTATTTGGAAACTTTCCTCACACTCACGGACCACACGAACTTCGTCCTTCTTGAGCAACTCACATCGGCCATGATCTTGGAGAAGTTCTCGATAAAGCGGCGATAGTATCCCGCTAAACCAAGAAAACTCCGCACATCGGTGACCGAAAAAGGCTGACTCCATGAAAGAACATCGCTGACCTTGCTAGGATCAACGGCTACGCCTCCTGCTGAAAGAACATGACCTAAGAAAGCCACTTCCTTCAACTGAATCGCGACTTGTCAACTTCACAGACAAACCGGTGCTCACGTAGCTTGCCTAACACAAGCTTCAGATGCTCGGCATGTTCTTCATCGTTCTTGGAGTAGATAAGGATATCATCGATGAAGACCACGACAAACTTATCCAAATACTCCATGAATACCGAATTCATGAGGTTCATGAACAAGGCAGGAGCATTGGTTAGGCCGAATGACATGACAGTATACTCATACAAGCCATAGCGAGTAGAGAACGCTGTCTTTGGAATATCCTCAGGCCGAATACGAACCTGATGATATCCCACTCTCAGATCAATCTTGGAGAAAACTCGAGCTCCAGTTAATTGATCGAAGAGATCGTCGATGCGGGGCAATGGGTACTTGTTCTTTACCGTCACTTCATTAAGTGGGCGATAATCAACGCACATGCGTAAAGTACCGTCCTTCTTCTTAACGAAGATAGCTGGACAACCACAAGGAGATGAGCTAGGGTGGATGAAACCCTTCTCTTGCAGCTCACTTAACTGCTTCTTCAACTCTACCAACTCGTTCGGTGGCATCCGATAAGGCCTCTTTGAGATAGGGGCGGTACCGGGAGCCAACTCGATGACAAACTCGAGGTCTCGAACGGGTGGCATCCCTGGAAGATCAGCGGGAAAGACATCAACGAAGTCACAAACTGTTGGGACTTCGCTAATATCTAGAGCGGGCTTTGCTTCAAGTGCGAAGAGATGGGGATCTAGCAGCTTTGGCGAAAAGCGAACCTGCTCGCCGGAGGGACTAGATAGAGATATGAGCGTCCTGGCGCAATCGATTTGCCCCATGTGCTGGGACAACCAATCCATGCCAAGAATCACATCAAGACTCGCTGAACGGAGAAGGATAAGGTTCGCTAAGAACCCTACGCCTTCGATCTCGATAGGGACATCCCTACACTCAGATTCAGCTCTCAACTCCGAACCAGGAGAGCGAATGAGTAGCGGGACCGACAATGGAGAGAAAAGAAGCTCTCCAACAGCAAAGAAAAGACTCGTAAACAAAGGAATGAGATGCTCTGAATCAAACAAGACAAGAGCGTGGTGAGAGTTAATGTAAAGTGTACCTAGTACGACGCCGGGTGCCTCCTGAGCCTCCTCTGCGGTGACGGCGTTGACGCGACCACTACCCACGCCTTGGGTAGCCGGGACGATCTTCTGGTCCTGAGATGCACCACCTCCTGGCCCGCGTCCTCCATTAGGACGAGGGGCTGCTCCGGTCTTCTTAGGGCAATTATTCGCATAATGCCCCTTCTGGTTGCAAGAGAAACATGTGACATTGGCCGCCGGATTGCGGGGCCACTCTGTTGTGGGCAAAGACGTGGATCGGGCACGCCCGCGAAGGACGAGGGACATGGGCAGGTGACCTCGGGGGCGCCGAAGAATGAGAGTGGTACTTCGAGATCGCCAAGCGAGGGCGGAAGAATCTGGGCTCGAAGTCTTATAGGTCTCCCACTTGCGCTATGGAATCCATAAGCTCTCGAGCCGCATGCTCACGACGATGGCCTTGTCGACCAAGGTCCGGAAATCAGAAAGTCGACAATGGATAGCTTGTCCTTCACTCCTCGGACAAGCCACGCTGAACTTGGCTCGCTGGCCATATCAAGAGCCACATCCTCGTGGAGCATATCGAGCTAGATGGTTGAACTCAATACATACTCCACGATCGAAGCTACGCCTTGCTTGAGAGCAAGAAACTCCCGCTTCTTGATCTCCATCAAGCCGGCAGGATGTGAGCCCGACGGAAGGCAAGACGAAACTCCTCCCAAGAGACAAGTGTGGTCTACGGGCTGCATGGCGAGATAGCTCTCCCACCAGACAAAGCCGCACCTCAAGCCGGTGCGATCGAATAGCGCCTTCTCGTGCTCTCGCATCTGCGCTATCTGGCTTACGCCCACAAGACGGCCAATCGTCTGCATCCAAAGGGTCCTCGATCGAGAAAAGGTAGGGGCTAAGTACGGGAACTCAAAGAAGACCCCCACGAGGCCGATGGGCATTCCCGCCCCTGCATCCTCAAGCTCCGGTAAGTGCAAGAGGTTGCGCGCGATGACGCCCAAGAGAACTCTCTCACATCCGCGGTTGCGCTCAATCTGCGAAGGACCTCGCCATGGTCGGAGGAGGAGGAAGCTCGTCTCGACCAGCTTGTTGCCTTGGCCGCTACGAAAAGGCCCGCCATCCTGTTACAAGAAATTTTTGGTTAGCAACTAGACCCGAAAACAAAGCCTTAAAGAAAGCAAAAGCGATCGACTAGGGGAATGAAGATCACCCTAAACGAAAGCCAAAACAACGAGTAAATCAACTTTAGAAGCTTCTAAAAGACCCTCAAAACAGCCAAGAAACACCAAAAGCAAAGCTCAACTTCTCAACTCAACTAACCCGTATTGAATGAACGAGTAATTGATCGAGAAGATAAAAATCATATTGTAGGGTGAGAACTAATGCTACTAAAGAGCAAGGTTAAAACAGCGAGATAAGTGTTAGATACTTAGCTAACTAGTATCACATCTTACCCTTTTATTCCCACAAGTTTTAGTTGAATTAACCTCTCATTTTCTACCTCATTTACTAGCTTAAGCATTGCTGCCCTAAAATGCTTGCTTGCTGTCCAGAATTTTCAGATTTGAGTTTCGCCTTCAAATACTTCTATTCTTCACCAAAAAGGTAGCCAAGACATCAATTTAGAACTCTCATATGTTACCCAAAACCCAATTAATCGATAATGACTATTTTGTAGAAGGGAAGAGAGGAAAACAACTTTTAAAACTCAAATTAGAGTGAGATGAGAAGAGAAAGCTAAGATAGATGAGGAGTAAAATCTGAGAATTTTCTTAAGCTTTCAAATCTCGTTTATACTTTGAAAATAGGTTTTCCAAAATATCTTAAAGACGACCAAGCTTGCGTTACTACGGTCATAACGGCTCTGATACCAACTTTTGTGAGACCCCGGTATTTATTAGGCTCATAATATTTAGTCATCCAATTGACCCTAGTATTATCAACCAAATAAATCCGGTCTCGAGAGATGTATACTCCCCAGAATGCAGTATACATACCTCACAACAAAAGAATGTATCAATTCCATACAACACATAGTACATAAGCAACAAACCAGAAGTTAATATTAATAAGGAAATGCTATTACAAAAGAGGGGCCCTTAGGCCAAATAGCAACAAGTTTACAAGAATACACAATGAAGCAAAAGTGCCATAAAGATGGCTATAACACAAAGCCAATCAAGTGTGCCTTAACCCCTAGGCATCTCGACCGACCGCCAAGCTAGTCGTCAAGAAATCGCAACACGTGGCACGTAAGTAAGGCTCTTGGAGCTCACCTCCGCCCTCTGCAACAAGGTTGTTAAGAAGCAAATGAGTACAATAACTTGTTTATTGTACTGCAAGACCGACGTAAGATAACAGAACTATAATTTAGCTACATGCAAGCTTTGTTAAGTGGATGGAGCTTTGAACTTACATTTAGCATAAAGCAAGTTTCATTTGCAATAACATAATAGATTGAAGGCAATTTGGCAAAGCATTTTTAAGTGTTGAAATAACAACGAGATAATAACATAATAACAACAACAAGAACATCCCGAAGTGACTAACCCAATAGCCACCACAACAATAGTATGAATTACCCATTCATACCAACCATGTCAAGTTTTAATTAAAGGTTGTAGTCTAATTCTTACGGAAATAACCAAGCGTGTCCATAACCTAGGGCGAGGCTATTCAATAGTTTTATCCTGCAGGGTGTACCAATGTACCCACACGCCGACCGCTTTTCGCCAAGCTATTTAGCACACTTCCTTTGGTATGCCGCACGGCTAAGTCCTACGAGACATTTCCAATGGACAATGCTAATTTGAGTCGCACAACCCACGGGAGAAGGAGACATCATACAACCTACCCGAAGCTAATGCTCCTCCCACATCACACACACATTTCATTTTAAAACACACCAACCGAGCGACCCCAATTAACACCGCCAAAGTACTTAGTCAAGAGAGGTCCCATATCCCCTCGTGTGGTTAGCACGCAATATTGCTTGGATCAATGGCACAAGAATTCGGTCCTTGTTGACTCAGCATACCACCACATCCAAAAACCACACCATCCATCCAATATGCCCAAGTCCAAATCAACTTTTTATTTTCAGTTTTTGATTTTACAATTAACAAAGCACAAGTGCTGGACATATAGGAGTAATAATCATTTTTGAGTGATCAAGACCATCGACTAAGTCGATGATCGCCCAATACTACCGATAGCTAAGCATGTCTAAGCAATATTAACGTAAACTACTAAGTGGTGAGAGCTCATCCAACGAACTCCAACCACAGCAAATAACCTAGGCTCATTGGTAGTAGAGGATAAGCAATTCCTACAGATTATGCAACTATAGGATTACTAGCGTCATTTAACACAAAGTAGCATGCATACATAGAAGTAACACAAAGTATTAAGCTTTAAAGTAATGGGACATGATGGGAAATGGTCAAACTGCTTGCCTTGCTGCTGGTCACTTTGTTGCGGAGGGTCGTTCGCGGGATCACCACAAATGTCGAAACCTAACGGAAAAGCGATAAAGAGCCGATAAGAACGATGAAAAACAACAAGACAGCACAGCAAATGAACTCCAAATTCTCTGAATTTTCTACAGAAGTAAGAGTGTGATTTTTAGGGAGTTTATCAACAAGAACCAATGGATTTGGATTCTTAATGCAAAAGTTATGAGCAAAACAATTCTGCTCAGCCCCTAAAATACCAAACTGCACTATTCACTAATTTAATTATGAGGCAACATTTTCTAGGACAGTGGTGATACTGAAATTTTTACTGTAAAACCAGCACCTCATGAGATGAATAACACAATTGAGTTCATCTCATTTGGAGCTATATTGCACTTTCTATAATTTTTCAAAAACAATAACTTGAACAAAATTATAATGCACAAGTCCTCATTTTCATAACAGCAACATGCTCAAAACTAATTTTCACAGTGAGTTCATTAGTAGAGGAAACCAACAAAGTTGGTCTCACTCAAAAATAATCTACAGAGCACTAGTTATGGATTTTACAAGTTAAACCTAAATTTTGAGTGTATATTCAGAAGGGAGTTTTAAAACCTATGGCAAAACTGTGCTCTGGAGCTGAACTCAACTTGCAATCATTTTTGGATTAAAGTCAAGTTCAAGACGGAGCTAACACAATTTGAAAGACCTCAAAAGGATTTAAAATGAAAAAGATATTGAATTCTAAAGTCTATACCTTATGCTGTTCATAATTAAGACTTTACTGGGAATCCTAAGAAATTTCACAAAGGCATGGGAGGTCGTGAACCACGATCACAGATCTAACGGCTCGACCTCCCAGAGAACAACACACACGCAGCACGTGAGGTCCAGAGGTCCCGACCTCCTAGCAACGCACAAGTGCGAAGTTGAGGGAGGTCATGGCCGCTGATGATGAATCCAACGGACCACAACATGGAAGGGAGGTCCGAACGGACCAGATCTAAAGGGAGGACATAAGCGGCTCAGATCAACGCGGGAGGTCCAAGGCAAGATCTAACGCCACAGCACCTCCGTGGAGGTCTCGACGGCTATGATCGCTGCGAGGAGGTCTTGGACGCCCGCATCTCCTGAGGAGGTCCGACATCCTGCACTCCAACGCCCACGCGTGCTTTGGACATGAGATAAATGCGCCGGGACCACGAGGAGGTCCGCCACGAGGGTTTTAATGCGCGCAAAGGGGCGGGGTTAATGGCGCTTAAGACACCAATGATTGTGATGATTGGGCAATTGATGACCGCATTAAACACGGCAAATCTCTGTCCTAAAACGACAACGGTCTTTGCGTGTCCGACAAAGACCCGAGCTCAAAGATTTGGTCATCGCCGTGAGGTCCAATGATACCGCGGTCCGCAATAACCATGCGCACTCAATGGTCCTCCTCAACGGCGGCGACGTTTTGAACGCCATGGCCGAGCCGGAGAGGCAAAAGATGACCAAAGACGGCCAAACTACGAAAATGCAAAAAGGAGCTCCGCGCGACATTCAAGCGTTTGCCAAGACTTAAGCTCCGCAACATGCATTCAAGCGGGTGCCAGCAACTAAGGGACTAACAGGGGGTGTACCTGGAGGTCCTAAGGTGCTGGGGAGGTCGTGGAGGTGATGACCGGAGTCGGGGAAGACAGGTGCTCCACGGCTAAAGCTCCAGCTCCAGCTTTGTCCACCTCTGTAAATGTCCAACCCAAAACAAGTGAGGTCTTGGTCCCAGAGGAAAGCACAAATGGAAGCAAGGAGAGGGAGAAGAAATCTCCAGCGACCCTTGCCCACCAAGGAGCTTCAAAACTCCAACAATGGCGGTCAAGATGAGGAGGTGAGTTTGGGGGTGAGGAGCTCAGCCACGCACAAAGTGCAGGGCTGAGGTCAATTGTGTGCAAAGGAAGCTAAGGGAAGCTCGAGGGGATGACTAAATAGCCAAGGGTGAAGGTTAGGAGCCGGGGCTAAGCTCCATGGTGAGCTTAGCCCACGGGTTGGTCCATGGGGTGGACAAGACACAAAGTTGACGAGGGGACAGTGCTGAGCTGACCAATGGGGCGGAAAGCTGACCTGCATTTAATGCGAGTCAGCAAAGAGTTGTTAAGGGTACGCAGTGGACAGGCTGGGCATTAACTCCACCGCTCAGAAGCTCACAGGCGTGCCAGAGGAAGGAGAAGAACAGGGGAGGTCCTTATGGCCGTTGGATAAGACCTGGGAGAGGTCCTAACCATCGGATCTTATTTTTGAACCGTTATGTTTTAAGTGGCTGGGTGGAGGTCCCAGCCACACGATCAGGGATGGGGAGGTCATGGCCCTCCGATTTCCTTAATCGCAAAAACACACGTGAGGAAAAGGGACAGGAGGTCCAAAGCGTTGGATCTCCATCCAACGGTGCGGACCTCCAGTGAGGACTTAACCGCACGCGAACATAAAGCATGAGGGGGAGGTCCTGGCCTTTGGATTAAAATCCAAGGGCACTGACCTGATGGGGAGGTCTGATACGCACGAAGCGAAGGGGAGGTCTTAGCCCTCCGATTTGGATCCAAGGGCTCAAGAGATGGTCCGAACTGCCCATTGATTAGCGACCGCGAGATGTAAATCAAACGGCCAATAAAGGGTGGTCCGAACGGCCCCTTTGATCTCGTGCGTTGAGCAGACATCCAAAGGCAGAGAAAAGCAAGGGAGGTCATGGCCTTAGGTTTTCGATCCAAGGGCTATGACCTCATCAAGGCGGGAGGACCTTGCTGTGATGTTCTTCAGAGGAGGTCGTGGCCTTTGGATGTAAATCCAACGGCTACGACCTCAAGTGAGTGCAAAGGGAGGTCTGATAGTTAGGTTGAGAGGACGAGGTCGCGACCATGGATCTTTGATCCAATGGCTGTGACCTCATGTAGGTGGGATGTTTGCTTAGCTTAACAGTGAGGGGAGGTCAGGGCCGTGGATCTTGAATCCAAGGGCCAAAACCTCAACAAGGTGGAAGGACCTGACTGCGTATGTTGAGGAGGAGGTCGTGGCGGTTGGATTTGATCCAACGGCTACGACCTCAACAAGGTGGGATGACCTCGCTGCGATGGTTTAACAGCTCGAGGAGGTCCTTTGAGGTTTAACACACAGGGGAGGTCATGACCGTGGATCTTTGATCCAAGGGCCAAGACCTCAACAAGGTGGAAGGTCTTTGCAGTGTCGACCTGAGAGGAGGTCCTGGCTGTTGGATGTGAATCCAACGGCTACGACCTGATCCAAGTGGAGATGAGGTCTGCTGAGGTGCAGACATGGTTGGGCTGGACCAGCTTCGAATAGGGCTAGCCCAAGGAACAGTGTAGGCTTTTTAAATTTAGTTTCTAACAGCTGAGACTTAACATAATTATTTGAGATAGCAATTGAACTCCAAAATTCATGAAATTTTTACAGGAGCTTGCTGACAAGGAGTTTAACCTTGCATAAAATTTCCAGAGGCTATTATGCAATGCATTTTTCTCAAGAAATTCATGAAGGTTGTTTAAGGGATTGTTTTGCCTCCAAAAATTTATCCACAAGTGTGATAACTCATGATATTTTATAGAGGGGGTCCCACATCAGTTTTTGGACGAAGGGAAAATATTTCCAAATGATTGGCACAAGATTTTAGATAAATGGGAAATGAATTTGACTTTTGGTCAACAAGAGCTTTGTGTTTTTAGATTACACAACTCTTGGACACGAATCACATGGGATATTTAGGGTTTTTCAAGATGTGAGAAAAAGTTTTAATTTCTACACATATAATTATACTTGAATAACCCTAATTATACATTTGGGATGTTACAGTGGTGGAGGCAACTACTCTGAGGGCTCATCCTGACTTGCTGATTGACAAGTTTGAACCATTTGCATAGGGCTCTCAAGGCTTAATAGATGAGAAGGAAAGCACATTAGGTAAGAGGGAATAGCATAAAGATAAGTTAGAGCAAGGGAGAAAGATAGAACATCCTAATAGGAGTGACTTGGTTAAACCCAAGAAGCAAAAGCCAGAGGGCTAAAAGAGGCAACAAGACTTAGACAAAAGGGTCCTACTGACCCAAACTAAGCGTTGCTAAAAGCTCAAAGGGACCACTACCAACCTAGCCTTACAAAGTCGGCCCTTTGGAGGGTGCAGAGGCAAGGAGGTCAAGTTTAAACTTCAAAACAGCGTTCTAGAGGAGGTAAGATCACAGAACTGAAGAAAAGATAAGAAGAGATTGAGGCAAGGTAAGAACAGCACAGGATCAGGACAAGGAAAGAACCACTAAACAAGTTTTAAAGTTGGTTTGATTTTGGAAAATAGTTTTTGAACCAAAACTAAAATGACCTTTCTACCTATGGCCACATCCTACAGCTGACCCAGGCTCTGATACCACCTTTGTGAAGACCTTCTCGGAATCAACATGGAACCGGTTTTTTTAGCTGCGGTACTACCACACAGAGGAGCGGCAGTTCCGCTCAGTTCATTCCGAGAGGAGGTCTACCAGGACCTCCCAGGAGATCTTCAAGACCTCCTGGAGGTCTTGGCCGCTGCACAAGTAGTCCCAGGACATCAGATGCTAGCTTGCATAGAACCACTTCGGTGTGATCACAACCACAAGGTCAAGACAAAAGATGAAGCAGACAAATTAAACTTAGCATTAAACAAGACCTTATGGTCCAAGCTTGTTTACAGAATGTTTGCCACTTGGGCTTACAAACCGACAACCAAAAGAACCTTGACAGCCGAAAACACCAAAGCGCAAAGACATCAACCGGCAAGCCCACAGGCTGTCGAGTGGAGGACGTCCTAGGCAGCGGGGTCATCAAAGAAGTCCTCTTCAAAGAGGTCTGAGCTTCCTTGCACTTGGTCATCTTCATACACTGCTTTGACACAGGGCTTAGAGCCATGAGTACTTTGAATGTACTCAGCAATTCACAGGGGAACATTTATGCAATTAATAACCATGCAAGGCTTACTAGAGGAGGGCTGTATGGTTAGTTGCGCAAAGCAATATTTGACATTAAATAACACAATAGATTGCAAGGCAACAAGTTAAAACAATATTACATAATTACATTGTTTGAAAAGAAGGGAGTGAGCACCAACTCACATCCAAACCACTCGGGGGAGGTCTGGTTGCACCCACAGCCAGGACCTCTCCCAAGACCTCTCTAGAGCACCAACTCTAGAACTCAAACCCAGCACCTGGACCACATCTCGAGCCAGCCATGACCCCTCTAAAGCCGGCCAAGGTCTCTTCGAGGCAAAGCCACAGCCTCTCGCAGAAGTGTCCAGGCAACACAGATTTCACAATGCTACCCCTTGCACCATTTTCACTGGGCATTGTCCATGACCAAGGACTTGGCTATTCGAATAGATTTTACACTCTGCAGAGGTGTACAACTTTACCCATAATCCACGACCTCTCTAGCGGGACGGGTTCCGGAAAGACCCTTGCTCACTTCCGAAGGTGAGCAGCCTAGAGAGCGTGGCAAGGCCTTTACAAAGCTTTGAGCTAGCTCAGAGCTGCCCACTAAGGTTTCGCATTCCCCTCCTTTGGTCTAGAAGTCTGCCGGGTTACGGGGTGCCCCCTCTTGTGCCAACGAATCAGCACGCTCATCCACCACAGCCCCAAGCCATCTCATTGCTAATTATTCAGCCCAGACCACCCCCATAAAGTGATCTTGTGGTTGCACTGATTGTAACATCCCAAATATTAGGTTGTGTTTCAAATGTAATCAAACCTAGGTTTGTGTTTGAAATGTAAACAAATCTCGGTTTGTGTTTCAAATGTAACCTAAAAGGGATGTGTGTTTCAAATGTAAGAAAATGTGTAGAAAATAAAACTTTTCTCACATCTTGAAACCCTGGAACATTTCTATAATTCTTGTCAAAGAATTGTGGAATCCAAAAATCAAAACCTCCTGTTGACTAAAGTCAAACCCTTATTCCACTTTGTCACATATCTTGTGTCAATCTTGGGAAATATTTTTCCTTGGTTTTAGGGAGGCTGTGTGACCCCCCTGAATTATTTCATAATTTTTAGAAATTATTTGAATAATTTGGAGGTAAGTCAAACCAGTCAAACCTTAGAACATACCCTTACTGAATTTCTTGAGAAAAATTCTATGCATAAAAACCTCTAAAAATTTTATGTAAGGTTAAGCCTGGAGTGAGGTAGCTCCAGTTAAAATTTCATAAATTTTGGAGTTAGTTTGCTATCTCTAAAAATTCCTCCAAACTCAGCTTTTAAATTCAAAACCTAACTAGTTTGCACTGTTCCTCGGGCTCAAGTCAACTAACTGCACCCCGGCTTGGTCGCGTTGGCACGCGCGTTATCAGCCGTTGGATCGCCATCGCACGGTGGGCGTTTGCGCGAAGCGACGCCGACTTGATCTAACGCGGGCCGTTGGATGGGAATCGGAAGGTGGCGCGTCGTCGTCGTCCTCTCGCCCGCGCGGCGCAGCACCCACGCCAGCGCCATGGCGTGTGCAGCAGTGTGGGCAGCGTGGCGTCCCCTCCGTGCAGGCCAACGGGTCTTTCTGCAGCGAATTAAATGCCCGTCGTGCTCCCGCACCCGTGCGTCCTCCTCTCACCTGCTCCCATCGCCCTCAGCGCTCCCATGGCAGGCTTGACCATGGGACAGGGTTTCGGTTGCTTCCTCGCCCTCCCTTCTACTTAAGCTCCCCTCTCCCGTCCTTAGCCCCCTTTCACCCTCCCGCAGCTCTGGCTAGCACCCACTGGGCTTGCTTGAGCTCCAAACACCCAATCCACCTCGGTCGCCATTGTTGCCCGTGAAGCTCTTTGGTGAAGGCGGTGCTGCAGTGGTTTCCATTGCTCCCACTTTGCTCCGTCTTGAGTTTCTCATCACCGTGGACCTTTCCCCTCACTCGATTTTGGCTTGCCTGTACAGGTGCGGCCTTAATCGAAGAATTGGTCCCCGGCGGCAGAAACCGCCCCTCTTCGTCTCCTTCGCCGGTGAGTGCACCCCTTCCCGATTCCTTGCTCGGGAGCACCCCTGAGCGTTGCTGAACCTATCCCGATGACGCGGTCGAGTTAATTTTGCTCAGGTTGCCTCGTCCCCATGTTCGTCCTCGGCGCTGGCAAGCTTCTCCGCCGCCAGAACTCCTCCGTCTTCCTCTGTCCCTCCGCGACCTTCAGGTACCATCCTGGTAGTCCTTAGTCGCTCGGGCACCCGCTTCTCTGAACCGCAGTGGAGCAAAATGTAACATCCCAATTCTGAAAATGAGGGGAAATTAAAACTTTTTATTTATCTTGAGGTCCTTGAACCTTTTCTATAATTCCTGCAAAGGAATCATGGAAAATCAAAATCCAAAAATCAAATTCTCCGATTCACTCCTATCAAAAACCTCCTTGGGAAAATCTTGTGCCAAACCTCTGTAAATGATTTTCCTAAGTTCCTTGGGTGACTTGCAGCCTCTCTGAATTTTCTCATAATTTTTAGAAATTATTTGAATATTTGTGGAGGCAAGTCAAACCAGTCAAAGCCTGGTCAAACCTCTTTATCAATTCTTCTGGAATTTATTGAGGAAAATATATTGCACAAACATCTCTGAAAATTTTATGGTAGGTTAATCATCATGTCAGAAAGCTCCAGTTAAATTTTCATAAATTTTGGAATTGTTTTGATGCCTCATTTAAATCCTCAAAACCTCAGCTCAAAATTCAAAACTCAAACTGGTTCACTGTTCCTCGGGCGCGGTCGCTTTGCACTGTTGAACTCGAGCCAACTGACTTGGTCGAGTCAACTAGCCGCACCTCCGACCGAGTCAGTTTTGGGCGTGCGCTGTGGACCGTTGGATTTCAATCGCACGGCCCACGACTGCATACCCCTTCACCCGCGCGATCTATTCTCAGTCACACGATCAAAATCGGTCGGTCTTCGCTCGTCGTCCTCCTCTCCACAGGCGCGCTCTGCGCCATGGCCTTGGTCGCTATGCCAGAGGGCGTAGTGGGCTGCAGCGTCCTGTCGCATCCCCGTCCTTGCCAACGGGCAGGGGCATTTAATGCGCCCCAGAGAGACTCCCTCAAGTCACCGTTCCTCAACTGCTCCCCTCGTGCCCTCTGCTCCTGCGGCGAGATTGACCGTGGGAGATTGCTCCCGTTGCCCTCCTCCATTCCTCGCTACTTAAGCTCCTGCCTTCGCCCTTAGCTTCTTTTCACCACCCTTAAGCTCTAGCTAGCACCCACTGCCTTGCCGAGCTCCAAACAACCACTTGCACTCGCCGCCATTTTCGCCTGTGAAGCTCGTCGGTGGGCTGGTGCTCCAAAGGCGCCCTTGCTCCTTCTCTGCTCCCATTCCTCCTCTACCCTCTTGGAGCAACCACCCTAACTCGATTTGGCTTACTCAGACAGCGTGGCCGCAATCGGAGTTTCCCCCATTTTCGGCCGCGAGCACCCATCTTCGTCTCCAGCGTCGGTGAGGCCTCCTCCTCTTGATTCCTTGTGATGGCAGCATCAGTGGGTGGTCTAGGACCCGTTTTGAGGACCCATTCGTGCTGTATTCCTCCAGGTTGTCGTCTCCGCGTCTTCGTCTTCAGCGCCGTCGCGGCTTCACGTCGCCGGAGCTGCTCCGTCCTCTTCTGCTCCTCCGCTGCGGTCAGGTAGCATCCTCGTAGCCCCTAGTTGCTCGGGCACCTGCTTAAATGATCGCTGCGGAGCTCTAGCGTGCTGTCCCCATTAGCCGTAGGTGTTCCTCCGCTCGCCGCCGGTGCGCCGCCGCTCTGGTCCTCCACCGGAGCTGTGGGTGGTGCCAGCAGGTTCGCAGAAGTATTGCGCACCCGTAGGTAGCATCCTCCCGCGCCGCCGTGGCCTGTGTCGCCGTCGCTTAGCTGGAGAACGCCGTCGGTCGCATGCCGGATTGTGTTTTCACTGTTCTTCGTTTTCGTTTTGGTTCAGCCGCCGTGAGCCGTCCATCTTTTAGATCAACGGCCCACGTTTGCCGCTTCCTCGCGGGCGCGCGCGCGCTGGCCATTTGGTCTGGGCCGTCCGATTCAAAATCAACGGCCCACAATCGTTCACGCCATTATTGATTTCCGGATTTCCCGATAGGTTTATTTATGAACTGAAAAAGGTATTAGTCTTTAAAAATGCATATCTTTTTCATGTTAATTCATTTTTTGATGATTCCAGTCGTGTGAATTCTATTATAATCTCAACTTTAATCTAAAAATGTCTAGAAGATTAATATGACTCCAGAAAAGCATGAAATTAGATGTTAATCATTCTCAGCTTTATTAATTGCAATAAAATTCCTATTAAATTGAAAAATGTATCGCAAATTCATTATAAATCCTTTTTGAATGAACTCAACTTTGTTAATTCTGTTATTAACAATACTTTAATCTAAAAATAGTTGTAATCATGTTATAGTTACAAAAAATGTCCAGAATTAACTTTAACTTTGCATAGGCTTTAATTGTTTACTAGAAAACATTGAAACTTGTAAAATACATAACTAATTATCTGTAAACTCTTTTTGCGTGAATCCAAGTTTGTTGGATTCCTCTAAGGAGGAAATTACTAGGAAAAATAGTTTTGAACATGTTACTGTTTTCAGAAAGAATAGTCATGCATTATAATTTTGTTCAAGTTCTTGTTTCAAAAATTAATAGAAGGTGCATTATAGCTCCAATTGAGATGAATCCAATTTGGGTGTTCATCTTATGAGGTTCTTATTCTACCTTAAAAATTTCAGCTCCTCTGCATGTCTAGAAATTTTTGTGATGAATAGTAACACATTTTTAATTAATTAGGCTGAGCAGATTTGATTTCATCATATCTTTTGCATTAAGGATCCAAATCAATTGATTTTTGTTGCAAAATTCATGATAAATCAATATCTTGCTGCTGTAAAGTTTTCAAGTCATTTGGAGAAAGTTGGCTGTTGAGTCTTTTTGGTTTCTTTGTTCTTATCGGTTCTTTTTCGCTCTTTCGTTAGGTTTCGACATTTGTGGTGATCCCGAGAGTGACCCTCAGCCACAACTTGAGCAACAGCAACAAGGCAAGCAGTTTGACCATGGTTCAACCTATATTCGCAAGTTAATTATCTTGTTTAAACTATATGTATGCATTGCTACTTTGTTTTAATTATGGTTAGTGGATCCTATAGTTGCATAATCTGTAGGAATGCCATGTCTTTACTACTCTAAGCCTAGGTTACTTGCTGTGGTGTGAGTTCTTTGGATGAACTCATATCACTTAGTAGATTGCGAACTAAATTGCTTAGAATTGCTTAGTTAACGGTAGCAATGGGCGATCATCGAATTAGTCGATGATCTTGATCACACAAATCTAAATATTCCTATTATATATCCAGCACTTGTGCTTTGTTACTTTGTAAATACAAAACCTGAAAATAAATGTGTGGATTGGACTTGGGCATATTGGATGGATGGTGCGGTTTTTGGATGTGGTTGTATGCCCGAGTCACCAAGGACCGAACATCTTGTGATACACTCTCCAAGCAATTATGCGTACTAACCACGCGAGGGGCATATGGAACCCCTCTTGACTAAGTACTCTAGGAGGTGTTAATTATGAGCGAGCTCGGTTGGTGTGTTTTCAAAGACAAATGTATATGTGTAGTGTGGGAGGGGAGCATTAGCTTCCGGGTAGGTCGTCTAATGTCTCCTTCTCCCCGTGGGTTGTGCAGCTCGTAATTAGCATTCATCCTTTGGAAAGGTCTCGTAGGACTTAGCCGTGCACAAAGACACCTTCTAAGTGTGCGTAAAGGAAAGGCGGTCTGACGTGTGGGTACAGTGGTACACCCTGCAGGGATAAAACTATTCGAATAGCCTCGTCCTAGGTTATGGACACGCTTGGTTAGGTTTTGCAAGAGTTAGACTACAACATTTAATTAAAACTTGACTTGGTTGGTATGAACGGGGAGTTCATGCTATTGTTGTGGTGACTATTGGGTTAGTCACTTCTAGGTTTCTTGTTCTCATCTACTTATTGTTATTATCGTAGTCAAACTTGATATTTGAATGTTATAAACAGATTTGATAACTTGCCTTTAAATGTATTACATTATTGCAAATAAATGTTGCTTTATGCTAAATGAGACATACAACCTCCACTTACATAAAGCTTGCATGTAGCATATGTTATAGGCCTGTTATCTTACACGTAAGTCTTGCGGAGTACTTTATGTACTCATCTGCCCGTGGTTGTGGCATTTTTGTGGTTTTGGTTGCAGAGGGAGAGGGTGAGTTCCAAGAGCCTCACTTTTGTGCTATGTGTTGCGCCTTCTTCGACGACTAGCTTGGCGGTCCCACGATGCCTAGGGTTAAGGCACACTGATTGGCTTTGTGTTACAGCCATCTTTATGGCACTTTTGCTTCCGCTGTTATCTTTTTAGAATTGTTGCTATTTGGCCTAAGGGCCCCTCTTTTGTAATAGCTATTCCATATTAATATTAACTTCTGGTTTGTTGCTTATGTACTATGTGTTGTATGGAATTGATACATTCTTTTGTCGTGAGGTATGTATACTGCATTCTGGGAAGTATACATCTCTCGAGACCGGGTTTATTTGGTTGATAATACTAGGGTCAATTGGATGACTAAGTATTATGAGCCTGATAAATCCGGGTGCTCACAAAAGTTGGTATCAGAGCCATTCTGACCGTAGTAACGCAAGCTTGGTCGTCTTTAGGATATTTTGAAAACCTAATTTCAAAGTGTCAAATGAGTTTTGAAAGCTTAAGAAAATTCTCAGATTTTACTCCTCATCTATCTTAGCTTTCTCTTCTCATCTCACTCTAATTTGAGTTTTAAAAGTTGTTTTCCTCTCTTCCCTTCTACAAAATAGTCGTTATCGATTAATTGGGTTTTGGATAACATATGAGAGTTCTAAATTGATGTCTTGGCTACCTTTTTGGTGAAGAATAGAAGTATTTGAAGGTGAAACTCAAATCTGAAAATTCTGGACAGCAAGCAAGCATTTTAGGGCAGCAATGCTTAAAGCTAGTAAATGAGGTAGAAAATGAGAGGTTAATCAACTAAAACTTGTGGGAATAAAAGGGTAAGATGTGATACTAGTTAGCTAAGTATCTAGCACTTATCTCGCTGTTTTAACCTTGCTCTCTAATAGTTTTAGATCTCATCTTACAATCTGATTTTTAATCTTCTCGATCAATTACTCGTTCATTCAATACGGGTTAGTTGAGTTGAGAAGTTGAGCCTTGCTTTTGGTGTTTCTTGGCTGTTTTTAGAGTCTGTCAGAAGCTTCTAAAGTTGAATTACTCGCTGTTTTGGCTTTCGTTTAGGGTGATATCCCATTCCCCTAGTCGATCGCTTTTTGCCTTCTTTAAAGGCTTTGTTTTTCGAGTCTAGTTGCTAACCAAAATTTCTTGTAACAGATGGCCGGACGACTCAGTAGCGGCCAAGGCTGATCACCGGTCTCGACGAGGAGCTTCCCCTCCTCCGACCATGGCCGAGGTCCTTCTTCGATCGAAGCAACCGCTGGGATGACAGAGAGTTCTATCGACGCCATCGCGTGCAACACCACCGCACTTTCGAGCTTCGTGATCCGGGCAAGGGAATGCCCATCACCGCGTGGAGGACTCGCGGAGTTTCTTCGCACTCAGCCCCCTACCTTTTCCCGGTCTGAGGACCCGCTCGATGCAGACGATTGGCTTCGTTTGGTTGAGCGGAAGCTCAGCATAGCGCAGTGCCAGGAGCACGAGAAGGCGATGTTTGCATCGCACCAGCTGGAGGGTGCAGCTTTGTCATGGTGGGAGAATTTTCTCGCCATGCAGCTCGCAGACCACACCGTTTCTTGGGAGGAGTTTCGTACTGCCTTCCGCCGATCTCATATCCCTGCCGGCTTGATGGAGATCAAGAAGCAGGAGTTTCTTGCCCTCAGGCAAGGGCGTAGCTCAGTCGTGGAGTATGTATACGAGTTCAACCATCTAGCTCGTTATGCTCCTGAGGAGGTGGCCACTGATATGGCCAAGCAGGCCAAGTTCAGGCGTGGCTTGTCTGAGGAGCTGAAGGACAAGCTATCCATTGTCGACTTCCCTGATTTTCAGACCTTGGTCGACAAGGCCATTGTCGCGGAGCATTATACTAGGGAGCTTATGGATTCCCGCAAGCGGAAGTGGGAGACCTACAAGACTTCGTGCCCAGCTTCTTCCCACCTCGCCGGCGGTCTTGGGTTCCAGCCTCACCTCAAGACCCCGAGGTCACCCTTGCCTCCTCGTCCTTCGCAGCCGTGCCCGATCACCACGCACTGCGCCAATCAGCAGAGTGGCTCCGCAATCCGGCGGCCAACGCCAAGTGTTTCTCCAGAGCTGGCGACATTATGCCAATCAATGCCCTAAGAAGACGAGCACCCCTCGCCCTAATGGAGGACGCGGCCGAGGTGGATCTTCGAGACCGAAGATCGCCCCAGCTACCTGTATGGGTAGTGGTCGCGTCAACGCTATCACCGCGAGGAGGCTCAGAGACACCCGATGTTGTGCTAGGTACGCTCGTTAACTCTCACCCCCTATCGCTTTTGTTTGATTCAGAGCGCCTCATTCTTTGTTTCGAAGTCTTTTGCCGCTGTTGGGAGCTTGCTTTCCATTGTCGGTCCCCGCTACTCATTCGCTCTCCGGATCGGAGTTGAGAGCCGAGCTTGAGTGTAGGGATGTCCTGTCGAGATTGAGGGAGTTGGATTCTCGGCGAATCTTATTCTCCTTAAATCATGAAGTCCGACGTGATTCTTGGTATGGATTGGTTGTCTCGCCATTTGGGACAAATCGATTGCGCCAAGAAGTCCGCTCTCTTTCTAGTCCCTTCGGTGTTTATGCTTTTTTCTCCGGTCGCTAGGTCCGCATCTCTTCGCGCTCGAAGCGAAGTCCGTTCTAGATATTAGCGAAGTCCCAACAGTTTGTGACTTCATTGATGTCTTTCCCGATGATCTTCCAGGGATGCCACCAGTTCGAGATCTCGAGTTTGTTATTGAGTTGGCTCCCGGTACCGCCCCTATTTCAAAGAGGCCTTATCGGATGCCACCGAACGAGTTGGTAGAGCTAAAGAAGCAAATTGGTGAGCTGCTAGAGAAGGGTTTCATCCGCCCTAGCTCATCTCCTTGGGGTTGTCCAGCAATCTTCGTAAAGAAGAAGGATCATACTTTACGCATGTGCGTTGATTACCGCCCACTTAATGAAGTGACGGTAAAGAACAAGTATCCATTGCCCCGTATCGACGATCTCTTCGATCAATTAACTGGAGCTCGAGTTTTCTCCAAGATTGATTTGAGAGTGGGATATCATCAAGTTCGGATTCGACCTGAGGATATTCCCAAGACGGCGTTCTCTACTCGCTACGGCTTGTATGAGTATACTGTCATGTCTTTCGGCTTAACCAATGCTCCTGCCATGTTCATGAATCTCATGAATTCGGTCTTTATGGAGTATTTGGATAAGTTTGTCGTGGTCTTCATCGATGATATTCTTATCTACTCCAAGAACGGTGAGGAACACGATGAGCATCTGAGGCTTGTGTTAGGCAAGCTACGTGAGCACCAGCTGTACGCGAAGTTCAGCAAGTGTGCGTTCTGGTTGAAGGAAGTGGCTTTCTTAGGTCATATTCTTTCAGCGGGAGGCGTAGCCATTGACCCTAGCAAGGTCAATGATGTTCTTTCATGGAGTCCGCCCACTTCGGTCACCGAAGTGCGGAGTTTTCTTGGTTTAGCGGGATATTATCGCCGCTTTATCGAGAACTTCTCCAAGATCGCGAAGTCGATGACGGAGTTGCTCAAAAAGGACAAGAGGTTCTTGTGGTCTGATGCTTGCATGGCAAGTTTCCATATACTCAAGAAACGTTTGACCACCGCTCCCGTCCTCGTTCTTCCCGATATCCATCGCAGCTTCGATATCTATTGCGATGCTTCTCGTCGAGGCCTCGGTTGTGTCCTTATGCAAGAAGGCAAGGTAGTGGCCTATGCATCAAGGCAATTGAGACATCATGAACTCAACTACCCTACTCATGATTTGGAGCTAGCTGCAGTGATTCATGCACTTAAGATTTGGCGACATTACCTAATCGGTAATCGTTGTGAAGTGTATTCGGATCACAAAAGCTTAAAGTATCTGTTCACCCAACCCGACCTGAACCTCGTGCAAAGGAGATGGTTGGAGTTGATCAAGGATTATGATATGGGTATTCACTACCATCCGGCAAGGCTAATGTCGCTGCCGATGCGCTTAGTCGCAAAGCGCATTGTAATGCCTTAGTGCTCAAGGAGCATTCGCCTCTCTTCTCGAAGCATTCCAAATGCCTCAACTTGGAGATAGTTGAGCATGGATCTCTCGCCGCCATGGTTGTGCAACCAACCTTGGTGGATCGGATCAAGTCCGCCGGCGCTTGGGTGTTGGAGTGGGCCACATCAAGGAGAATGTCAAGAACGGAACAACCAAGTGCTTCACCGAGGATGAGCATGGTGTTGTGAGGTTCGGCAACGCCTTGTGGTTCCAAAGGACATGGAGTTGTGGAATTTGATTCTCCGCGAAGCCCATGATTCGCCTTTGTCTATTCATCCCGGGGCCACCAAGATGTATCAGGATCTCCGTCAGAGATTTTGGTGGACTCGCATGAAGAGGGAGATTGCGAAGTTCGTTGCCGAGTGCGACGTGTGTAGTCGTGTCAAGGCCGAGCATCAGCGTCCCGCAGGACTGCTTCAGCCTTTGCCTATTCCTGAGTGGAAGTGGGATTCGATCGGTATGGATTTTATCACCGGTCTACCCCGAACACCCAGGGGTAAGGACTCCAACTGGGTTGTCATCGATCGATTGACAAAAGTAGCCCATTTTCTGCCGGTACGGTCTAACCTTAGTGTAAGCCTACTGGCGGACCTCTACATCTCTCGCATCGTCTACTTGCACGGTGTGCCAAAGACGATCGTTTCCGATCGCGGTGCGCTTTTCACCGCTAGGTTTTGGCATAGTCTGCAAGAGGCTATGGGAACCCGTCTTACCTTTAGCACAGCATATCATCCCCAAACCGATGGTCAGACCGAGAGGGTCAACCAGGTTTTGGAAGATATGCTTCGTGCTTCTGTTCTTTCCTATGGGAAGCATTGGGAGAAATGCTTACCATTCGCCGAGTTTTCTTATAACAACAGCTTTCAGGCCAGTCTCGACATGGCACCTTTCGAGGCCTTATACGGGAGAAAGTGTAGAACCCCGTTGAACTGGTCGGAGACCGGTGAGAGACCTCTCTTTGGCCCGGACTCGATCAATGAGGCCGAGCGCCAAGTCCAAATTTTATTCGTGGCTGCTTGCGCATGACTCAATCCAGCAAAAGAGCTATGCGGATCGCCGTCGTCGCGAGTTGAGTTTTGAGCCTAATGACTTTGTTTATCTCAAAGTCTCTCCTTTGAAGGGCCATCAACGATTCAAGTCAAGGGCAGTTAGCTCCTCGATATGTCGGTCCCTACCGCGTTATCGAGAAGAAGGAGCTGTTGCCTATAAGTTGGAGTTGCCATCTGCACTTGAGGGGTACATGATGTGTTCCATGTATCCCACTTAAGAAGTGCCTCCGTGTTCCAACCGAGGAAGCTCCGCTGGAAACTCTCGATGTTCGTGAAGATTTGACCTATCGCGAGCACCTGCTCAAGATACTCGATGAGTCTGAACGAAGAACAAGAAATAAGACCATCAAGTTCCTTAAAGTTCAAGTGGTCGAACCATTCGAGGATGAGGCTACTTGGGAAAGGGAAGATCGCTGCGTGCGGACTATCCTCTTTCTTCCTCGAGCGAGCCAAATCTCGGACGAGATTTCTGTAAGGAGGGGAGGTTTTGTAACATCCCAATTCTGAAAATGAGGGGAAATTAAAACTTTTTATTTATCTTGAGGTCCTTGAACCTTTTCTGTAATTCCTGCAAAGGAATCATGGAAAATCAAAATCCAAAAATCAAATTCTCCGATTCACAACTATCAAAAACCTCCTTGGGAAAATCTTGTGCCAAACCTCTGTAAATGATTTTCCTAAGTTCCTTGGGTGACTTGCAGCCTCTCTGAATTTTCTCATAATTTTTAGAAATTATTTGAATATTTGTGGAGGCAAGTCAAACCAGTCAAAGCCTGGTCAAACCTCTTTATCAATTCTTCTGGAATTTATTGAGGAAAATATATTGCACAAACATCTCTGAAAATTTTATGGTAGGTTAATCATCATGTCAGAAAGCTCCAGTTAAACTTTCATAAATTTTGGAGTTGTTTTGATGCCTCATTTAAATCCTCAAAACCTCAGCTCAAAATTCAAAACTCAAACTGGTTCACTGTTCCTCAGGCGCGGTCGCTTTGCACTGTTGAACTCGAGCCAACTGACTCGGTCGAGTCAACTAGCCGCACCTCCGACCGAGTCAGTTTTGGGTGTGCGCTGTGGACCGTTGGATTTCAATCGCACGGCCCACGACTGCATACCCCTTCACCCGCGCGATCTATTCTCAGCCACACGATCAAAATCGGTCGGTCTCCGCTCGTCGTCCTCCTCTCGCCGCGCGGCGCTTGCGCCAGCGCGCGGTCGCCATGGCCAGAGGGCGTAGTGGGCTGCAGCGTCCTGTCGCGTCCCCGTCCTTGCCAACGGGCAGGGGCATTTAATGCGCGCCAGAGAGACTCCCTCAAGTCACCGTTCCTCAACTGCTCCCCTCGTGCCCTCTGCTCCTGCGGCGAGATTGACCGTGGGAGATTGCTCCCGTTGCCCTCCTCCATTCCCTGCTACTTAAGCTCCCTGCCTTCGCCCTTAGCTTCTTTTCACCACCCTTAAGCTCTAGCTAGCACCCACTCGTCTTGCTGGAGCTCCAAACAACCACTGCACCTCGCCGCCATTTTCGCCCGTGAAGCTCGCTTGTGGGCCTGGTGCTCCAAAGTGGCGCCTTGCTCCTTCTCTGTTCCCATTCCTCCCTCTACCCTCTTGGAGCAACCACCCTAACTCGATTTGGCTTACCTGTACAGGCGTGGCCGCAATCGGAGTTTCCCCCATTTTTGGCCGCGAGCACCCATCTTCGTCTCCAGTGTCGGTGAGGCCTCCTCCTCTTGATTCCTTGTGATGGCAGCATCAGTGGGTGGTCTAGGACCCGTTTTGAGGACCCATTCGTGCTGTATTCCTCCAGGTTGTTGTCTCCGCGTCTTCGTCTTCAGCGCCGTCGCGGCTTCACGTCGCCGGAGCTGCTCCGTCCTCTTCTGCTCCTCCGCTGCGGTCAGGTAGCATCCTCGTAGCCCCTAGTTGCTCGGGCACCTGCTTAAATGATCGCTGCGGAGCTCTAGCGTCTTGTCCCGTTAGCCGAGGTGTTCCTCCGCCGCCACGCGCCGCCGCTCTGTCCTCCACCGAGCTGTGGTGGTGCCAGAGAGTTCGCAGGTATTATGACCAGAGTGGGGACCCCGGTATTATTAAGCTCATAATACTTAGTCATCCAATTGACCCTAGTATTATCAACCAAATAAACCCGGTCTCGAGAGATGTATACTTCCTGAATGCAAGATACATACCTCACAACAAAAGGATGTATCAATTCCATACAACACATAGTACATAAGCAACAAACCAGAAGTTAATATTAATATGGAATAGCTATTACAAAAGAGGAGCCCTTAGGCCAAATAGCAACAATTACAAAAAGATAAACAGCGGAAGCAAAAAAAAAAGAAGCGCCATAAAGATGGCTATAACACAAAGCCAATCAGTGTGCCTTAACCCCTAGGCAATGACCGACCGCCAAGCTAGTCGTCAAGAAGCAAAGAACACATAGCACAAAAGTGAGGCTCTTGGAGCTCACCTTCTTCCCCTGCAACAAAAGCAACAAAAATGCCACAACCCCGGGCAGATGAGTACATAAAGTACTCCGCAAGACTTACGTGTAAGATAACAGAACTATACATAGCTACATGCAAGCTTTATTTAAGTGGATGAGGCTTTGGACTCATTTTAGCATAAAGCAAGTTTCATTTGCAATAACATAGTAGATTGAAGGCAATTTGGCAAAGCATTTTTAATTGTTGAAGTAACAACGTGATAATACATAATAATAACAACATGAACAACATGGAAGTGACTAACCCATTAGTCACCACAACAATAGCATGAACTCCCCGTTCGTACCAACCAAGTCAAATTTTAATTAAAAGTTGTAGTCTAGTTCTCACGGGAAATAACCAAGCGTGTCCATAACCTAGGACGAGGCTATTCGAATAGTTTTATCCCTGCAGGGGTGTACCAATGTACCCACACATCAGACCGCCTTTCCTTTAGGCACACTACCATTGGTATGCCGGCACGGCTAAGTCCTACGAGACATTTCCAATGGACAGTGCTAATTCTGACCCGCACAACCCACGGGGACAAGGACACAATAGACGGCCTAACCGGTCCGCCACTGCTCCATTCCCACACCACACACACACATTTTATCTTTAAAAACACACCAACCGAGCGACCCCAATTAGCACCGCCCAAAGTACTTAGTCAACAGAGGTCCCATATCCCCCTCGTGTGGTTAGCACGCAAAATTGCTTGGATCAATGGCGCAAGAACTCGGTCCTTAGGGACCCAGGCATACCACCACATTCCAAAAACCGCACCATCCATCCAATATGCCCAAGTCTAAATCAACCTTTTATTTTCAGTTTTTGATTTTACAAATTAATCAAAGCACAAGTGCTGGACATAAAGGAGTAATAATAGATTTGTGTGATCAAGACCATCGACTAAGTCGATGATCGCCCATTACTACCGATAACTAAGCATGGCTAAGCAATAGAAAACGCAACTACTAAGTGATAAGAGCTCATCCAATGAGCTCAAACCACAGCGAATAACCTAGGCTCATTGGTAGTAGAGGATAAGCAATTCCTACAGATTATGCAACTATAGGATTACTAGCGACATTTAACACAAAGTAGCATGCATACATAGAAGTAAAACAATATATTAAGCTTTAAAGTAATGGGACATGATGGGAAATGGTCAAACTACTTGCCTTGTTGCTATTGCTCAAATTGTGGCTGAGGATCACTCTCGGGGTCACCACAAATGTCGAAACCTAACGGAAAAGCGATAAAGAACCGATAAGAACGACGAAAAACAACAAAGACAGCACAGCAAACGAACTCCAAATTCTCTGAATTTTCTACAGCATCAAGAGGATGATTTTTAGGAAATTTTGCAACAAGAACCAATGGATTTGGATTCTCAATGCAAAAGATATGAGCAAAACAATTCTGCTCAGCCCTAAAAATACCAAACTGCACTATTCACTAATTTAATTATGAGGCAACATTTTCTAGAAAAGTGGTGATACTGAGATTTTTACTGTAAAACCAGCACCTCATGAGATGAATAACACAATTGAGTTCATCCCATTTGGAGCTATATTGCACTGTCTATAATTTTTCAAAAACAAGAACTTGAACAAAATTATAATGCACAAGTCCTCATTTCTATAACAGCAATATGCTCAAAACTAATTTTCACAGTGAGTTCATTAATAGAGGAAACCAACAAAGTTGGATTCACTCAAAAATAATCTACAGAGCATTAGTTATGTATTTCACAAGTTAAGCATTAATTTGAGTGTATATTTAAAGGGAGTTTTAAAACCTAGTGGCAAAGCTGTGCTCTGGAGCTGAACTTAACTTACAACCATTTTTGGATTACAGTCAAGTCCAAGATAGAGCTAACACAATTTGAATGATCCTATTTGGATTTAAATTGAAAAAGATATGAAATTCTAAAGTTTATACATTATGCTGTTCATAATTAAGACTTTACTGGAATTCCTAAAAAGACACAAAGGACATGGGAGGTCGTGAGCCACAGATCACAGATCTAACGGCTCAGACCTCCCAGGTGAACAACGCACACGCGCTCGGAGATCCAGAGGCCCTGGACCTCCTAGCAACGCACATGTGCGAGGTGAAGGGAGGTCGTGGCCGTTGATGGTGAATCCAACGAACCACAACATGAGAGGGAGGTCCGGAACGGACCAGATCAAAAGAGGGAGGTCCTCAACGGTGAGATGACCTCGAGGAGGTCCTACGCAGAGGTTCTCAACGTCACAGACCTCCAGGGGAGGTCTGGACGGCCAAGATTGCGCAAGGGAGGTCCTGGACGGTCCAGATCTCCTTGGAGGAGGTCATGGACATCCCAGAGCCAGCGCGCACGCGCTCGGACAAGGCATTAATGCGCGCGGGACCACGAGGAGGTCCGCGCGAGGGAGGTTTTAAATGCGCGCAAGAGACAGGGTTAATGGCATTTAACGCTAACCCCATGATTGCAATGATTGGGCATTTAAAACGGTGAATCTATGTCCTAAAACGACAATGACACGCTCGGGACGTCCGACAAAATCCCGATCGTGAAGAAGTGGTTGTTGCCGGCGATGTGGACCTCGCCGGTGACAACAAAAGACATCCCCGTGTGCGCAATAGTGTTGCGCACACCATGGGCTCACCCTCGACGGCGACGACGGCCTTAATCGCCGGCGAGCCGGAGAGGACAAACATAACCCGCACGGCCAAAAGACAAAATTGCAAAAAGCAGCTCATGCGACATTCAAGCTGCAGCAAGAGAAGCTCGCGACATCATTCAGCGGGTGCCAGCACTAAGGGACTAACAGGAGGAGTACCGGAGGTCCTAAGGTGCCGGGAGGTCGTGGAGGTGATGACCGGAGTTGGGGAAGACAATGAAGCCATGACCCAAGGCACCGGCTCCAAGCTCAACTTGGTCCACCTCTCAAAAATGCCCAAACAAAATAAGTTAGGGTTACTTCAGGAGGTTTGGGGAGCACAAAGTGAGCAAGGGTTGAAGAAGGGAGCCACTGGAACCCTTGTCTCACTGAGGAGCTCCAAGGACTTCAACAATGGCAGCCAAGATGGGAGGTGAGTGAGTTAGGAGCTCAGCCAAACACTGGTATGACAAGCTCCAAGTGTGTAAAAGAAGCCAAAGGGGAGCTCGAGGGGATGACTAAATAGCCAAGGGTGAAGGTTATGAGCTGGGGCTAAGCTCCATGGTGAGCTTAGCCCACGGGTTGGTCCATGGGGTGGACAAGACATAAAGTTGACAACTTGGCAGGTCTGAGTGGACATGAGAGGCGGAAGGCTGACCAGCATTTAATGCGGGTCAGTAAAGAGTTGTTAAAGGTACACAGTGGATAGGCTGGGCATTAACTCCACTGCTCAGAGCTCGCAGGCGTGCTAGAGGAAGGAGAAGAACAGGGGAGGTCTTTATGGCCGTTGGATAAGACCATGGGGAGGTCCTGGCCATCGGATCCTATTTTTGAACCGTTATGTTTTAAGTGGTTGGGAGGAGGTCCCAGCCACACGATCAGGGATGGGGAGGTCGTGGCCCTCCGATTTCCTTAATCGCGAAAACGCACGTGAGGAAAAGGGACAGGAGGTCCAAAGCGTTGGATCTCCATCCAACGGTGCGGACCTCCTGTGAGGTCTTAACCGCACGCGAACATAAGAGCACGAAGGGGAGGTCATGGCCTTAGATTTTCGATCCAAGGGTGATGACCTCACCAAGGCGGGAGGACCTTGCCGTGATGTCTTTCAGAGGAGGTCGTGGCCTTTGGATCTGAATCCAACGGCTACGACCTCAATCAGCGCAAAAAGGGAGGTCTGATAGTTAGGTTGAGAGGAGGAGGTCGTGACCATGGATTTTTGATCCAATGGCTGTGACCTCATGTAGGTGGAATGTTTGCTTAGCTTAACCGTGAGGGGAGGTCAGGGCCGTGGATCTTGAATCCAAGGGCCAAGACCTCAACAAGGTGGAAGGTGGTTTTTGAGGTTTGATAACTGTGGGAGGTCGGGGCGGCTGGATGTTAATCCAAGGGCTATGACCAGACAAGGTTGGGAGGTCTTTGCAAGTGTTGACTGAGAGGAGGTCGTGGCGGTTGGATGTAGATCCAACACCACGACTGATCAAGGTGGAGAGGGAGGTCTGCTGAGGTGCAGACATGGTTGGGCTGGACCAGGGTTGAATACGGCTAGCCCAAGGAATAGTGTAGGCTTTTAAATTTAGTTTCTAACAGCTGAGACTTTGCAAAATTGTTTGGGATAGCATTTCAACTCCAAAATTCATGAAATTTTTACAGGAGCTTGTTGGCAATGAGATTAACCTGACATAAAATTTCCAGAGGTTATTATGCAATGCATTTTTCTCAGGAAATTTATTAAGGTTGTTTAAAGGATTGTTTTGCCTCCAAAAATTATCAAACGAGCTTTACAACTTGTGATATTTTTCAGAGGGGTCCCACATCAATTTTTGGACCAAGAAAGGTATTTTCCAATTGTTTGGCACAAGTTTTAGGACAAGTGGAAAATGAGTTTGACTTTTGGTCAACAAGAGCTTTGTGTTTTTGGATTACACAACTCTTGAACAAGAATTATATGAAAGATTAGGGGTTTTCAAGATGTGAGAAAAAGTTTTAATTTCTACACATATAATTATACTTGAATAACCCGGTTTATACATTTGGGATGTTACAAAATCTCCCCCCCTTACAAAAATCTCGTCCCGAGATTTGGCTCACTCGGTAAAGAAAGATGGATAGTCCGCACGCAGACGATCTTCTCTTTCCCAAGTAGCCTCATCCTCGAAATGGTTCGACCAATCGAACTTTAAGGAACTTGATGGTCTTATTCCTTGTCCTTCGCTCGCACTCATCGAGCACGTGAACAGGTGCTCGCGATAGGTCAAATCGGGTTGACATCGAGAGTTTCCAACGAGCTTCCTCGCTTGGAACACGGAGGCACTTCTTAAGGTGGGACACATGGAAAACATCATGTACCCCTCAAGTGCAGCCGGCAACTCCAACTTATAGGCAACAGCTCCTTCTTCTCGATAACGCGGTAGGGACCGACATATCGAGGAGCTAACTTGCCCTTGACGCCAAACGTTGATGGCCCTTCAAAGGAGAGACTTTGAGATACACAAAGTCATTAGGCTCAAAACGTAACTCACGCCGACGGCGATCCGCATAGCTCTTTTGCTCGATTGAGCTGCAGGCGCAAACGCCACGAATAAAATTTGGACTTGGCGCCGGCCTCATTGATTGAGTCCGGCCCAAAGAGAGGTCTTTCACCGGTCTCTGACCAGTTCAACGGGGTCCTACACTTTCTCCCGTATAAGGCCTCAAAAGGTGCCATGCCGAGACTGGCCTGAAAGCTGTTGTTATAAGAAAACTCGGCGAATGGCAAGCATTTCTCCCAATGCTTCCCATAGGAAAGGACACAAGCACGAAGCATGTCTTCCAAAACCTGGTTGACCCTCTCGGTCTGACCATCGGTTTGGGGATGATATGCTGTGCTAAAAGTAAGACGGGTTCCCATAGCCTTTTGCAGGCTATGCCAGAAATGGGAAGTGAAGATGGAGCCATGATCAGAAACGATCATCTTCGGTACGCCATGTAAGCTCACAATCCTTGAGACATAGAGCTCAGCTAGGCGATCGGTACGAATCTTGGTCTTGACTGGGAGAAAATGAGCCACTTTAGTCAACCGATCAATGACAACCCAAATGGCATCATTTCCCTTCGGGGACGTGGGTAGACCAGTGATGAAATCCATCCCGATCGAATCCCACTTCCACTCAGGAACTGGCAAAGGCTGAAGCAGTCCCGCCGGACGCTGATGCTCGGCCTTGACACGGCGACACACGTCGCACTCGGCAACGAACTTCGCAATCTCCCTCTTCATTCGGGTCCACCAAAATCTCTGGCGGAGATCTTGATACATCTTTGTGGCCCCGGGGTGAATGGATAATGGCGTATCATGGGCTTCGCGGAGGATCAAATTCCGCAACTCCATGTCCTTTGGAACCACAAGGCGTTGCCCGAACCTCACAACACCATGCTCATCCTCAGAAAAGCACTTGGCTGTTCCGGCCTTGACATTTGCCTTAATGTGGCTCACTCCCAAATCCGACTGTTGAGCGGACTTGATCCGACCCACCAAGGTTGGTTGCACAACCAAGGCAGCGAGAGAACCATGCTCAACTAAACCCAAGTTGAGACGCTGAAATTCTTCCAAGAGAGCGGGTTGAAGCTCCTTGGACAACAAGGCATTGCAATGCGCTTTACGACTAAGCGCATCGGCAACGACATTAGCCTTGCCCGGATGGTAGTGAATACCCATATCATAATCCTTGATCAACTCCAACCATCTCCTTTGCCTGAGGTTCAGGTCAGGTTGGGTGAACAAATACTTTAGGCTCTTGTGATCCGAATACACTTCACAACGATTACCGATTAGGTAATGTCGCCAAATCTTAAGTGCATGGATCACAGCAGCTAGCTCCAGATCATGGGTAGGGTAGTTGAGTTCATGAGGTCTCAATTTCCTTGATGCATAGGCCACTACCTTGCCTTCTTGCATAAGGACGCAACCGAGGCCTCGACGAGAAGCATCGCAATAGATATCGAAGCTGCGATGGATATCGGGAAGAACGAGGACGGGAGCGGTGGTCAAACGCTTCTTGAGTACTTGAAAACTTTCCTCACAAGCTTCGGACCACAAGAACGTCTTGTCCTTCTTGAGCAACTCCGTCATCGGCTTCGCGATCTTGGAGAAGTTCTCGATAAAGCGACGATAATATCCCGCCAAACCAAGAAAACTCCGCACATCGGTGACCGAAACAGGCTGACTCCATGAAAGAACATCGGTGACCTTGCTAGGATCGACGGCTACGCCTCCCGCTGAAAGAATATGGCCTAAGAAAGCCACTTCCTTCAACCAGAATGCACACTTGCTGAACTTCGCGTACAGCTGGTGCTCACGTAGCTTGCCTAACACAAGCTTCAGATGCTCGGCATGTTCCTCATCGTTCTTGGAATAGATAAGGATATCATCGATGAAGACCACGACAAACTTATCCAAATACTCCATGAATACCGAATTCATGAGGTTCATGAACAAGGCAGGAGCATTGGTTAAGCCGAATGACATGACAGTGTACTCATACAAGCCGTAGCGAGTAGAGAACGCCGTCTTGGGAATATCCTCAGGCCGAATACGAACCTGATGATACCCCACCCTCAGATCAATCTTGGAGAAAACTCGAGCTCCAGTTAATTGATCGAAGAGATCGTCAATGCGGGGCAATGGATACTTGTTCTTTACCGTCACTTCATTAAGTGGGCGGTAATCAACGCACATGCGTAAAGTACCGTCCTTCTTCTTTACGAAGATTGCTGGACAACCCCACGGAGATGAGCTAGGGCGAATGAAACCCTTTTCTTGCAGCTCACTTAACTGCTTCTTCAACTCTACCAACTCGTTCGGTGGCATCCGATAAGGCCTCTTTGAGATAGGGGCGATGCAGGAGCCAACTCAATGACAAACTCGAGGTCTCGAACGGGTGGCATCCTGGAAGATCGAGGAAAGACATCAACAAAGTCACAAACTGTTGGGACTTCGCTAATATCTAGAGCGGGCTTCGCTTCAAGTGCGAAGAGATGAGGATCTAGCGACTTGGTGGCGAAAGCTTAACCCGCCACGGAGGACTAGATAAAGAGATGAGCTTCCTAGTGCAATCGATTTGCCCCATGTGCTGGGACAACCAATCCATGCCAAGAATCACATCAAGACTCGCTGAATGGAGAAGGATAAGGTTGGCTAAGAACCCTACGCCTTCGATCTCGATAGGGACATCCCTACACTCGGATTCAGCTCTCAACTCCGAACCAGGAGAGCGAATGAGTAGCGGGACCGACAATGGAGAGAAAAGAAGCTCTCCAACAACAGCAAAAGACTCAGAAACAAAGGAATGTGATGCTCCTGAATCAAACAAGACAAGAGGCGTGGATGAGAGTTAACGAAAGTGTACCTAGCACGACGTCGGGTGCCTCCTGAGCCTCCTCTGCGGTGATGGCGTTGACGCGACCACTACCCACGCCTTGGGTAGCCGGGACGATCTTCTGGTCCTGAGATGCGCCACCTCCTGGCCCGCGTCCTCTATTAGGACGAGGGCCGCCTCGCCTTCTTAGGGCATTGGTTCGCATAATGCCCCTTCCGTTGCAAGAGAAGCATGTGACCCCGCAATGGGTTGCGGGGCCGCTCTCACGACTCGCAGTGCACGGATCGACACGGCTCGCGAAGGACGAGGAACAGGGGCAGGTGACCTCGGGGGCGCCGAAGAGTGAGAATGGTACCCCTGAGACTGCCCGAAGCGGGGACGTGAGGAACCGGCCCTGGATGACTTATGGGCCTCCCACTTCCGCTTGCAGGAATCCATAAGCTCCCTGGCTGAATGCTCCGCAACAATGGCCTTGTCGACCAAGGCCTGAAAATCAGGGAAGTCGACAATAGATAGCTTGTCCTTCAGCTCCTCAGACAAGCCACGCCTGAACTTGGCCTGCTTGGCCATGTCAGTGGCCACCTCCTCGAGAGCATAACGAGCTAGATGGTTGAACTCAGAGATATACTCCATGATCGAAGCTCGCCCTTGCTTGAGCGCAAGAAACTCCTGCTTCTTGATCTCCATCAAGCCGGCAGGGATGTGAGCCCGACGGAAGGCAGCACGGAACTCCTCCCAAGAGACAGCGTGGTCCACGGGCTGCATGGCGAGAAAGTTCTCCCACCAAGACAAAGCTGCACCCTCAAGCTGGTGCGATGCGAACATCGCCTTCTCGTGCTCCTGGCACTGCGCTATGCTGAGCTTCCGCTCAACCAGACGAAGCCAATCGTCCGCATCCAAAGGGTCCTCAGACCGGGAGAAGGTAGGGGGCCGAGTACGAAGAAACTCCGCGAGTCCTCCACGCGGCTGATGGGCATTCCCTAGCCCAGATCCTGAAGCTCCGGTAAGGGCAGTGGTGTTGCGCGCGATGACGCCGAAGAGAACTCTCTCGCATCCGCGCGGTTGCACTCGATCAAGAAGGACCTCGGCCATGGTCGGAGGAGGAGGAAGCTCCTCGTCCGACCAGCCGATCGCCTTGGCCGCTACGAAAAGGCCCGCCATCTGTTACAAGGAATTTTTGGTTAGCAACTAGACCCGAAAACAAAGCCTTAAAGAAAGCAAAAGCGATCGACTAGGGGAATGGAGATCACCCTAAACGAAAGCCAAAACAGCGGGTAAATAAACTTTAAAAGCTTCTAAAAGACTCTAAAAACAGCCAAGAAACACCAAAAGCAAGGCTCAACTTCTCAACTCAACTAACCCGTATTGAATGAACGAGTAATTGATCGAGAAGATTAAAAATCAGATTGTAAGTTGAGATCTAATGCTACTAAAGAGCAAGGTTAAAACAGCGAAATAGGTGTTAGATACTTAGCTAACTAGTATCACAACTTACCCTTTTATTCCCACAAATTTTAGTTGATTAACCTCTCATTATCTATCCTAATTAGAAACCTTTGAGACTGCTGTCCGGAAATTTGATGCTTGCTGTCCAGATTTCGCATCCAAGCTCCTCGTCGAATCACCGACTCCAGAACTTCAAAACCTTGTAGTGGGCAGCTCACACTTCAATTTGCCAATCTCATTGGTTCCCCAAAATCCCATTAATCGACAACAACTAATCCTTTTGAATGGAGAAGAGAAAAACATCTTTTAAAACTCAAACTAGAGCAAGATGAGATAGAAAGCTAAGATAGGTACGGAGTAAAATCTGAGAATTACTTAAGCTTTCAAAACTCATTTGGTATTTTGAAAATAAGTTTTTCAAAACATCCTAAAGACGACCAAGCTTGCGTTACTACGGTCATAATGGCTCTGATACCAACTTTTGTGGGACCCTGGTATTATTAAGCTCATAATACTTAGTCATCCAATTGACCCTAGTATTATCAACCAAATAAACCCGGTCTCGAGAGATGTATACTTCCCAGAATGCAGTATACATACCTCACAACAAAAGGATGTATCAATTCCATACAACACATAGTACATAAGCAACAAACCAGAAGTTAATATTAATATGGAATAGCTATTACAAAAGAGGGGCCCTTAGGCCAAATAGCAACAATTACAAAAAGATAACAGCGGAAGCAAAAAAAAAAGAAGCGCCATAAAGATGGCTATAACACAAAGCCAATCAGTGTGCCTTAACCCCTAGGCAGCTGACCGGACCGCCAAGCTAGTCGTCGAAGAAGCAGCAACACATAGCACAAAAGTGAGGCTCTTGGAGCTCACCTTCTTCCCCTGCAACAAAAGCAACAAAAATGCCACAACCCCGGGCAGATGAGTACATAAAGTACTCCACAAGACTTACGTGTAAGATAACAGAACTATACATAGCTACATGCAAGCTTTATTTAAGTGGATGAGGCTTTGGACTCATTTTAGCATAAAGCAAGTTTCATTTGCAATAACATAGTAGATTGAAGGCAATTTGGCAAAGCATTTTTAATTGTTGAAGTAACAACGTGATAATACATAATAATAACAACATGAACAACCTGGAAGTGACTAACCCATTAGTCACCACAACAATAGCATGAACTCCCCGTTCATACCAACCAAGTCAAATTTTAATTAAAAGTTGTAGTCTAGTTCTCACGGGAAATAACCAAGCGTGTCCATAACCTAGGACGAGGCTATTCGAATAGTTTTATCCCTGCAGGGGTGTACCAATGTACCCACACGTCAGACCACCTTTCCTTTAGGCACACTACCATTGGTATGCCGGCACGGCTAAGTCCTACGAGACATTTCCAATGGACAGTGCTAATTCTGACCCGCACAACCCACGGGGACAAGGACACAATAGACGGCCTAACCGGTCCGCCACTGCTCCATTCCCACACCACACACACACATTTTATCTTTAAAAACACACCAACCGAGCGACCCCAATTAGCACCGCCCAAAGTACTTAGTCAAGAGAGGTCCCATATCCCCCTCGTGTGGTTAGCACGCAAAATTGCTTGGATCAATGGCGCAAGAACTCGGTCCTTAGGGACCCAGGCATACCACCACATTCCAAAAACCGCACCATCCATCCAATATGCCCAAGTCTAAATCAACCTTTTATTTTCAGTTTTTGATTTTACAAATTAATCAAAGCACAAGTGCTGGACATAAAGGAGTAATAATAGATTTGTGTGATCAAGACCATCGACTAAGTCGATGATCGCCCATTACTACCGATAACTAAGCATGGCTAAGCAATAGAAAACGCAACTACTAAGTGATAAGAGCTCATCCAACGAGCTCAAACCACAGCGAATAACCTAGGCTCATTGGTAGTAGAGGATAAGCAATTCCTACAGATTATGCAACTATAGGATTACTAGCGACATTTAACACAAAGTAGCATGCATACATAGAAGTAAAACAATATATTAAGCTTTAAAGTAATGGGACATGATGGGAAATGGTCAAACTGCTTGCCTTGTTGCTGTTGCTCAAATTGTGGCTGAGGATCACTCTCGGGGTCACCACAAATGTCGAAACCTAACGGAAAAGCGATAAAGAACCGATAAGAACGACGAAAAACAACAAAGACAGCACAGCAAACGAACTCCAAATTCTCTGAATTTTCTACAGCAGCAAGAGGATGATTTTTAGGAAATTTTGCAACAAGAACCAATGGATTTGGATTCTCAATGCAAAAGATATGAGCAAAACAATTCTGCTCAGCCCTAAAAATACCAAACTGCACTATTCACTAATTTAATTATGAGGCAACATTTTCTAGAAAAGTGGTGATACTGAGATTTTTACTGTAAAACCAGCACCTCATGAGATGAATAACACAATTGAGTTCATCCCATTTGGAGCTATATTGCACTGTCTATAATTTTTCAAAAACAAGAACTTGAACAAAATTATAATGCACAAGTCCTCATTTCTATAACAGCAATATGCTCAAAACTAATTTTCACAGTGAGTTCATTAATAGAGGAAACCAACAAAGTTGGATTCACTCAAAAATAATCTACAGAGCATTAGTTATGTATTTCACAAGTTAAGCATTAATTTGAGTGTATATTTAAAGGGAGTTTTAAAACCTAGTGGCAAAGCTGTGCTCTGGAGCTGAACTTAACTTACAACCATTTTTGGATTACAGTCAAGTCCAAGATAGAGCTAACACAATTTGAATTATCCTATTTGGATTTAAATTGAAAAAGATATGAAATTCTAAAGTTTATACCTTATGTTGTTCATAATTAAGACTTTACTGGAATTCCTAAAAAGACACAAAGGACATGGGAGGTCGTGAGCCACAGATCACAGATCTAACGGCTCAGACCTCCCAGTGAACAACGACACGCGCGGAGATCCAGAGGCCTGGACCTCCTAGCAACGCACATGTGCGAGGTGAAGGAGGTCGTGGCCGTTGATGGTGAATCCAACGAACCACAACATGAGAGGGAGGTCCGAACGGACCAGATCAAAGAGGGAGGTCCTCAACGGTGAGATGACCTCGAGGAGGTCCTCGCAGAGGTTCTCAACGTCCACAGCACCTCCGGGGAGGTCCGACGGCCAAGATTGCGCAAGGGAGGTCTGGGCGGTCCAGATCTCCTTGGGCGAGATCATGGACATCCCGAGCCAGCAAAGACGCGTGCGGACAAAGACACGCGCCGGGACCATGAGGAGGTCCGCACGAGGGAGGTTTTAAATGCGCGCAAGAGACAGGGTTAATGGCATTTAACGCTAACCCCATGATTGCAATGATTGGGCATTTAAAACGGTGAATCTATGTCCTAAAACGACAATGACACGCTCGGGACGTCCGACAAAATCCCGATCGTGAAGAAGTGGTTGTTGCCGGCGATGCGGACCTCGCCGGTGACAACAAAAGACATCCCCGTGTGCGCAATAGTGTTGCGCACACCATGGGCTCACCCTCGACGGCGACGACGGCTTTAATCGCCGGCGAGCCGGAGAGGACAAACATAACCCGCACGGCCAAAAGACAAAATTGCAAAAAGCAGCTCCACGCGACATTCAAGCGTGTGCCAAGAGAAGCTCCGCGACATCATTCAAGCGGGTGCCAGCACTAAGGGACTAACAGGAGGAGTACCTGGAGGTCCTAAGGTGCTGGGGAGGTCGTGGAGGTGATGACCGGAGTTGGGGAAGACAATGAAGCTTCGCAGCCCAAGGCACCAGCTCCAAGCTCAACTTGGTCCACCTCTGAAAAATGCCCAAACAAAATAAGTTAGGGTTACTTCAGGAGGTTTGGGGAGCACAAAGTGAGCAAGGGTTGAAGAAGGGAGCCACTGGAACCCTTGTCTCACTGAGGAGCTCCAAGGACTTCAACAATGGCAGCCAAGATGGGAGGTGAGTGAGTTAGGAGCTCAGCCAAACACTGGTATGACAAGCTCCAAGTGTGTAAAAGAAGCCAAAGGGGAGCTCGAGGGGATGACTAAATAGCCAAGGGTGAAGGTTATGAGCTGGGGCTAAGCTCCATGGTGAGCTTAGCCCACGGGTTGGTCCATGGGGTGGACAAGACATAAAGTTGACAACTTGGCAGGTCTGAGTGGACATGAGGCGGAAGGTCGACCAAAGATTTAATGCGGTCAAGAAAGAGTTGTTAAAGGTACACAAAGGATGGGCCAGTGGGCATTAACTCCATCGCCGAGCTCGCAGCGCATAGAGGAAGGAGAAGAACAGGGGAGGTCTTTATGGCCGTTGGATAAGACCATGGGGAGGTCCTGGCCATCGGATCCTATTTTTGAACCGTTATGTTTTAAGTGGCTGGGAGGAGGTCCCAGCCACACGATCAAGGATGGGGAGGTCGTGGCCCTCCGATTTCCTTAATCGCGAAAACGCACGTGAGGAAAAGGGACAGGAGGTCCAAAGCGTCGGATCTCCATCCAACGGTGCGGACCTCCTGTGAGGTCTTAACCGCACGCGAACATAAGAGCACGAAGGGGAGGTCATGGCCTTAGATTTTCGATCCAAGGGTGATGACCTCACCAAGGCGGGAGGACCTTGCCGTGATGTCTTTCAGAGGAGGTCGTGGCCTTTGGATCTGAATCCAACGGCTACGACCTCAATCAGCGCAAAAAGGGAGGTCTGATAGTTAGGTTGAGAGGAGGAGGTCGTGACCATGGATTTTTAATCCAATGGCTGTGACCTCATGTAGGTGGAATGTTTGCTTAGCTTAACCGTGAGGGGAGGTCAGGGCCGTGGATCTTGAATCCAAGGGCCAAGACCTCAACAAGGTGGAAGGTGGTTTTTGAGGTTTGATAACCAGGGGAGGTCAGGGCCGGTTGGATGTTAATCCAAGGGCTATGACCAGGACAAGGTTGGGAGGTCTTTGCAGTGTTGACCTGAGAGGAGGTCGTGGCGGTTGGATGTAGATCCAACAGCTACGACCTGATCAAGGTGGAGAGGGAGGTCTGCTGAGGTGCAGACATGGTTGGGCTGGACCAGGGTTGAATACGGCTAGCCCAAGGAATAGTGTAGGCTTTTAAATTTAGTTTCTAACAGCTGAGACTTTGCAAAATTGTTTGGGATAGCATTTCAACTCCAAAATTCATGAAATTTTTACAGGAGCTTGTTGGCAATGAGATTAACCTGACATAAAATTTCCAGAGGTTATTATGCAATGCATTTTTCTCAGGAAATTTATTAAGGTTGTTTAAAGGATTGTTTTGCCTCCAAAAATTATCAAACGAGCTTTACAACTTGTGATATTTTTCAGAGGGGTCCCACATCAATTTTTGGACCAAGAAAGGTATTTTCCAATTGTTTGGCACAAGTTTTAGGACAAGTGGAAAATGAGTTTGACTTTTGGTCAACAAGAGCTTTGTGTTTTTGGATTACACAACTCTTGAACAAGAATTATATGAAAGATTAGGGGTTTTCAAGATGTGAGAAAAAGTTTTAATTTCTACACATATAATTATACTTGAATAACCCGGTTTATACATTTGGGATGTTACACGTAGGTAGCATCCTCCCGCGCCGCCGTGGCCTGTGTCGCCGTCGCTTAGCCGGAGAACGCCGTCGGTCGCGTGCCGGATTGTGTTTTCACTGTTCTTCGTTTTCGTTTTGGTTCAGCCGCCGTGAGCCGTCCATCTTTTAGATCAACGGCCCACGTTTGCGCTTCTCATGGTATGCTGCTGCTATGCCATTTGGTCTGGGCCGTCCGATTCAAAATCAACGGCCCACAATCGTCCACGCCATTATTGATTTCCAGATTTCCCGATAGGTATATTTATGAACTGAAAAAGGTATTAGTCTTTAAAAATGCATATCTTTTTCATGTTAATTCATTTTTTGATGATTCCAGTCGTGTTAATTCTATTATAATCTCAACTTTAATCTAAAAATGTCTAGAAGATTAATATGACTCCAGAAAAGCATGAAATTAGATTTTAATCATTCTCAGCTTTATTAATTGCAATAAAATTCCTGTTAAATTGAAAAATGTATCGCAAATTCATTATAATTCCTTTTTGAATGAACTCAACTTTGTTAATTCTGTTATTAACAATACTTTAATCTAAAAATAGTTGTAATCATGTTATAGTTACAAAAATGTCCAGAATTAACTTTAACTTTGCATAGGCTTTAATTGTTTACTAGAAAACATTGAAACTTGTAAAATACATAACTAATTATCTGTAAACTCTTTTTGTGTGAATCCAAGTTTGTTGGATTCCTCTAAGGAGGAAATTACTAGGAAAAATAGTTTTGAACATGTTACTGTTTTCAGAAAGAATAGTCATGCATTATAATTTTGTTCAAGTTCTTGTTTCAAAAATTAATAGAAGGTGCATTATAGCTCCAATTGAGATGAATCCAATTTGGGTGTTCATCTTATGAGGTGCTTATGCTACCTTAAAATTTTCAGCTCCTCTGCATGTCTATAAATTTTTGCGATGAATAGTAACACATTTTTAATTAATTAGGCTGAGCAGATTTGATTTCATCATATCTTTTGCATTAAGGATCCAAATCAATTGATTTTTGTTGCAAAATTCATGATAAATCAATATCTTGCTGCTGTAAAGTTTTCAAGTCATTTGGAGAAAGTTGGCTGTTGAGTCTTTTTGGTTTCTTTGTTCTTATCGGTTCTTTTTCGCTCTTTCGTTAGGTTTCGACATTTGTGGTGATCCCGAGAGTGACCCTCAGCCACAACTTGAGCAACAGCAACAAGGCAAGCAGTTTGACCATGGTTCAACCTATATTCGCAAGTTAATTATCTTGTTTAAACTATATGTATGCATTGCTACTTTGTTTTAATTATGGTTAGTGGATCCTATAGTTGCATAATCTGTAGGAATGCCATGTCTTTACTACTCTAAGCCTAGGTTACTTGCTGTGGTGTGAGTTCTTTGGATGAACTCATATCACTTAGTAGATTGCGAACTAAATTGCTTAGAATTGCTTAGTTAACGGTAGCAATGGGCGATCATCGAATTAGTCGATGATCTTGATCACACAAATCTAAATATTCCTATTATATATCCAGCACTTGTGCTTTGTTACTTTGTAAATACAAAACCTGAAAATAAATGTGTGGATTGGACTTGGGCATATTGGATGGATGGTGCGGTTTTTGGATGTGGTTGTATGCCCGAGTCACCAAGGACCGAACATCTTGTGATACACTCTCCAAGCAATTATGCGTACTAACCACGCGAGGGGCATATGGAACCCCTCTTGACTAAGTACTCTAGGAGGTGTTAATTATGAGCGAGCTCGGTTGGTGTGTTTTCAAAGACAAATGTATATGTGTAGTGTGGGAGGGGAGCATTAGCTTCCGGGTAGGTCATCTAATGTCTCCTTCTCCCCGTGGGTTGTGCAGCTCATAATTAGCATTCATCCTTTGGAAAGGTCTCGTAGGACTTAGCCGTGCACAAGACACCTTCTAAGTGTGCGTAAAGGAAAGGCGGTCTGACGTGTGGGTACAAATGGTACACCCCGCAGGATAAAACTATTCGAATAGCCTCGTCCTAGGTTATGGACACGCTTGGTTAGGTTTTGCAAGAGTTAGACTACAACATTTAATTAAAACTTGACTTGGTTGGTATGAACGGGGAGTTCATGCTATTGTTGTGGTGACTATTGGGTTAGTCACTTCTAGGTTTCTTGTTCTCATCTACTTATTGTTATTATCGTAGTCAAACTTGATATTTGAATGTTAAAAACAGATTTGATAACTTGCCTTTAAATGTATTACATTATTGCAAATAAATGTTGCTTTATGCTAAATGAGACATACAACCTCCACTTACATAAAGCTTGCATGTAGCATATGTTATAGGCCTGTTATCTTACACGTAAGTCTTGCGGAGTACTTTATGTACTCATCTGCCCGTGGTTGTGGCATTTTTGTGGTTTTGGTTGCAGAGGGAGAGGGTGAGTTCCAAGAGCCTCACTTTTGTGCTATGTGTTGCAGCTTCTTCGACGACTAGCTTGGCGGTCCGGTCAGATGCCTAGGGGTTAAGGCACACTGATTGGCTTTGTGTTACAGCCATCTTTATGGCACTTTTGCTTCCGCTGTTATCTTTTTAGAATTGTTGCTATTTGGCCTAAGGGCCCCTCTTTTGTAATAGCTATTCCATATTAATATTAACTTCTGGTTTGTTGCTTATGTACTATGTGTTGTATGGAATTGATACATTCTTTTGTCGTGAGGTATGTATACTGCATTCCGGGAAGTATACATCTCTCGAGACCAGGTTTATTTGGTTGATAATACTAGGGTCAATTGGATGACTAAGTATTATGAGCCTGATAAATCCGGGTGCTCACACAAAAAGCTGTCGTCGTCGTTGTCGTCTTTACCGCATCGCTCCTCTCCGGCTAGCCATCACTCTGGTCCACCACCGCAGGTGTGAGTGGTACCAGTGGGTGCGCACGGCTATTGCGCACCCATACCTGGCACCCACTCGCACCGCCGTGCTGTTGGTCGCCGGCGGTGAGCCGTTGAACGCCGTCGGTGTCGTTTTCGGACGCGCCATCGTCAGTTTTCGTATGGGCGACGTGGCTCAATAGGAGCCGTCTATCTTTCAGATTACGGTCTTGATCGCGTGGACATTTTGTTCTTCGTTCACTGCTGGCCGTCCATCGTTAGATCCGTGGCTGTGATTCGCTGGGGCTGTGCGTGTGCACTGTGTAGCGCTGGTCATGAGCCGTCCATCTTGTGATCAACGGTCCACAGTCACCGCCTCCTTTCACGCGCGTGAGTTCAAACGCGGCGCGCGAGATCCAATGTGGACCGTTGGATCCAAGATCAACAGTCTACGACCAGTGATCCCGCTCGCGCGCGTTCGTCCGCTCCTTTCAATGTGGACCTTTGGATCCAAGATCAACGGTCTACGACCAGGGTTGCCACGCGTGCGTGTCATCGCGTGCATCCAGTCGTTGGGCCATCCGGTCCAGGATCAACGGCCCAGATTCGTCCACGTCGTATTGAATTTAGGATTTCCCGATGGATTTATTTGTGAACTGAAAAAGGTAATAAAGTTCGAAAATGCATAACTATTTCATTTTAAATCCAAATGAGTTGATTCAAAATTGGTTAGCTCTGGTTTGAACTGGGATTTAACCTAAAAATGGTTGTGAGCTTAGCTCGGCTCCAGAAAATGGATTTGCAAATTGGTTTAGAAATTAACTTTAAATGTTGCCCTAAAAATGCCATTTAACTTGTAAAATGCATAAGTAATTCTCTAAAGATCCTTTTTGAGTGAATCCAACTTTGTTGGCTTCCTCTGTTAATGCACTAAGTGGTAGAATAGTATTTAGGCATGTCACTGTTTTCAAAAGAATTGAGGGTGCATTTTAATTGTGCTCTTTTGCATGTCTTTGAAAAATTATAAAACATGCATCATAGCTCAAAATGAGGTGAACTCAATTGTTTTATTCATCTCATGAGGTGCTTGAGTTACCATAAAAATCCCAGGGGCAGCACCTTTGTGGAAATTTTTGCTAAAGAATTTAATTAGGATGAATAGTAACAGATTTGAATTTCCTAGCTGAGCTGAATTGTTTTGGCTATAACTTTTGCATTGAGAATCCAAATCAATTGGTTATTATTGCTAAAATCTTTAAAAACCATGCTCTTGCTGCTGTAAAAATTTCAGAGCAATTGGAGAGAGTTTGCTGTGGTGTCTTTTTGTTTTCGTTGTTCTTATCGATTCTTTTCGCCTTTTCGATTAGGTGTCGACGAGTGTGTTGATCCCGTGAGCGATACTCTGCAGCAAACTGAGCATATCCAGCAAGGCAAGCAGTTTGATCATATCCATTGAATCCCATTACTTTAAAGTCTAATATATTGTTTAACTTGTATGTATGCATTGCTTATTTTGTGTTAAATGATTATCGATTAGTGATCCTATGGATGCATATTCTGTAGGTAAATGTTCATTCTCTACCACTAAGCCTAGGATTATCTTGCTGTGATTTAGAGCCCGCTGGATGGACTCTTATCACTTAGTAGTTACGTTTGAAATTGCTTAGAAATGCTTAGATACGGTAGAAATGGGCGGTTGTCGACTTCTGTCGATGACTTTGATCACACAAAACTATTATTCCATTATGTCCAGCATGTATGCTTTGTTACTTTGTAAACAAATAAAAATGAAAACAAAATTGTTATTGACTTGGGCACAATGGATGTTGGTGTGATCTCATGGTGTGTGGAATGGGGCCTAGGTCCCTAAGGACCGAGTTACTTGGGTCACTAAACCAAGCAATTTTGCGTGCTAACCACGCGAGAGGGATATGGGACCTCTCTTGGCTAAGTACTTTGGGCGGTGTTAATTATTGAGCCGATTGGAGGGTTAAAAGGAAAAGCATTATGAGGGGTGCATCTGTAATTCGGCTTGAGCTGGCTGATGCATCATACTCTTTTTGTTAGGGTTGCGGCTCTTAATTAGCATCATCCATTGGAAATGCCTCGTAGGACTTAGCTGTGCCGACATACCAAAGGAAGTGTGCTAACTCGCGTGGCAAAAAGGCGGTCCGACGTGTGGGTACATTGGTACACCCCTGCAGGGATAAAACTATTCGAATAGCCTCGTCCTAGGTTATGGACATGCTTGGCAAGGTCGTTCAAGAACTAGACTAAACCATTTAATTAAAACTTGATGGGTGGTATGAGTTAGGGAACTCATGCTATTGTTGTGGTGGCTATTAGGTTAGCCACTTCCAAGTTGTTCTTACTGTTGTTATTATTATTGTATCGTTGTTACTTCAACAATTAAAAATGTTTCGTCAAATTGCTTTAAATCTATTACATTATTGCAAATGAAAACTTGCTTTATGCTAAAAGTAAGTCCAAAGCCTCATCCACTTAAATAAAGCTTGCATGTAGCTAATTATAGTTCTGTTATCCTACACGTCAGTCTTGCGAGTACATTTTTGTACTCATTTGCTTTGCTTAATTGTATTTGTTGCAGAGGAAGAAGCGGAACCCCAAGGGTTCCACTTTTGTGAGATGTGCGGTGGTTGGGATGACTAGGTTGGTGGCTTGGTTGGTTGCCTTGTGGGCTATAGGCAAACCAATTGGCTCTCTTTTGTTTATCGCCATCTTATGGCACTTTGCTTCCGCTGTTATTTAGTCTCTTTAGCTTGTATTTGGCCGGTCGGCCTCTCTTTTGTAATAACTCTTGATATTATGTATGTCTTTTTCTAGTTCGTGCTTGAGTTCTATGTTTATATGGAATTGATGCATGACTTTGTAAAAGAGTGTATGTACAGCACTTCTGGGATGTACATATTTTCCCGAGGCACGAGATATTTGGTTTGTGATGCTAGGGTCGGTGGTTCGGCTAAGCATCCCAAGCCTAATACCCTGGGGTCTCACAAAAGTTGGTATCAGAGCCATACTGACCATAGAAACCCTAGCTTGGTCGTCTTTAGGATGTTTTGAAAAACTTATTTTCAAAATATCAAATGGTTTATGAAAGGTTAAGTAGATTCTCTAAGTTTACTCCTTACCTATCTTAGCTTTCGTATCTTACCTTACTCTAATTTGAGTTTTAAAAGGATTGTTTCCTCTCCTCCTCTCAAAAGATAGTATTATCATTTAATTGGGTTTTGGGAGAATCAATGAGATTGGCGAATTGAAGTGTGAGCTGCCCATTACAAGGTTTTGAAGTTCTAGAGTCGGTGATTCGACGAGGAGCTTGGATGCGAGACCTGGACAGCAAGCATCAAATTTCTAGACAGTAGTCTCAAAGGTTTCTAATTAGGATAGATAATGAGAGGATAATTCAACTAAAACTTGTGGGTAAAAGGGTAAGATGTGATATTAGTTGGCTAAGTATCTAACACCTATTTTGCTAGGTTTACCTTGCTTTGTAGTAGTGTTAGATTTGGAGTTATGTTCATAATTTTACCTTCTCAATCGATTACTTGTTCATTCAATACGGGTTAGTCGTGTCGGGAAGTTGATTTAAGTCTTATGCTTTCTTGCTATTTCCTAAGCCTTCTTGTAAGCTTGTAGTGTTGTTTTAATTGCTATCTTGTTGGCTTTCGGTTAGGGTGATGCCCATTCCCCTAGTCGATAGCTTTTCGTTTTCTTTAGCTTTTAATTTCGGGTCTTTGTTGCTAACCCCTTTTTCCCTTTTCAGCGGGATGGCTGGAAGAACTCGTAGTGGTCAAGGTCAGCCAGCTGGTCTGGATGAGGAGCTTCCACCTCCTCCGACCATGGCTAAGGTTCTCGCTCAGATCAAGCGGAACCGTATGGATCAGACTCGGATTCTGGAGGCGATCGCTCGCAACACCTCCAGACTCTCTGCTGCCTCCGGATCAGGAGGAGGTGGTGGACATCAGCCTCATGGGGGACTTTCAGAGTTCCTCCGCACCCAGCCGCCCACGTTCTCCAGGTCTGAGGACCCATTGGAGGTGGACGACTGGTTGCGTCTGGTTGAGCGGAAGCTCAACATTGCTCAGTGCCAGGATCAGGAGAAGGCACTCTTCGCCTCCCATTAGCTGGAAGGCGTAGCTCTCTCATGGTGGGAGAACTTTCTCGCCATGTAGCCTGCTGACCATGTGGTCACTTGGGAGGAGTTCCGGACGGCGTTCCGTCGAGCTCACATCCCCGCTAGCTTGATGAAGCTCAAGAAGAAGGAGTTTCTTGCGCTCAAGCAAGGCCATAGGTCCGTGTCAGAGTATTTATACGAGTTTAACCATTTGGCTCGTTATGCTCCAGCAGAGGTGGCCACTGATGAGGCCAAGCAGGAGAAGTTCATGGATGGCTTGTCTGAGGAGCTTCAGGACAAGCTCTCCATCGTTGACTTCCCCGACTTTCAGACCTTGGTGGACAAGGCCATCATCTATGAGCACAGGGGGCGAGCGCTGGGAGATTCCCACAAGCGCAAGTGGGAGTCGCAGAAGGCCACCAGGGCCAACCGTCCCCGCTTCGGGTAGGCTTAGCTGCCCTGTCCTCAGGTGTCTTTGCCTTCGAGGTCGCTTGTCGTTGCACCTCGCTCTTCTCAGGCCGTGCCCCAGTCACGTGCACCTGCGAGTCAGTCGGGCGTCCCCCGCAACCCAGCTGCCGGGGTCGTCTGTTTCTTCTGCAGTCAGAAGGGCCATTATGCGAATAATTGCCCTAAGAAGCTTGGAGCAGCCCCTCGTCCTAATGGAGGACGCGGGCAAGGAGCTGGTCCTTCCCAGGATCAGAAATTGTCCCCGCCACTCAGGGCGTGGGCAGCGGCCGCGTCAACCTCATCTCCGCAGAGGAGGCACAGGAGGCGTCTGACATCGTGTTAGGTACGCTTCTTGTTAACTCTTATCCTGCTACTATTTTATTCGATTCAGGAGCATCGCATTCCTTTATATCTCAGTCTTTTGCTACTGTTAGTGATCTTCTTTTTGCTCCTTTGTCGGTCCCATTGCTCATTCGCTCTCCCGGTTCAGAGTTGACAGCCGAGTTAGAGTGTAGGGAGGTTCCTGTCGAGATTGAGGGAGTTGGATTCTTAGCGAATATTATCCTCCTCAATTCCACGAGTTTGGACGTGATTCTTGGTATGGATTGGTTGTCTTGGCAATTGGGACAAATCGATTGCGCCAAGAAGTCCGTCTCTCTTTCTAGTCCCTCCGGTGTTCAGGTTTCTTTCTCGCCGAAGCTGCTTGGACCGCATCTCTTCGCGATGGAAGTGGAGCCAGCTTTGGATATTCGTGAAGTTCCAACCATGTGCGACTTCGTCGATGTCTTTCCCGATGATCTTCCAGGGATGCCACCAGTTCGAGACCTTGAGTTTGTCATTGAGTTAGCACCCGGTACCGCCCCGATTTCTCGAAGGCCTTACCGGATGCCTCCAAACGAGTTGGTGGAGCTGACGAAGCAAATTGGTGGGCTGCTAGAGAAGGGTTTCATCTACCCTAGCTCATCTCCTTGGGGTTGTCCAGCGATCTTCGTAAAGAAGAAGGACCATACTTTGCGCATGTGCGTCGATTACCGTCCGCTTAATGAAGTAACGGTAAAGAACAAGTATCCATTGCCCCACATCGATGATCTTTTTGATCAGTTGACCAGAGCTCGAGTGTTCTCCAAGATTGACTTGAGAGTGGGATATCATCAGGTCCGGATCCGACCTGAGGATATTCCCAAGACGGCTTTCTCTACTCGTTACGGTCTGTACGAGTACACCGTCATGTCTTTCGGCTTAACCAATGCTCCTGCCATGTTCATGAATCTCATGAATTCGGTATTCATAGAGTATTTGGATAAGTTTGTGGTGGTCTTCATCGATGATATCCTTATCTATTCCAAGGACGATGAAGAGCACTCCGAGCACTTGAAGCTTGTGTTAGGGAAGCTATGTGAGCACCTGCTGTACGTGAAGTTTAGCAAGTGCGCATTTTGGTTGAAGGAAGTGGCCTTCTTGGGCCATGTCCTTTCAGCAGGAGACGTAGCTGTGGACCCTAGTGTGAGACCCCGGTATTGATTAGGCTCATAATACTTAGCCATCCAATTGACCCTAGTATTATCAACCAAATAAACCCGGTCTCGAGGAGATGTATACTTCCAAGAATGCAGTATACATACCTCACAACAAAAGAATGCATCAATTCCATACAACACATAGTACATAAGCAACAAACCAGAAGTTAATATTAATATGGAATAGATATTACAAAAGAGAGGCCCTTAGGCCAAATAACAGTAATTACAAAAAGATAACAGCGGAAGCAAAAGTGCCATAAAGATGGCCCAAAATAAAAGCCAACCAAGGTGCCTTTAGCCCACAAGGCAATCGACCGACCGCCAAGCTAGTCGCTCTCCCAACCACCAAGACAAACTCACAAAAGTAAAGCCCTTTGGGCTCTACCTCCTCTGCAACAAAGTTGTTAAGCAAAGCAAATGAGCACAATAACTTGTTTATTGTACTCGCAAGACTGACGTGTAAGATAACAGAACTATAATTTAGCTACATGCAAGCTTTATTTAAGTGGATGAGGCTTTGGACTCATTTTAGCATAAAGCAAGTTTCATTTGCAATAACATAATAGATTGAAAGCAATTTGACAAAGCATTTTTAATTGTTGAAATAACAACACGATAATAACATAATAACAACAGTAAGAACAATCCTGGAAGTGACTAACCCTTAGTCACCACAACAATAGCATGAACTGCCCGTTCATACCAACCAAGTCAAGTTTTAATTAAAAGTTGTAGTCTAACTCTTGCAAGACCTAACCAAGCGTGTCCATAACCTAGGACGAGGCTATTCGAATAGTTTTATCCCTGCAGGGGTGTACCAATGTACCCACACGTCAGACCGCCTTTCCTTTAGGCACACTACCTTTGGTGTGCCGGCACGGCTAAGTCCTACGAGACATTTCCAATGGACGATGCTAATTACGAGCCGCAACCCACGGGGACAAGGACACATTAGACAGCCTAACCGGTCTGCCAATGCTCCCTCCCAACACCACACACACAGATTTTATTAAAACATACCCACCAACCAGCTCATAATTAACACCTCCCAAGGTACTTAGTCAAGAGAGGTCCCATATCCCTCTCGCGTGGTTAGTACGCATAATTGCTTGGAGAGTGTAACACAAGATGTTCGGTCCTTGGTGACTCGGGCATACAACCACATCCAAAAACCGCACCATCCATCCAATATGCCCAAGTCTAAATCAATCTTTTATTTTCAGTTTTTGATTTTACAAATTAATCAAAGCACAAGTGCTGGACATATAGGAGTAATAAGCATTTTTGAGTAATCAAGACCATCGACTAAGTTGATGATCGCCCAATACTACCGATAGCTAAGCATGTCTAAGCAGTTGAGTCAAAACTACTAAGTGATAAGAGCTCATCCAACGAGCTCAAACCACAGCAAATAACCTAGGCTCATTGGTAGTAGAGGATAACAATTTCTACAGATTATGCAACTATAGGATTACTAGCGACATTTAACACAAAGTAGCATGCATACATAGAAGTAAAACAAAGTATTAAGCTTTAAAGTAATGGGACATGACGGGAAATGGTCAAACTGCTTGCCTTGTTGCTGTTGCTCAAATTGTGGCAGGGGGTCACTCTCGGGATCACCACAAATGTCGAAACCTAACGGAAAAGCGATAAAGAACCGATAAGAACGACGAAAAACAACAAAGACAGCACAACAAATGAACTCCAAATACCCTGAATTTTCTACAGCAGCAAGAGGATGATTTTTAGGAAATTTTGCAACAAGAACCAATAGATTTGGATTCTCAATGCAAAAGATATGAGCAAAACAATTCTGCTCAGCCCTAAAAATACCGAACCGTACTATTCACTAATTTAATTATGAGGCAACATTTTCTAGAAAAGTGGTGATACTGAAATTTTTACTGTAAAACCAGCACCTCATGAGATGAATAACACAATTGAGTTCATCTCATTTGGAGCTATTATGCATTTTCTATAATTTTTCAAAAACAAGAACTTGAACAAAATTATAATGCACAAGTCCTCATTTCTATAACAGCAATATGCTCAAAACTAATTTTCACAGTGAGTTCATTAATAGAGGAAACCAAAAAAGTTGGATTCACTCAAAAATAACCTACAGAGCCTTAGTTTTGTATTTTACAAGTTAAGCATTGACTTAAGTGTATATTTAAAGTTGGTTTTAAAATCTATGGCAAAACTGTGCTCTGGAGCTGAACTCAACTTACAACCATTTTTGGATTAAAGTCAAGTTCAAGACAGAGCTAACACAATTTGAATGACCTCACATGGAATTAAAATGAGAATGATATGGAATTCTAAAGCCTATACCTTATTTCAGTTTATAACTAAGACTTCACTGGAATTTCTAAAACTCACAAGGGTATGGGAGGACGTGAGCCACAGATCTCAGATCCAACGGCTCAAGACCTCCCAGGAGAACATTACATACGCGCACGTGAAGTCCAGAGGTCCTGGACCTCTTAGCAACACACATGCGCGAGGTGAGGGGAGGTCGTGGCCGTAGATGGGAGATCCAACGGACCACAACATGGAAGGGAGGTCCGGAACGGACCAGATCTAAAGGGGAGGTCCTCAACGGTGAGATGACCTCGAGGAGGTCCTAAGCGATAGATCTAAACATCACAGACCTCCAGGGAGGTCTGGATGGCTACGATCGCGCGCGGGGGAGGTCTTGGACGCTCCAGATCTCCTTGGAGGAGGTCCGGGCGCCCTGCACTCAGCTTTAATTCAGCGACGCCGCTTGGACATGAATAAATGCGTACGGGACAACGAGGAGGTCCGCGCGCTGGAGGTCTTAAATGCACAACACGGGAGGATTAAATGCAGTTAAGACACGCCATTGATTACAATGATGGGAGCAAATGATTAGCGCATTAAAATGGTGAATCTTTGTCCTAAAACGACAATGACATGCTCGGGACGTCCGACAAAATCCCGAGCGTGAAGAAGTGATCCTCGCCGGCGATGTAGAGCCCGCCGGTGAGGTCCAATGGTACCACTGAGTGCACAATAACGTTGCGCACCCAGTGGACCTCCTCTCGACGGCGACGGCGGCTTTGAACGCCGGCGAGCCGGAGAGGGCAAGATTGACCAGCACGGCCAAAACCGAAAAGCAAAAATGAAGCTCCGCGCGACATTCAAGCGTATGCTCAAACAAAAGCTCCGCGACATTCATTCATGCGGGTGCCAGCATCTAAAGGACTAACAGGGGGAGTACCTGGAGGTCCTAAGGTGCTGGGGAGGTTGTGGAGGTGATGACCGGAGTTGGGGAAGACAGGTGCTCCACGGCCAAAGCTCCAGCTCCAGCTTCAGCTTTGTCCACCTCTGAAAATGCCCAAACAAATTAGGTTAGGGCTACTTCAGGAGGTTTTAGGAGCAAAAGTGAGCGAGGGTTTGAAAAGGGAGCCACTGGAACTCCTGAGCTACCGAGAAGCTCCAAGGACCTCAACAATGGCAGCCAAGATGGGAGGTGAGTGAGTTTGGGGATGAGGAGCTCAGCCACGCACAAAGTGCAAGGCTGAGGTCGATTGTGTGCAAAGGAAACCAAGGGGGGATTCCAAGGGGTAACTTATAGCCTGAGGTGAAGGTTATGAGCTGGGGCTAAGCTCCATGGTGAGCTTAGCCCACGGGTTGGTCCATGGGGTGGACAAGACATAAAGGTTGACAAGGTGACAGTGCTGAGCTGACCAATGAGGCGGAAAGCTGACCTGCATTAAATGCGGGTCAGCAAAGAGCTGTTGAACCGGTACCCCATGGTCAGACACGCCTTAATGCACTGCTCAGAGCTCGCATGCGTGCTAGAGGAAGGAGAAGAACAGGGGAGGTCCTCATGGCCGTTGGATAAGACCACGGGGAGGTCCTAACCATCGGATCCTATTTTTGAACCGTTATGTTTTAAGTGGCTGGGTGGAGGTCCCAGCCACACGATCAAGGAGGGGGAGGTCGTGGCCCTCCGATTTCCTTAATCGCGAAAACACACGTGAGGAAAAGGGACAGGAGGTCCAAAGCGTTGGATCTCTATCCAACGGTGCGGACCTCCTGTGAGGACTTAACCGCATGCGAACATAAAAGCACGAAGGGGAGGTCATGGCCTTTGGATGTAAATCCAAGGGCACACAATGACCGGGGAGGTCTGATATGATGCGCGACAGGCAAGGGAGGTCAGGACCTTTAGATTTAGATGTAAGGGTTCCGATCAAAAGAGGGGGAGGTCCTGAGCTTGCGCAACGCACAAGGGAGGTCATGGCCTTTACATTTAGATCTAAGGGCTACGACCTCACGTGCGCTGGGGAGGTCTGGTGCGCCTGAGACAAAAAGGAGGTCGTGACCGTGGATTTTTAATCCAATGGCTGTGACCTCACGTAGGTGGGATGCCTAAGTGGTTTATCAGTGAGGGGAGGTCAGGGCCATGGATTTTGGATCCAAGGGCCAAGACCTCAACAAGGTGGAAGGTGGTTTTTGAGGTTTGATAACCAGGGGAGGTCAGGGCCGGTTGGATGTTAATCCAAGGGCTATGACCAGGACAAGGTTGGGAGGTCTTTGCAGTGTTGACCTGAGAGGAGGTCGTGGCGGTTGGATGTAGATCCAACAGCTACGACCTGATCAAGGTGGAGAGGGAGGTCTGCTGAGGTGCAGACCTGGTTGGGCTGGACCAGCTTCGAATATGGCTAGTCCAAGGAATAGTGTAGGCTTTTAAATTTAGTTTCTAACAGCTGAGACTTTGCAAAATTGTTTGGGATAGCATTTCAACTTCAAAATTCATGAAATTTTTACAGGAGCTTGTTGACAATGAGATTAACCTGACATAAAATTTCCAGAGGTTATTATGCAATGAATTTTTCTCAGGAAATTTATTAAGGTTGTTTAAAGGATTGTTTTGCCTCCAAAAATTATCAAACGAGTTTTACAACTTGTGATATTTTTCAGAGGGGTCCCACATCAATTTTTGGACCAAGGGAAAATATTTCCAATTGATTGGCACAAGATTTAAGATAAATGGAAAATGAATTTGACTTTTGGTCAACAAGAGCTTTGGGTTTTTGGATTACACAACTCTTGGACAAGAATCACATGAGATTTTAGGGTTTTTCAAGATGTGAGAAAAAGTTTTATTTTCTACACATATAATTATACTTGAATAACCCTAATTATACATTTGGGATGTTACACCTAGCAAGGTCAGCGATGTGCTCTCTTGGAGTCAGCCCAGTTTGGTAACCGAGGTGCGGAGTTTTCTCGGTTTAGCCGGTTATTACCGACGCTTTATCGAGAACTTCTCCAAGATCGCGAAGCCGATGATTGAGTTGCTCAAGAAGGACAAGAAGTTTCTGTGGTCCGATACATGTGAGAAGAGTTTTCAAGAACTCAAGACGCGTTTGACCACCGCTCCTGTTCTCGTTCTACCCGATATTCGTCGAAGCTTTGACATTTATTGCGATGCTTCTCGTCGAGGACTCGGGTGTGTCTTGATGCAAGAAGGCAAGGTAGTGGCCTATGCATCGAGGCAGTTGAGACCCCATGAACTCAACTATCCTACCCATGATTTGGAGCTAGCTGCTGTGATTCATGCACTTAAGATTTGGCGACATTACCTAATCGGTAATCGTTGCGAGGTGTATTCAGATCACAAGAGCTTGAAGTATTTGTTCACCCAACCCGATCTGAACCTCAGGCAAAGACGGTGGTTGGAGTTGATCAAGGACTATGACCTAGGTATTCACTATCATCCGGGCAAGGCTAATGTCGTTGCCGATGCGCTTAGTCGTAAAGCGCATTGTAATGCCTTGTTGCTCAAGGAGCATCCACCCTGTCTTCTCGAAGCATTCCAGCGTCTCAACTTGGAGGTAGTTGAGCATAGATCTCTCGCTACCTTGGTTGTGCAACCAACCTTGTTGGATCGTGTCAAGGCCGCTCAGCAATCGGATGCTAGAGTGACCAAAATCAAGGAGAACGTCAAGAACGGAACAGGCAAGTGCTTCTCGGAAGATGATCTTGGTGTGTTGAGGTTCGGACAGCGCCTTGTGGTTTCGAAGGACATAGAATTGCGGAACTTGATCCTCCACGAAGCCCATGATTCTCCTTTGTCCATTCATCCCGGGGCCACGAAGATGTACCAGGATCTCCGTCAGAGATTTTGGTGGACCCGAATGAAGAGGGAGATTGCGAAGTTCGTGGCTGAATGCGATGTGTGTTGTCGTGTGAAGGCCGAACATCAGCGTCCAGCGGGCCTACTTCAGCCTCTGCCAGTACCGGAGTGGAAGTGGGATTCGATCGGAATGGATTTCATCACCGGTCTACCCACATCCCCGAAGAAGAATGGTGTCATTTGGGTCGTCATTGATCGTTTGACCAAGGTGTCACATTTCCTTCCTATCAAGACTGACCTTCATGTGGGTCTCTTAGCCGAGCTCTACATAGCCCACATCGTGAGTTTGCATGGTGTGCCAAAGGCGATTGTGTCGGATCGTGGATCCTTGTTCACATCTCGATTTTGGCATAGCTTGCAAGAGGCTATGGGAATTCATCTTGCTTTCAGCTCAGCTTATCATCCCCAAACTAATGGTCAGACCGAAAGGGTCAACCAAGTCTTGGAGGACATGCTTCGTGCGTGTGTTCTTTCCTATGGGAAGCATTGGGAGAAATGCTTACCATTCGCCGAGTTTTCTTACAACAACAGCTTTCAGGCCAGTCTCGGCATGGCACCTTTCGAGGCCTTATATGGGAGAAAGTGTAGAACCCCGTTGTATTGGTCTGAGACCGGCGAGAGACCCTTCTTTGGTCCGGACTCGATCAATGAGGCCGAGAGCCAAGTCCAGCTTATTCGTGAGTGATTGCGCACGGCTCAGTCCAGGCAAAAGAGCTATGTGGATCGTCGGCGTCGTGAGTTGAGCTTTGAGCCCAATGACTTTGTTTATCTCAAAGTCTCTCCTTTGAAGGGACATCAGTGTTTCGGCGTCAAGGGCAAGTTAGCTCCTTGATATGTCGGTCCATACCGCATCATGGAGAAGAAGGGAGCTGTTGCTTATAAGTTGGATTTGCCTGCTGCAATTGAGGGGGTACATGATGTGTTCCATGTATCCCAGTTGAAGAAGTGCCTCTGTATTCCAACTGAGGAAGCTCTGTTGGACACTCTCGATGTCCAAGAGGATTTGACCTATCGCGAGCACCCTGTTCACATCCTTGAAGAAGCTGAACGAAGAATGAGAAATCGTGTAACATCCCAACTGTTAAATGGGTGTGTGTTTCAAATGTAAGAAAATGGTAGAAATTAAAACTTTTTCTCACAGCTTGAAACTCTTGAACTCTCTTAAAAATCTTGTCAAAAGATGGGGAGTTCAAAAACCTAAACCTCCTGTTGACTAAAGTCAAACCCTTACTTCACTTTGTCACAAATCTTGTGCCAAACTTGGAGAAACACTTTCCCTTGATTCTTTGGATGTGGGGTGACCTCTCTAAAAATCTTCATAAGTTTTAAAACTTGTTTGATAAATTTTTGGAGGTAGGTCAAACCCTAAAGCAAGCCTTCATAAATTTCTGGAGAAAAATGCATTGCACGAAAACCTCTGGAAAATTTATGTAAGGTTTGCCCTTTTGTCAGCAAGCTCCTGTTAAAATTTCATAAATTTTGGAGTTGGATTGCTGTCTCAATTAAATCCCTAAAGTCTCAGCTGTTAAAATTTAAACTCAATTTGCTGACACTGTTCCTTGGGTTTGAGCCGCTTTTCAAAAGCTGGTCAAACCCAACCCCATCAGACCTCCTTTTCCCATCCGTGGGAGGTCGTAACTGTTGGATCAAATCCAACCGTCACGACCTCCTCCACGGTCCATCATCGCGAGGCCCTCCTCTCTATTGAGGTCATAGCCGTTGGATCCAATCCAATAGCCATGACCTCCGCCTCAGCTATCGCGGCCCAGTCCTCCCACCTCATCAGGTCGTGGCAGTTGGATCAAAATCAACGGTCATGACCTCCCCTTCGTTATCAAACCAACCAGACCTCCCACCCACCGAGGTTGTGCTCCGTTGGATTTAAATCAACGGCCACGACCTCCCATGCCCTCCCCGTGCCGTCAGATGGAGATCTCACGGCTAGGACCTCCCCTCCCCTTTTCAGTGTCTGGCCTAACAGCCCAGACCTCCCTACCTCAGTTCGTAGCCGTTAGATCCAGATCTAAAGGCCACAACCTCTCCTTGATGTTGTGTGTCCTTGGATCAAGATCTAAGGGCCACGACCTCCTCAGCGTCGTGCGCGTAGCCACGACCTCCCATCATCGTTATGCACCCTTGGGTTAAAATCCAATGGTCCTGACCTCCCCCTTTTGTTGTGTGCCCTTGGATGGAAATCCAAAGGCCACGACCTCCACGGGCGGTTATGTGCCCTTGGATTGAGATTCAAAGGCCATGACCTCCTTGTCCCGTGTCGGTAGTGTGCAGCGTTAAGTCCTCCCCATCAGGTCCGAGCCATTGGATCAAAATCCAACGGTTGGGACCTCTCTTATCTGCTTACCGCACACGACCCCCCTGTTCTTGTCGCAACCGTGCGATGGAGATCGTGTGGCTGTGACCTCCTCCCTCTCCTTTTAAAACTTACCGTTTCAATTTAGATCTGAGGGTCACGACCTCCCCCTCATTTCTAATTGGACGGTGGAGAGCAGGTCTTGTTCTTCTTCCTCCTTCGTCACACATGCGTGCACCTGGGCAGAAAAGAAAGCGTGCCCTGTCACCATTGTACCTTACAATGTCTATTTGCTGACCCGCATTAAATGCAAGTCAGCCTTCCGCCCCCCTCTGACCCGCAGCCTGTCCCCACGTCAACTCCACGTCCTTGTCACCCCATGGACCGAGCCGTGGGCTAAGCTCACCATGGAGCTTAGCCCTAGCTCATAACCTTTACCCCGGGCTATAAGATAACCCTTGAGTCCCTACTTTGGCTTCCTTTGCACATTCTTAGCTCAAGCTTGAACATCTGTGTCTTGTTGAGCTCCCCCTTCTCTAACCTCCTTCCTTGGCCGCCATTGTTGCTCTCCGGAGCTCCTCGGTGGCAAAAAGGGTCCCTGTGGCTTTCCTCCTCCTCTCTCTGCTTCGATTGAGCCACTCTCCTCTGAGGTCAAGGCCTAACTTGTTTGGTTGGGTCATTGCAGAGGTGGCTTGAGTTGGAGCTAGAGCTGGAGCTTGTGGCCGTGGAGCACCAATTCTTCCTTAGCGCCGGTCATCATCATCTTCAACCTCCTCAGCACCTCGGGACCTCCAGGTAAGCCTCCTGGTAGTCCCCTAGTTGCTGGGCACCCGCTGGATGGTTGTTGCGGAGCTTTTCTTTGGGCACCCGCTCGTATGACTCGCTGCGGAGCTCTCTTTGCTACTTGTGTTGTTGACCGTGTTGGTCATCTTGTCCCTCTCCGGCTCGCTGGCGTTCTAGGCCGCCGCCACCGTCGAGAGTGGTCCCGGTGTGTGCGCAACACTATTGCGCACACATTGGTGTCCTTGGTTGTCGCCGGCGAGGTTTGCATCGCCAGCGGTGACCACTTCTTTGCGCTGTCATTTTTGTCGGATCATGTCGTCCAGCGCGTGCCGTTAAGACAAAGATTTGGGGCAGTAAATGCTCCATCATTGGGAGCATTTACTGCTGTCTTAAGCGCGCCTGGACCTCCTCGTTGTCCCGCGCATTTACTCCTTGACCGCGCGCGCGCGTGTGCGCGAGCGCTGTGGCTTTGGATCTGGACCGTTTAAGACCTCCCCTCTGGTGAGATCTTAACCGCCCAGGACCTCCTCCTTTGGATCTTAGCCGTCCAGACCTCCCCTGGAGGTCTGAGCCGTTAAGACCTCCTCCACGTAGGACCTCCTCGAGGTCATCTCAGCCGTTAAGACCTCCCCGAGTTGATCTTAGCCGTTTAGGTCCTCCCTCGGATAATCTAAACCATTAAAGTCCTCCCTTGGAAAATCTAGACCGTCCAGGACCTCCCTCGAGAGGTCTTGACGATGTAGATCTTCCTTGGGAAGATCTTGATCATTTAGATCTTCCCTTGGAAGATCTCAGCCGCTCTGGTCCTCCCTCGTTAGATCTAGACCGTCCCGGTCCTCCCTCAATCGTTGTGGTCCGTTGGATGTCGCATCAACGGCCACGACCTCCTTCCCGTTAGTGCGCGCGCTGCTGGGAGGACATGGACCGTTGGATCCATGATCAACGGCCCATGTTCTCTGGGCCTGCACGAGAGCGCGTGCGCGTGGTTCTCTTGGAGGTCTTGGGCCGTCTGATCTAAGATCTACGGCTCATGTCCTCCCATTTCGTTCTGGTCCTTAGGACCTCTAGTGAGGTCTTTTTGGTAAACTAAAAAAGGTACTAAACTTCAAAATTGCATATCTCCTTCATTTTAAATCCAAATTAAGTGATTCAAATTTTGTTAGCTCTGGTTTGATCTGGGCTCTAATCTAAAAATGGTGGTGAGCTCAGTTCAGCTCTAGAACATGAATTTAAAAATTGGTTTAGAAATTAACTTTTAAATGTTGCATCTAACTTGTAAAATGCATAACTAATTCTCTAAGGATCCTTTTTGAGTGAATCCAACTTTGTTGGCTTCCTCTGTTAAGGTGCTAAATGATAGCATAGGATTTAGGCATGTCAATGTTTTCAAAAGAAAGGTGGGTGCATTTTAGTTGTGCTCATTTTCATGTCTTTAAACAATTTTAGAAAGTGCATCATAACTCCAAATAAAGTAAACCCAATTTTGATGTTCTTAGGATGCCATGCTCTTCCTACCATAAAAATTTGGTGTTCAAAATCATTATGGAAAATTGTGTGATGAACAGTAACCGAAAATAATTTAATTTGGAATTTCCAGCCGACTGATCTAGTTTTGCTCATATCTTTTGCATTAAGAATCCAAATCCATTGGTTCTTGTTGCAAGATTCTCTAAAAATCATCCTCTTGCTGCTGTAAAAATTTCAGAGCATTTGGAGTTAGTTTGTTGTTGTGTCTTTTCGGTTTTTGTCGTTCTTATCGTTCTTTTCGCCCTTTTCGATTAGGTGTCGACGAGTGTGTCGATCCCGTGAGCGATCCTCAGCAACAAACAGAGCATAACCAGCAAGGCAAGCAGTTTGATCATTCCCATGCAATCCCATTACTTTAAAGCCTAATATTTTGTTTAACTTCTATGTATGCATTGCTATTTTGTGTTAAATGATCGATTAGTAATCCTATAGATGCATTTCCTGTAGGTAAATGTTCATTCTCTACTACCATGAGCCTAGGTTATTTGCTGTGAGTGGAGTTCGTTGGATGGACTCCTATCACTTAGTAGACGCGTGATAATGCTTAGAATGCTTAGACGGTAGTATGGGCGATCATCAACTTAGTTGATGATCTTGATCACACAAAATTATTACTCCATTATGTCCATATATATGCCTTGTTAATTTGTAAACAAATAAAACTGAAAGCAAATTTTTTTTTGACTTGGGCACAATGGATGTTGGTGTGATCTTATGGTGTGATGGAATGGTGCCTAAGTCCCTAAGGACCGAGTTACTTGTCCCACTGAACCAAGCATTTTTACGTGCTAACCACACGAGGGGGATATGGGACCTCTCTTGGCTAACTACTTTGGGGTGGTGTTAATTTTGAGCTGATTGGAGGGTTAAAAGGAAAAGCAAAAGGAGGGAAGCATCTGTAATTCGGCGATGGCTGGCTGATGTGCCTCTTTTGCTAGGGTTTGCAGCTCTTAATTAGCACCCTCCTCTGGAAATGCCTCGTAGGACTTAGCTGTGCCGGCACACCAAAGGAAGTGTGCTAATAGCTTGGCGTAAAGGCGGTCCGACGCGTGGGTACATTGGTACACCCCTGCAGGGATAAAACTATTCGAATAGCCTCGTCCTAGGTTATGGACATGCTTGGCAAGGTCTTTCAAGAACTAGACTCAACCTTTTAATTAAAACATGATGGGTGGTATGAATCTGGTGATTCATGCTATGTTGTGGTGACTATTGGGTTAGTCACTTCTAGGTTGTTTTACCTTTGTTGTTATTATTATTGTAGCGTTGGTACTTCAACATTTAAAAATGATTTGTCAAATTGCTTTCAATCTATTATCTTATTGCAAATGAAAACTTGCTTTATGCTAAAAGTAAGTCCAATGCCTCATCCACTAAATAAAGCCTCATGTAGCTAAATTATAGTTCTGGTAGTTCACACGTCAGTCTTGCGAGTACATTTTTGTACTCATTTGCTTTGCTCATTTGTTTTGTTGCAGAGGAGGTAGAGCCCCAAGGGCCCTACTTTTGTGAGATGTGCGGATTCTGGGAAGACGACTAGGTTGGTGGCTTGGTTGGTTGCCCGGTGGGCTATGGGCAAACCAATTGGCTCTCTTTTGTTGTAGCCATCTTATGGCCTTTTGCTTCCGCTTGTATTTATCTCTGTCTAGTTGTATTTTGGGCCGGTCGGCCTCTCTTTTGTAATACTCTCTTATATATGTATGTCTTTTGTTTAGTTTAGTTCGTGCTTGGTTCTATGTTTGTATGGAATTGATGCATGACTTTGTATGGGTGTATGTACAGCATTTCTGGGATGTACATATTTTCCCGAGGCACGGGATATTAAGTTTGTGATGCTAGGGTTAATGATAACTAAGCATCCCAAGCCTAATACCCCGGGGACCTCACAAATCGTTCCATCAAGTTTCTTAAGGTTCAATGGTCGAACCATTCCGAGGATGAAGCTACTTGGGAAATGGAAGATCGTCTGCGAGCGGACTACCCTTCCTTCTTTTCCGAGTGAGCCAAATCTCGGGACGAGATTTTTGTAAGGGGGGGAGGTTTTGTAACATCCCAAATATTAGGTTGTGTTTCAAATGTAATCAAACCTAGGTTTGTGTTTCAAATGTAAACAAATCTCGGTTTGTGTTTCAAATGTAACCTAAAATGGATGTGTGTTTTAAATGTAAGAAAATGTGTAGAAAATAAAACTTTTCTCACATCTTGAAACCCTGGAACATTACTAAAGTTAATTCTCTCAAGAAAGGGCGAGCTCCGGCCCTGGCCACGTCGACCGAAAAAATAGGACCATCGGATCGCTGCTTGGACGCGCAGGATCGCCTGCCTCTCGCGTCGATCGGCTGCTTCTGCGCGATCTCGCTGGAAGCCCCTCCTGGCCGTTCGATCCCTTGCGCTTGCTGCGAACGGACCCACCACGTCGCTGCTTCGCGAACTCGCCTGCCCATGTCGCCTGCCCACGTCGCCCTTCACGAACTCGCCTACCCACGTTGCCCCAGACCTTATCCCGACCGCCGCCACTCCCTTCTCCCCTCCTTCGCTTCCCCTCCCCTCGCTCTCTGGATCCGGAACACCCGGCGCCTGCGCCTCCGGGATCCGTCCGTCCCCTCCCCCCCCCGGCAGCCGCCGCTCCCTCGCTCTTCCTGACCCGCCGCCTGCGGCCTCCGGATCCGGGACACCGGCCTCTGCGGCGAGTGGTGCACCCGGTGGTGGCCCGCCCCATGCTCTTCCTCACCCTGCGCCTCCGGACAGTCGACGCCTCCCCGCCGCCCTCTGCGGCGAGTGGCGCACCCAGTGGTGGCCGCCACATGCTCTTCCTCACCCTGCGCCTCTGGACAGTCGACGCCTCCCCGCTGCCCCTCCCTTCTCCCCGGATCTGGCCTCCGCGCTCCTCTAGGTGGTCCTTGCCCCTTCAGGTTCCTCCCCCAGTCGCCGCTCCCTCCTCCCCACCTTCACTTCCGCCCCTCCCCTCGCTCTCCGGATCCGGAACACCCGCCGCCTGCGCCTCCGGGATCCGATGAGCGCCTGCGCTTGCCCCGCGCCGCAGGTCCTCCCTCCAGCTCCGCACGTCCGCGGCCCTCTCCCTCTCTGACTCCCGTTCGTCTCCCTTCACCGCCGCCGGCCCGGCCATATCAGTGGGTTCATCAGTATGTTTATCATTGCTATTGTTCAGTTCTGGATCTGTTTTCAGCCAAGTTTGTTGCTCTGCAGTCATGTGAAGAGGCAATGGAGTTGCGATGGAAGAAGTTCTAGGGAAATGACGCCCTTTTGAAGCGACAGTTGACGTGGTGTAAGTACAAGTTTCTGATGTTTATCATTGCTATTGTTCAATTCTGGTTGTGGGTATATGCAATATTTGATCATAGCTCACATAATCTCTCATGCCAGGTTTGTCGAACTCTCGGCTGACTGGAGCTACCTGTGGCTGCTATTTCTTTGTGAGCTGACTTTTCTTTTGAGGTCAATTCACATGCAAGTAAACATCTTTATCTTAGAAAAACGTCCCGACAACCCGTTCTGAACTACAAACATTGTCCCTAACTATATAGCCACACGACACCCACATTATCGATGCATCATCTGCAAGACACATCTATCTTAGAGGTAATCTGCAATCTGCTTCGTTTCTAGCATGTATTTATAATACTCTTACAGTTTAATATGATATCTTCATTTATATTTGCTACAACAGCTGTGTTATCGCCCTGCAAATACTCTGTAACGATTCCATTATATAGTGTGTACGTCCATGTCTTTGTAATTCCTTTTTCCTATATTCCATTGCCATACCTATCGCCTGTCATATAATCAGCAAATACATGTTTACACAAAAAAAAATTGCTTTAGAATGCAGTCGCTTTTTCCTCGGCAAAAAAGCGTTTGTATCCATTCTCAGTATTATACTGCCACCAGCTACACAGTTAGTTATACCTCCGTGCTATTGGCATTTAGTTAGCTAAACCCGGCCGTATCAGTGGGTTCATCAGTATGTTTATCATTGTTATTGTTCAGTTCTGGATCTGTTTTCAGCCAAGTTTGTTGCTCTGCAGTCATGCGTAGAGGCAATGGAGTTGCGATGGAAGAAGTTCTAGGGAAATGACGCCCTTTTGAAGCGACAGTTTACGTGGCTGTAAGTACAAGTTTCTGATGTTTATCATTGCTATTGTTCAATTCTGGTTGTGGGTATATGCAATATTTGATCATAGCTCACATAATCTCATGCCAGGTTTGTCGAACTCTCGGCTGACTGGAGCTACCTGTGGCTGCTATTTCTTTGTGAGCTGACTTTTCTTTTGAGGTCAATTCACATGCAAGTAAACATCTTTATATTAGAAAAACGACCCGACAACCCGTTCTGAACTACAAACATTGTCCCAGAACTATATAGCCACACAGACACCCACATTACCGATGCATCATCCGCAAAGACACATCTATCTTAGAGGTAATCTGCAATCCGCTTCGCTTTCTAGCATGTATTTATAATACTCTTACAACAAATATGATATCTTCATTTATATTTGCTACAACAAATGTGTTATCGCCTCGCAAATACTCAGAATTCATTCCATTATATAGTGTGTACATCCATGTCTTTGTAATTCCTTTTTCCTATATTCCATTGCCATACCTATCGCCTGTCATATAATCAGCAAATACATGTTTACACCAAAAAATGCTTTAGAATGCAATCGCTTTTCCCTCGGCAAAAAAAACGTTTGTATCCATTCTCAGTATTATACTGCCACCAGCTACACAGTTAGCTATACCTCCGTGCTATCGCCATTTAGTTAGCTAAAGGTAGCTACACGCCTCTTGCTCCATGACTCTTTATTATCAGCATCTAATGTACTATTTCTACCAACACTTCGTGCATTTCTATGCGTTTTTTCGCTGCTGCTAGACAATATAGTCATCCAATGCTGCTGCATTATCTAATTCTTCCTATGTACTTTTCCATGTTTAATTACCCGTAGCCTGAATTTCAACGCTACACGCTACTAACATCTACCATACTCCTCCATGTTTAAGTACTTCCTTCCCATAAGCAATTTACACTTCGTCACTATACCAGAACAGCGATGACCATCCTCGAGCTACACCGTCGTCAACGGAAAAAAAAATCATACCAGCATTACTTCCAGGTATTTATCTTTGAATCCAGCGTCTTTTATTTAATGCTGTCGCTCCATTACTTTTGTCACCAAGTTTGTGCTATCATTAAAACTATATCTACATAGTGTTGAACGCAGTTCCGATCTGCATGTAAAATAGCTCTTCAATCGCGAAAAAAATATGCATGTAAAACAGCTCTTCAATCGCGCAAAAAATAATCATAGAAGTATTTCTTCCAGGTATTTATCTTTGAATCCAGCGTCTTTTATTTAATGCTGCCGCTCCATTATTTTTGTCACCAAGTTTTTACTATCATTAAAACTATATTTACGTATTGTTGAACGCAGTTCCGATCTGCATGTAAAATTGCTGTTCAATCGTCGAAATTTATCTCTCTTTTCTTGTTCTCTTTTAGTACGCTTTTTTCCCATTTCTTTGGAGTGATATCGGAGTTAGTAAAGATCATGGTTTGGGCTATCGTAGTAGCTGATTGTCACAGATCACTCATTGATTGAAACTGAGAATATAATTTTGTGGTCTTCTTTCTAACTATACAGTTGGAACTCATATTTAAATAGCTTTTTATGGTTAAATAGAGATTGAGGTAGGATTGGCAAGAACTAGACAATATAGTCATCCAATGTTGCTGCATTATCTAATTCTTCCTATGTACTTTTCCATTTTTAATTACCCGTAGCCTGAATTTCAACGCTACACGCTACTAACATCTACCATACTCCTCTATGTTTGGGTACTTCCTTCCCATAAGCAATTTACTCTTCGTCACTATACCAGAGCAGCGATTACCATCCTCGAGCTGCGCCGTCGTCAACGGAAAAAAACAATCATAGTAACATTTCTTCCAGGTATTTATCTTTGAATCCAGCGTCTTTTATTTAATGCTATCGCTCCATTATTTTTGTCACCAAGTTTTTGCTGTCATTAAAACTATATCTACGTATTGTTGAACGCAGTTCCGATCTGCGTGTAAAACTGCTGTTCAATCACGAAAAATAATAATCATAGAAGTATTTCTTCCGGGTATTTATCTTTGAATCCAGCGTCTTTTATTTAATGCTGCCGCTCCATTATTTTTGTCACCAAGTTTTTGCTATCATTAAAACTATATCTACGTAGCATTTCCGATCTACATGTAAAACTGCTGTTGAATTGCGAAAAAAATAATCATATAAGTATTTCTACCAGGTATTTAGTAAAACTACATTACATAATACTCATAGCTCACACTGTGCGTATGATAATCATAGAAGTATTTCTACCAGGTGAATTACCAAGTTTCAGGAAAATAGCCGTATTTGTCTTTCAGGAACATAATCTGATAATAGCGATTTGGTTAATTCAACAACTACTACATTTAGCATGCATTTTCAAATAGCATCGCAGACTTACATAAAGAAAGAGGAAATTTAGAGTGGTTCATAATATCATGTCAATTTATCTCATGCATATATTACAACCTACTCTTTTTGGCCACTTTTTCCTATACTCTATTTCTATCCCTATCGCATCTGTCATAAAATTTGCATATACACATTTCTGATAACAGTTTCTTTACAGTGCAATCACTTTTACCTATGCAAAGACAGTTTTTGCCCAGTTCCAACATTTATACTTTCAGCAGCTACATAACTAAGTAAATCTACATACTGCCAACGATAGCTAAGCGCAACATAACTACACACCTCTTACTCCATATCTGTTTTTTTATTACCAACATCTAGATTACTAAATCTGCCATCACTCCGAACATATCTGTAGCTATTTTAACTGCAACTACAAAGCACAGTCATCCAGCGTTACTCCATACTCTAATTCTTCCTATGTACTTTCCTGTACTTGATTACTCATACTTTATGTTTCACTGCTACATACTACTGACATGTACCGTACATCACTCTGCTATTTTCCCCGCATAACTTTTGCTGCCATTTAAACTAAATCTACCTGTTGTTTAATGCAGTGAACAAGCCATCTCCCTACCACAACCAGTGCGTTCCGATAACCATCCTCAAACTACACCGTCATCATCGGAAATACATAAAACTTCGATAAGCTATTCCTCCATGTATTTACCTTTGAACCATATATCCTCTGTTTGATATCGCCACTACTATTTTTTGCGCTAATTTCCTAGAGCTATTAAAAGTAACACCATGTATTAATGACTACAGCAAAACGACCATCCCTCAGACACAGAATGTTCATACAAGCTTATTTCCTGATTATGAATCTACAGAGCAAGCCATAGCCACAGAGGTATGCACAAGAACTTTACATGCAAGAATCGCTTCTAAGTATACATTATATGGACAGCATCAGTCCCAGATTTACAGTTCTTAGGATACATACTATTCTTCATCGGACAGAACATATATTTACGTGCATACCTACATGAATCTATTTCGTATAGCTCTGCAATATCTTACAATAATCCGGCTTTGCTGTTCCCATTTACCAGCATGCAGACAAAACAACATTTGTACAGCACATTACAAGCTACCCCAGACAACACGATTGTCTAATACGTACTTACCTGTTTCAGCTTCACTACCATCAGAACAGCTTCTACAACGTCCTATATATTGCATTAACCCAATTTCTTACTCCTACTTGACTGTTCTCAATTCCAGTAAGCTCGCTAGAAAATATAGGGCTATGCTACGTTATTCCAAAAGAGACATATCTTACTCGATAGATATTGCAGATCTATATACATATGAATTTTCTGTATATAAGTCCTTTCTCATAAATTCTTTTGCCAGGTAAATTAGCATCCCAATCATATTCTTTTTATACAAACCACCAGTAAAAACGTTTAGTATTTTTCTAATGCATGGCCAGTCCAAAATCTGCTGCTTGTGGATAGAGATCTTTATCTAGCTGTACAAAATTACAGGATTTTGCTCATGTACGGCACAAAGATAAAAAAAGATTATGCGTTCAGAGTATGTAACTCAATCTGAGATAAAGATAAAAGAAAACTGCAATCACATACGAAAACATTATCTTTCTTTATATCTCTATCTACAGTACACTACCCAATTATTTGCAGGTCTGGATAGTCTTATCTGTGAAGTACAGTGTAAAGCAGTGGCAAATTGGTACTTTCCTAATTTGCACCAGCACTCATGCACCTAACATTAAATCCATCAAAACAACATTGCCTGACAAAACATATATATATATATATATATATATATATATATATATATATATATTCAGTGATATGTTACTATTTCCGAATTAGATTTGTATTGATGCTTCGTTTAGTTAGCATTAGTACATAATCCCTGAACTCTAATTTGAGATAATTATCATCTTTGTATCTCAGGAACATTGTTAATCACATACCAAAACATTAGCTTCCTTTATATCTCTATGTACAGTATACTACTCAATGATTTGCAAGTACTAGACAGTCTTATCTGTGAAGTACAGTGTAAAGCAGTGGCAAGTTAGTACTTTCCTGCTTTGCACCTGCAGACATGCACCTAAAATTAGATCCATCAAAACATCATTGCCTGACAAAAAAAAATATATATTCAGTGAAGTCTTACTATTTCCGAATTATATCTGTATTGATGCTTCATTTAGTTAGCATTAGTACCTAATCCCTGAACTCTAATTTGAGCTAATTATCGTCTTTGTATTTCAGGAACATTAAATGATAGCACAATACACAGTTTTCTTATTACCCAGCTACGGACCAATCCATGGACACAAAGCTATGCTTATCAAAACAAGATTCATCTTTTACATAAAGCTTACCTAGAACAACTCCTTACTTTTCTCCACCCATTTAAACATTACTCTCTATCAATGTTGTACATTACACCACCCATCTAATCTAAACTATTACTCCTGCAAGCCCTATTTTATAAACATTAAGAGCTCACTTATGTCCATAAACAGATACAATTTATATGTCCAGATGCTTTTGACTCTTCATTACTTTTCATGTGTGATTAGCTGCGCTACAGATTATGTGATCTCCTATCTTAGATAACACTATTTCCACTCGTGGTCTTAGTTATCATGGCTTCTAATACTAATAGATTGAAATGCTCTTTACTAAATTAGAATCAAACAACCTCCCAAGCTATCAAGACCCGCACCATTTGGTGCGGGTTATCTTCTAGTTTCTATAATTCTTGTCAAAGAATTGTGGAATCCAAAAATCAAAACCTCCTGTTGACTAAAGTCAAACCCTTATTCCACTTTGTCACATATCTTGTGTCAATCTTGGGAAATATTTTTCCTTGGTTTTAGGGAGGCTGTGTGACCCCCCTGAATTATTTCATAATTTTTAGAAATTATTTGAATAATTTGGAGGTAAGTCAAACCAGTCAAACCTTAGAACATACCTTTACTGAATTTCTTGAGAAAAATGCTGTGCATAAAAACCTCTAGAAATTTTATGTGACGTTAAGCCTGGAGTGAGGGAGCTCCAGTTAAAATTTCATAAATTTTGGAGTTAGTTTTCTATCTCTAAAAATTCCTCCAAACTCAGCTTTTAAATTCAAAACCTAACTGGTTTGCACTGTTCCTCGGGCTCGGACCCGCGCCTGGCTTGAGCCAACTGACTCGGTCGAGTCAACTAACTGCACCCTGGCTCGGTCACGTTGGCGCGTGCGTTATCAGCCGTTGGATCGCCATCGAACGGTGGTGCGTCGTCGTCCTCCTCTCGTTCGCGCGGCGCAGCGCCCACGCCAGCGCCATGGCGTGTGCAGCGGTGTGGGGAGTGTGGCGTCCCCTCCGTGCAGGCCAACGGGTCTTTCTGCAGCGCATTAAATGCCCATCGTGCTCCTGCACCCGTGCGTCCTCCTCTCACCTGCTCCCATCGCCCTCAGCGCTCCCATGGCAGGCTTGACCGTGGGAGAGGGTTTCGGTTGCTTCCTTGCCCGCCCTTCTACTTAAGCTCCCCTCTCCCGTCCTTAGCCCCCTTTCACCCTCCCGCAGCTCTGGCTAGCACCCACTGGGCTTGCTTGAGCTCCAAACACCCAATCCACCTCGGTCGCCATTGTTGCCCGTGAAGCTCTTCGGTGAAGGCGGTGCTGCAGTGGTTTCCATTCCTCCCACTTTGCTCCATCTTGAGTTTCTCATCACCGTGGACCTTTCCCCTCACTCGATTTTGGCTTGCCTGTACATGTGCGGCCACAATCGAAGAATTGGTCCCCGGCGGCAGAAACCGCCCCTCTTCGTTTCCTTGCTCGGGGAGCACCCCTGAGCGTTGCTGAACCTATCCCGATGACACGGTCGAGTTAATTTTGCTCAGGTTGCCTCGTCCCCGTGTTCGTCCTCGGCGTTGGCAAGCTCCTCCGCCGCCAGAACTCCTCCGTCTTCCTCTGTCCCTCCGCGACCTTCAGGTACCATCCTGGTAGTCCTTAGTCGCTCGGGCACCCGCTTCTCTGAACTGCAGCGGAGCAAAAAGCTGTCATCGTCGTTGTCGTCTTTACCGCACCGCTCCTCTCCGGCTAGCCGTCGCTCTGGTCCACCACCGCAGGTGTGAGTGGTACCAGTGGGTGCGCACGGCTATTGCGCACCCATACCTGGCACCCACTCGCACCGTCCAGGCCGCTGGTCGCCGGGCGTGAGCCGCTGAACGCCGCTTGTCGCTTTGGATGCGCCGCCGCTTTCCAGATGGGTGACGTGGCTCAATAGGAGCCGTCTATCTTTTAGATCTACGGTCTTGATCGCATGGACGTTTTGTTCTTCGTTCACTGCTGGCCGTCCATCGTTAGATCTGTGGCTATGATTCGCTGGAGCTGTGCGTGTGCACTGTGTAGCGCAGGTCGTGAGCCGTCCATCTCGCGATCAACGGTCCACAGTCGCCGCCTCCTTTCGTGCGCGTGAGTTCAAACGCGGCGCGCGAGATCCAATGTGGACCGTTGGATCCAAGATCAACGGTCTACGACCAATGATCCCGCTCGCGCGCGTTCGTCCGCTCCTTTCAATGTGGACCGTTGGATCCAAGATCAACGGTCTACGACCAGGGTTGCCGCGCGTGCACATCATCGCGTGCATCCGGTCGTTGGGCCGTCTGGTCCAGGATCAACGGCCCAGATTCGTCCACGTCGTATTGAATTTAGGATTTCCCGATGGATTTATTTGTGAACTAAAAAAGGTAATAAACTTCGAAAATGCATAACTATTTCATTTTAAATCCAAATGAGTTGATTCAAAATTGGTTAGCTCTGGATTGAACTGGGATTTAACCTAAAAATGGTTGTGATCTTAGCTCGGCTCCAGAAAATGGATTTGCAAATTGGTTTATCAATTAACTTTAAATGTTGCCCTAAAAATGCCATTTAACTTGTAAAATGCATAAGTAATTTTCTATAGATCCTTTTTGAGTGAATCCAACTTTGTTGGCTTCCTCTATTAATGCACTAAATGGTAGAATAGGATTTAGGCATGTCACTATTATGAAAAGAATTGAGGGTGCATTTTAATTGTGCTCTTTTGCATGTCTTTGAAAAATTATAAAACATGCATCATAGCTCCAAATGAGGTGAACTCAATTGAGTTATTCATATCATGAGGTGCTTGAGTTACCATAAAAATCCCAGGTGCAGCACCTTTGTGGAAATTTTTGCTAAAGAATTTAATTAGGATGAATAGTAACAGATTTGAATTTCCTAGCTGAGCTGAATTGTTTTGGCTATAACTTTTGCATTGAGAATCCAAATCAATTGGTTCTTGTTGCTAAATTCTTTAAAAACCATGCTCTTTCTGCTGTAAAAATTTCAGAGCAATTGGAGAGAGTTTTCTGTGGTGTATTTTGGTTTTCGTCGTTCTTATCGATTCTTTTCGCCTTTTCGATTAGGTGTCGACGAGTGTGTTGATCCCGTGAGCGATACTCTGCAGAAAACTGAGCATATCCAGCAAGGCAAGAAGTTTGATCATATCCATTGAATCCCATTACTTTAAAGTCTAATATATTGTTTAACTTGTATGTATGCATTGCTTATTTTGTGTTAAATGATTATCGATTAGTGATCCTATAGATGCATATTCTGTAGGTAAATGTTCATTCTCTACCACTAAGCCTAGGATTATCTTGCTGTGATTTAGAGCCCGCTGGATGGACTCTTATCACTTAGTAGTTACGTTTGAAATTGCTTAGAAATGCTTAGATACGGTAGAAATGGGCGGTTGTCGACTTCTGTCAATGACTTTGATCACACAAAACTATTATTCCATTATGTCCAGCATGTATGCTTTGTTACTTTGTAAACAAATAAAAATGAAAACAAAATTGTTATTGACTTGGGCACAATGGATGTTGGTGTGATATCATGGTGTGTGGAATGGTGCCTAGGTCCCTAAGGACCGAGTTACTTGGGTCACTAAACCAAGCAATTTTGCGTGCTAACCACGCGAGAGGGATATGGGACCTCTCTTGGCTAAGTACTTTGGGCGGTGTTAATTATTGAGCCGGTTGGAGGGTTAAAAAGAAAAGCATTATGAGGGTGCATCTGTAATTCGCTTGAGCCGGCCGATGCATCATACTCTTTTGTTAGGGTTATGCTCTTAATTAGCATCATCCATTGGAAATGCCTCGAGGACTTAGTCAGGCGGGCATACCAAAGGAAGTGTGCTAACTCAAGTGGCAAAAGGCAATCCGACGTGTGGGTACATTGGTACACCCTCGCAGGATAAAACTATTCGAATAGCCTCATCCTAGGTTATGGACATGCTTGGCAAGGTCGTTCAAGAACTAGACTAAACCATTTAATTAAAACTTGATGGGTGGTATGAGTTAGGGAACTCATGCTATTGTTGTGGTGGCTATTGGGTTAGCCACTTCCAGGTTGTTCTTACTGTTGTTATTATTATTGTATTGTTGTTACTTCAACAATTAAAAATGTTTCGTCAAATTGCTTTAAATCTATTACATTATTTCAAATGAAAACTTGCTTTATGCTAAAAGTAAGTCCAAAGCCTCATCCACTTAAATAAAGCTTGCATGTAGCTAATTATAGTTCTGTTATCCCACACGCCGCCTTGCGTAGTACATTTTTGTACTCATTTGCTTTGCTTAATTGTATTTGTTGCAGAGGAAGAAGCGGAACCCCAAGGGTTCCACTTTTGTGAGATGTGCGGTGGTTGGGACGACTAGGTTGGTGGCTTGGTTGGTTGCCTTGTGGGCTATAGGCAAACCAATTGGCTCTCTTTTGTTTATCGCCATCTTATGGCACTTTGCTTCCGCTGTTATTTAGTCTCTTTAGCTTGTATTTGGCTGGTCGGCCTCTCTTTTGTAATAACTCTTGATATTATGTATGTCTTTTTCTAGTTCGTGCTTGAGTTCTATGTTTATATGGAATTGATGCATGACTTTGTAAAAGGGTGTATGTACAACACTTCTGGGATGTACATATTTTCCTGAGGCACGGGATATTTGGTTTGTGATGCTAGGGTCGGTGGTTTGGCTAAGCATCCTAAGCCTAATACCCCGGGGTCTCACATTGATTGACCCAGATCAACAGATCACAAAGTTAAGTCCTTAGTTGTGCTCAGGCAAGACTTCCACAATCCTGTGTGCAAAGCACCCACTTCTCACTCCCTGCCTTCTTGCCCAAGCAAAACCAATTTGGTGATTAACCCTGCCAAAAGACCACCCAGCCTTGGCGCACAAAATTTTAAACTAAGTGGCCTCACACCACAGTCAACGCAACATACAGCATCCTGCCATAGCTGCTTAATAGTGGCACCGACCACAGATTCCATAGATCATTAGTCAAGTTTATTAATTGATGAAGCATGATTCACCAGACCCACGGTTCTACAGCAAGGCTAAGCAAAACCTTACGGTCCCATGTTAGCAATATCAATCAATACCAACTAAAATACCCAACCTAGGGATTCCAAAGGGAGTATGTCAACATGTCCTGCAACAAGTCCAAAGGAGGCATAATATCAAGTGGGGAAGAGTAGCTACTACCCAAATATTTTTATATAAAAGTAGCCATGCATGATAAAGTAAAACAAAATATATTTGAAAGGCTAGGCTCAATATGATCAAGGGCTATGACTTGCCTTCGTCAAACAGTGGTGAATCTCCTATAGAAGGTACTGGGTCCAAGAGCTCTTCCTCCAACGCAGGATCTACAAGATCGCCAAACCAAAATAAGCAACCGGCACTAGGCAAAAGAACTTAAAGACTCAAAAGAACCTAAGCAAAACTTCAACCAAAAGAAGCAAATAAACTGGGAGCACAGCTCGGCTTCGGAGAGCTCCAGGGGAGGACTTGAGCACGGAGAGACCCAGGCAAAGAAGTTTGAAATGAGCCAAAGGTGACAAAGGAAGGCTTGTCCAGGCTATTTACAGCCAGGGTTGGCGAAGGGCACAGAGAGGGGCTCAGCAAAACGTGTCAATGATCGGAGCTGGCCTGGACAAGGCTAGGACAAAGCATGTCCTAAAAGAATAAAACAAAGTACCTCAGAGGTGACGGCATTTAATGTGATCCGACATGCATTAAATGCGCCCAAAGTTTCGAGGCGGCAAGAATGACAAAAGGGTGGGGGAGGCTGACCAGTGGGGCCAGTCAATAGGGTGCACCACCAGACAAAGAGGTGGTCCCCGCCACAAGGGTGGCCTTCGTAAAGACCAGGGGTCCCGACCTCTAGGGGGAGGTCCTGACCCGCAACGGAGGTCCCTATGACATACAAAGGAGGTCCTAGACGGGAGGTCCAGGACAGGAGGTCCAAAACACTACAAAGAGGTCCTGGACAGGAGGTCCAAAACACTACAGAGAGGTCCTGACACCCAGATCTCCCAAGGGGAGGTCCTACGGTCAAGATCAAAAAGGGCAAGGAGGTCCTGACGGTTAGATCTCCAAAAGGGAGGTCCTACGGCAAGATCAAAAGGGAAAGGAGGTCCTGACGGTTAGATGTCCAAAAGAGAGGTCCTACGGTCAAGATCAAAAGGACAAAGGAGTCCCGCGAAGGCAAAAATACGCGGGGAAATCCAGGGCCGTTAGATCTTGATCGGACGGAGCAAGGCAAATGGGCTGTTCGAACCGAGCGAACAAGCCAACTAGGCCAAGCCATCCGATGCAGATCGGAGGGCATAGAAAGGGTGAAACGTTCGGACCGGGCGAACGCTCCAACAAGATTGGGCCGTCCGATAAGCATCGAACGGTCCTAGGGCGAGGAAGGCAAACTCAGGCGGTACGATCGCAAGAGCCAGCGGTGAGTCCAAACACTAAAGGAGGCCTAGGCCTAAAGAGGTCCAGGCCTTCCGATCCAAACAAAGAGGAGGTCTGGATCGTTAGATCAAACCACGGAGAGGTCTGGACCCTTGGATCAAACAGAGGAGGGATCTGGATGGTTGAGATCTCAAAAGGGGAGGTCCTAACGACCAGATCTAAACAAGGGGAGGTCTGAGTGGTTAAGATCTCCAGAAATGAGGTCCTAACGGCCAGATCTAAACAAGGGGATGTCTGAGCGGTTAAGATCTCCAGAGAGGAGGTCCTAACGGCCAGATCTAAACAAGGGGAGGTCTGAGCGGTTAAGATCTCCAGAGAGGAGGTCCTAACGGCCAGCTCTAAACAAGGGGATGTCTGAGCGGTTAAGATCTCCAGAGAGGAGGTCCTAACGGCCAAGATGAAACCAAAGGAGATCTCGACGGTCAAGACCAACACAGGGGAGGTCTCAACGGTCAAGATGAAACCAAAGGAGATCTCGATGGTCCAGACCAACACAGGGGAGGTCTCAACGGTCAAGATGAAACCAAAGGAGATCTCGACGGTCAAGACCAACACAGGGGAGGTCTCAACGGTCAAGATGAAACCAAAGGAGATCTCGACGGTCAAGACCAACACAGAGGAGGTCTCAACGGTCAAGATGAAACCAAAGGAGATCTCGACGGTCAAGACCAACACAGGGGAGGTCTCAACGGTCAAGATAAAACCAAAGGAGATCTCGACGGTTAATACCAACACAGGGGAGGTCTCAATTGAATGCACGGAGATCCAATTGAACACTGGAGCGTTCAATCGGGTAAAGGGAGATTCAAATGAAGGACAGAAGGAGATTCCAATGAACCCGAGGAGGTTCAAAAGAACTCAGGGAAGTCCAAACGAAGGGGAAAATCAACCCAAAATTAGAATTTCGAAATCAAGGACATTTGAAACACACACCCGAGCTAAAACGCCACGGGGTGGACGCGTCCCAAGAGAAGGTCAATCCGAAGGGGTGGTCTGGACAAGGAGGGAGGTCTGAACCACAGGGGAGGTTTGAACCATAAAGAGATTCAAACCAACAAAGAGGGTTCAAAGAGAAAAGTTAAACCAAGAGGCACACAGAGAAGCTTAGGAGGAGACCAAACTAAGGAACACCAAAGAACAACGAAGAGCCCCAACCAGCAGAGAACACCAACAAGGGACTTAGTTCAGGTTTGGTTAGGTCAAGTTAAACTCTCCAAATTCCAAAATACTAAGTTAAGCTTGAACAGGCAGACAAACCAAAAGGTTCCTTTTGATTTTGAAAACTGGCAAGAACTCTAGAACAAACGGGACGTTACACCCCGGCGTAGAGACATTTTTCATATCGCGCTCAAACGCGCATCCCTAGTTGCTCTGAGACCCTGCCTCGGCAACTAGGAAGTCTCCCGCCGCTAGGGCCTCACCCCAACAGAGAGACATTTTTCATATCACGCTCAAACGCGCAACCCTAGTCACTCCGAGGCCCCGCCTCGGCGACTAGGGAGTCTCCCGTTGTGAGGGCTTCACCCCGGCGGAGAGACATTTTTCATATCGCGCTCAAACGCACAACCCTAGTTGCTCCGAGGCCCCGCCTCGGTGACTAGGGAGTCTCCTGCCGTGAGGGCCTCACCCCAGCGGAGAGACATTTTTCATATCGCGCTCAAACGCGCATCCCTAGTCGCTCCGAGACCCCGCCTCGCCGACTAGGAAGTCTCCCGCCGCTAGGGCCTCACCCCGGCGGAGAGATATTTTTCATATCACGCTCAAACGCGCATCCCTAATCGTTCCGAGGCCCCGCCTCGGCGACTAGGAAGTCTCCCGTCACTAGGGCCTCACCCCGGTGCAGAGACATTTCTCATATCACGCTCAAACGTGCAACCCTAGTCGCTCTGAGGCCCCGCCTCGGCGACTAGAGAGTCTCCCGCCGCGAGGCCTCACCCCAGCGGAGAGACATTTTTCATATCGCGCTCAAATGCGCATCCCTAGTCACTCCGAGGCCCCGCCTCGGCGACTAGGGTGTCGCCCGCCGCGAGGGCCTCGCCCCGGTGGAGAGACATTTTTCATATCACGCTCAAACACACATCCCTAGTCGCTCTGAGGCCCCACCTTGGTGCCTAGGGAGTCTCCCGCCGCGAGGGCCTCGCCCTGGCAGAGAGACATTTTTTCATATCGCACTCAAACACGCATCCCTAGTCACTCCGAGGCCCTGCCTCGGTGACTAGGGAGTCTCCCGCCGCGAGGGCCTCGCCCCGGCGGAGAGACATTTTTCATATCGCGCTCAAACGCGCATCCCTAGTCACTCCAAGGCCCTGCCTCGGTGACTAGGGAGTCTCCCGCCGCGAGGGCCTTGCCTCAGCGGAGAGACATTTTTCATATCGCTCTCAAATGCGCATCCCTAGTCGCTTTGAGGCCCCGCCTCGGTGACTAGGGAATCTCCCGCCGTGAGGGCCTCGCCCCGGCGGAGAGATATTTTTCATATCGCACTCAAACACGCATCCCTAATCACTCTGACGCCCCGCCTCGGCGACTAGGGAGTCACCCGCCGCGAGGGCCTCGCCCCAGCGGAGAGACATTTTTGTTATCGCGCTCAAACGCCCATCCCTAGTCGCTCCGAGACCCCGCCTCGGCGACAAGGAAGTCTCCCGCCGCTAGGGCCTCACCCTGGCGAAGAGACATTTTTCATATCGCGCTCAAACGCTCATCCCTAGTCGCTCCGAGACCCCGCCTCGGCGACTAGGAAGTCTCTCGCCGCTAGGGCCTCAGCCCGGCGAAGAGTCATTTTTCATATCGCGCTCAAACGCGCAACCCTAGTCGCTCCGAGGCCCCGCCTCGGCGACTAGGGAGTCTCCCGCCGCGAGGGCGTCACCCCGGCAGAGAGACATTTTTCATATCGCGCTCAAACACGCAACCCTAGTCGCTCCGAGGCCCCGCCTCGGCGACTAGGGAGTCTCCCGCCGCGTGGGCCTCGCCCCAGCGGAGAGACATTTTTCATATCGCGCTCAAGCACGCATCCCTAGTCGCTCTGAGACCCCGCCTCTACGACTAGGGATTCTCCCACCGCGAGGGCCTCACCCCGGTGGAGAGACATTTTTCTTATCGTGCTCAAACGCGCAACCCTAGTGACTCTGAGGCCCCGCCTCGGCGACTAGGGAGTCTCCCGCCGCGAGGGCCTCGCCCCGGCGGAGAGACATTTTTCATATCATGCTCAAATGCGCATCCCTAGTCGCTCCGAGGCCCCGCCTCGGCGACTAGGGAGTCTCCCGCCGCGAGGGCCTCGCCGCGGAGAGACATTTTTCATATCATGCTCAAACGCGCAACCCTAGTCGTTTCGATGGCCCTGTCTCGGCGATTAGGAAGTCTCCCACCTCGAGTGCTTTACCTTGGTGTAGAGACCTCACATATCGCGTTCAATTGCGCAAAGCCCTAGTCGTTCTAGAGCACCACCCTTCTGTAAGCTTTCCCATAAGCATCTCCCACACTATCCCCAGCCGAAGCTTCTTCCCCGCATAAACCATTCTCTCAGATCGCAAGCCCTCATTCGCAAAACCAAGCTACTTTCACTCCCGCTCAGCACAACCAAAAATAAAGCCACCGCGAATGGCCCAAAAGTATGGGGGATGGTGTGAGGCTACGCCTCCCCCTCGCTACAAAGCATTAGGGCTCCCCGGAGCCCTATCCTCAAAGTATGGGGGACGGCGCGAGGCTTCGCCTCCCCCTAGCTACAAAGCATTAGGGCTCCCCGGAGCCCTATCCTCAAAGTGTGGGGGACGGCGTGAGGCTTCGCCTCCCCATCGCTACAAAGCATTAGTGCTCCCCGGAGCCCTATCCTCAAAGTGTGGGGGACGGTGCGAGGCTTCACCTCCCCCTCGCTACAAAGCATTAGGGCTCCCCGGAGCCCTATCCTCAAAGTGTGGGGGACGGCGCGAGGCTTCGCCTCCCCCTCGCTACAAAGCATTCGGGATCCCCAGAGCCCTATCCTAAAAGTATGGGGGATGGCGCAAGGCTTCGCCTCCCCCTCGCTACAAAGCATTAGGGCTCCCCGGAGCCCTATCCTCAAAGTATGGGGGACGGCGCGAGGCTTCGCCTCCCCCTCACTACAAAGCATTCGGGGTCCCCAGAGCCCTATCCTCAAAGTATGGGGGATGGCACGAGGCTACACCTCCCCCTTGCTACAAAGCATTAGGGCTCCCCGGAGCCCTATCCTCAAAGTATGGGGGACGGCGCGAGGCTTCGCCTCCCCCTAGCTACAAAGCATTAGGGCTCCCCGGAGCCCTATCCTCAAAGTGTGGGGGACGGCGTGGGGCTTCGCCTCCCCATCGCTACAAAGCATTAGTGCTCCCCGGAGCCCTATCCTCAAAGTGTGGGGGATGGTGCGAGGCTTCACCTCCCCCTCGCTACAAAGTATTAGGGCTCCCCGGAGCCCTATCCTCAAAGTGTGGGGGACGGCGCGAGGCTTCACCTCCCCCTCGCTACAAAGCATTCGGGCTGCCCGGAGCCCTATCCTAAAAGTATGGGGAATGGCGCAAGGCTTCGCCTCCCCCTCGCTACAAAGCATTAGGGCTCCCCGGAGCCCTATCCTCAAAGTATGGGGGATGGCGCGAGGCTTCGCCTCCCCCTCACTACAAAGCATTCGGGGTCCCTAGAGCCCTATCCTCAAAGTATGGGGGATGGCACGAGGCTACACCTCCCCCTCGCTACAAAGCATTAGGGCTCCCCGGAGCCCTATCCTCAAAGTGTGGGGGACGACGCGAGGCTTCGCCTCCCCCTCGCTACAAAGCATTCGGGCTCCCCGGAGCCCTATCCTAAAAGTATGGGGGACGACGCGAGGCTTCGCCTCCCCCTCGCTACAAAGCGTTAGGCCTCCCTGGAGCCCTATCCTCAAAGTATGGGGGATGGCGAATCTTGGTTTTGACCGACAGAAAATGTGTCACTTTAGTCAACACGGGGAAACTTACCAGGTCCAGATATAACAAGGATTGATAGACTGATAGCTCTTTCTTGATTCTATGGGTGGTGGTGCATGGCCGTTGTTAGTTGGTGGAACGATTTGTCTGGTTAATTCCACTAACAACGGGATCTCAGCCTGCTAACTAGCTATGCAGAGTCATCCCTCCGCAGCTAGCTTCTTAGAGGGACCATGGCCGTTCTTAGTTGGTGGAGCGTTTGTCTGGTTACTCCACTAACGAACGAGACCTCAGTCGGTTAACTAGCTATACGGAGTCATCCCTCCGCAGCTAGTCTCTTAGGGGGACTATGGCCGTTTAGGCCACAGAAGTTTGAGGCAATTACAGGTTTGTGATGCCCTTAGATGTATAGGGAAGGGAATGTACCACTTTAGTCAAACGATCGATGACAATCCAAACAGCATCATTTTTCTTGGGGGTTCGGGGTAGACTAGTAGACCTTTTTGAAATCGAGCCGGTACCGGGCACCAACTCGATGACTAACTCGAGCTCTCGAACTAGAGGCATCCCGGTAGATCTTCGGGGAAGACATCGACAAAGTCACACACCGCTGGGACTTCACGAATATATAGAGAAGGCTTTGCTTCAAGGGCGAAAAGATGCGCAATTGCAACTTCGGCGAAAAACAAACTTGCTCGCCGGAGGGACTTGTGAGGTAGACGAACTTCCTGGCGCAATCGATTTGCCCCAATTGCTGGGACAACCAATCCATTTCAATGGTTTGCACAGGTTTAGATGTGATTCTTGGCATGGATTCCACTTCCTCGATCTCAACAAGGACATTCCGACACTCGGATTTAGCTCTCAACTCCAAACCGAGAGAGTGAATGAGCAACGGGACCAACAAAGGAGCGAAAAGGAGACCACCAACAGCAGCAAAAAACTGAGATACAAAAGAATGAGATGCTCCTAAATTTGAACAAAACAGAAGCAGGATGAAAACTGACAAGAAGCGTACCCAACATGAAGTCAGGCGCCTCCTGTGCTTCCTTGACGGAGGTGGAGTTGACTTGACCATGAGCAACCTTCTGATCTTGATGCTTCACAGGGCAATTGTTGGCGTAGTGCCCTTTCTTGTCACAATAGAAGCACGTGACCTCGGCTACATTGTGGAGGCCACCTTGCTGAGACGCAGACGCACGTGGTTGACACACGTCCTGCGGAGGACGAGGGATTGCTGCAATTTTCTTAGGACAATTATTCGCATAATAGCCCTTGAGGTTGCAGAAGAAATAAGTGACAGAGGCAGTCGGACAATTTCGGGGTAGGTGGTTTTCATCGTAGTTTGGACAAGCAGAAGTACACTGGTCGCGGTAGTGTCCTTCCTCACCATAGCGATAGTAGATAGGAAGAACTCGCCGCTCCTTAGGGCGGAGGGACCAAGATTCGTAACATTTGCCAGAGTAGAGGCGCTTACGGGTCGTGTCTAGACAGTAGGAGCCAGGGAGATCTTTATCCCAGCCAGCTGGTAGACCTAGCCCGCCGCTGGTCTGTCCAGACATCTAGCTACGAAGAGATGGGTTAGCACGACCCAAAGACTAGAATCCTAAGAACGCAAAAAGAAAATCCAACCATTAGGGAAACAAAACAGCACCCTAACCGAAAGCCAACAAGACAGCGAATAGAAGAACTTATACAAGCTTACAAAAAGGATCAAGAAACAATGAGAAACCACAAGACTTAAAATCAACTTCCCACACGACTAACCCGTATTGAAAGAACAAGCAATCGGTTGAGAAGATAAAATTCAGAACGCACTTAAGATCTAACACAACTAAAGAAAAAGGTAATACTAGCAAAATAGGCGTTAGATACTTAGCCAACTAATATCACATCTTACCCTTTTATTCCCACAAGTTTTAGTTGAATTATCCTCTCATTATCTACCCTATTTAGAAACCTTTGAGACTGCTGTCTGGAAATTTGATGCTTGGTGTCCAGATTTTGCATCCAAGCTCCTCGTCGAGTCACCGACTCCAGAACTTCAAAACCTTGTAGTGGACAGCTCACACTTTAATTTGCCAATCTCACTGGTTCTTCCCAAAAACCGAATTAAACGATAACAACTATCTTTTGAAAGAAGGAGAGGAAACAACTTTTAAAACTCAATTGAGAGCGAGATGAGATAAGAAAGCTAAGATAGGTAAGGAGTAAACTTAGAGAATTTACTTAAGCTTTCATAAATCATTTGATATTTTGAAACTAATTTTTCAAAAACATCCTAAAGACAACCAAGCTAGGGTTTCTATGGTCGGTATGGCTCTGATACTGTGAGAACCCGGGGTATTTAACTTGTAATACTTAACCATTAAGATGATTCAAGCATTACAAATCAAATATCACGACTCTCGGCGTATATGTACTTCCCAGAAGTGCAGTACACATACCCCATACAAAAATTATGCATCAATTCCATTCAACACATAGATTCCAAAGTACAGCTAAGCAATTCGAAAGACATACAATATATAGTTATTACAAAAGGGGCCGATCGGCCAAATGACAACTAAAGAGTCTTAAATAACAGCGGAAGCAAGGTGCCATAAGATGGCGATAAACAAAAGCCAATTAGTGTGACTTTGACCCACAAGGCAACCAACCGAAAACGCCAAGCTAGTCGTCGAAACCGCAGCACATCTCACAAAAGTGCATCCCTTGGGGATTCACTTCATCCTCTGCAACAATTACATTTAAGCATAGCAAATGAGTACAAAAATGTACTTGCAAGACTGACAAAGCAGGTGACGTCAGCAGCCGGATTGCGGGAGCCTCCTTGCTGTCCCGCAGGTGCACGTGGTTGAGACACGGCCTGCAGTGGGCGAGGTACATACGCCGGTGCCCTCGGTGGTGGTGAAGCATGAGAATGAGTCACCGGGGCTTGCCCGACACGAGAGCTGGAAAAATTGCCCTTTGCTGATTTGTGGGCCTCCCACTTGCGCTTGCGAGACTCACCAAGCGCCCTTCCCTTATGCTCAGAGACAATGGCCTTGTCGACCAAGGTCTGGAAGTCGGGGAAGTCGACAATAGATAGCTTGTCCTGCAGCTCCTCGGACAAGCCATCCATGAACTTCTCCTGCTTATCTTCATCAAGGCCACTTCGCTGTATGCATCATGACAAATGGTTGAAATCATTGAGGTACTCAATCACTGATCTGCGCCCTTGCTTGAGCGCCGAGAACTCCTTCTTCTTAAGCTTCATTACGCCGGCGGGAACATGAGCCCGACGGAAAGCAATGCAAAACCCCGCCCAAGTGATAGCCCGGCCCGCGGGCTGCATGGCGAGGAAGTTCTCCCACCATGAGAGTGCTGCCCCCTCCAGCTGATGGGAGGCAAAGAGTGCCTTCTCCGCTCCCGCATCGAGCGATATCGAAGCTTCCGCCGACTAGGCGTAGCTAATCATCTGCGTCGAGTGGATCCTCGGACCGCGAGAAGGTAGGTGGCTGTGTACGAAGGAACTTTGAGAGCCCCCCCCCCTCTGATGATGACCACCACCTCCCCCTCCTGATCCGGAGGCACCGGATAAGTTGGAGGTGTTCCATGCGATAGCCTCTAGGATCCTTGTCTGATCCATGCGATTCCGCTCAATCTGAGCGAGAACCTCAGCCATGGTTGGAGGAGGTGGAAGCTCCTCATCCCGACCATCTGGCTGACCCTGGCTGCTACGTGTTCTTCCGGCCATCCTGTTTCATCGAAGTGGGTTAGCAACAAGACCCGAAAAATAGAGGCAAAAAGTAGCCGTGGAAAAACTATCAACTAGGGAAATGAGATATTACCCTAACCCAATTACAATCATATAACCAGCAAGAAATGAACTCCAATTATTTGCAAAAAGGCATAAGATCCAAAGCTTAACTTATAAGACATAAGATTCAACTTCTCGGCACGACTAACTTGTATTGAACGAACAAGCAATCGTTTGAGAAGAAAATTTCAGAACACAACTCAAGTCTTATTGCATATAAGGATCATGGTAAAAACCATCTAGGGTGTGTTAGACACTAGCTATCTAATATCACATCTTACCCTTTTAATCCCCACAAGTTTTAGTTGAATTATCCTCTCATTTTTAGCCCTAACGAAGAACTAGGTGCTCGCTGTCCAAAACTTATACTTGCTGTCCAGATTTTGTACCTAAGCTTCAAGCTGAATTCTCCAACTTCATATGCTCCTAATCTTCACTAAAATACAGCCAACACCTCATATTCTCAACACTCATTGAATCCCAAAACCGAATTTAAACGGTAATCAACTATCTTTTGAAAGAAGATAAGAGGAAACAACTTTTCGAAACTTATACAAGAACAAGGTGAGATGAGAATTCTAAGATAGGTAAGGAGTAAAATCTGAGAACTTACTTAAGTTTTCATAAACCATTTGATATTTTGAACATAAGTTTTTCAAAATATCCTAAAGACGACTGCTAGGGGTTTTACGGTCAAGATGGCTCGATACCAACTTTTGTGAGAACTCAGATTTAACTTGTAATACTTAACCATTAAGATGATTCAAGCATTACAAATCAAATATCACGACTCTCGGCATATATCTACTTCCCAGAAGTGTAGTACACATACCCCATACAAAAATTATGCATCAATTCCATTCAACACATAGATTCCAAAGTACAACTAAGCAATTCGAAAGACATACAATATATAGTTATTACAAAAGGGGCCGACCGGCCAAATGACAACTAAAGAGTCTTAAATAACAGTGGAAGCAAGGTGCCATAAGATGGCGATAAACAAAAGCCAATTAGTGTGCCTTTAACCCACAAGGCAACCAACCAGAAACGCCAAGCTAGTCGTCAAACCAAGAAGACATCTCACAAAAGTGCATCCCTTGGGGATTCACTTCATCCTCTACAACAATTACATTTAAGCATAGCAAATGAGTACAAAAATGTACTCGCAAGACTGATGTGCAGAATAACAGAACTATATAGTTAGCTACATGTAGGCTTATTTAAGTGGAGGAAGGCTCTAGACTTACTTTTAGCACAAAGCAAGATTTCATTTGCAATAATGTAATAGATTTAAAGCAATTTGACAAGCTAATTTTAAAGATTTAAATAACAGCGAGTAATAATAGATAAAAGGGTAACAACAACCTGGAAGTGACTAACCCAATAGTCACCACAACAATAGCATGAATTAACCATTCATACCAACCACATCAAGTTTTAATTAAATGTTGTAGTCTAATTCTTGCGGGAAATAACCAAGCGTGTCCATAACCTAGGACGAGGCTATTCGAATAGATTTAACCCTGCAGGGGTGTACCACTATACCCACATGTCAGACCGCCTTTTCGCCTCTAGAATTAGCACACTTCCTTTGGTATGCCGGCACGGCTAAGTCCTACAAGACGTTTCCAATATTGTGTATTAACTACGAGTCGCCCATATGGAAAAAGCCCATATGTTGATACAGAGTCATCAAAGATGCTCATGCCTTTAAAAGGACAATGCTCCTTGCAGTGGATAACTTCCACCACTGTTCACCCAAACACATATAAGTTTCTTTTTCAACACAACACACACAACCACCATGCGACCCGGAATTAACACACGCCAAAGTACTAAGTCAAGAGGGGTCCCATATGTCCCTCATGTGGTTAGTACGCAAAAGTGCTTGGATCAATGGCGCAAGTAATTCGCCCTTGTTGACCCGCACCATTCCACCACACCATAAGATCACACCATCAACCATTGTGCCCAAGTCTCGAACATTTTATTTTTATTTTCAGTTTTTGATTTTACAAAGTAACAAAGCACAAGGTGCTGAGCATAATGATAATAATAATTTTGTGTGATCAAGGTTATCGACTAGGTCGATAACCGCACAATCTACCGGTAGCTAAGCATTTCTGAGCATGACACCAAAAGACAATAAGAGAGCATAATTAAATCGCCGGGCTCTAATTCACCAGCGATAATATTAACCTATGGGTTGTGGCAGGGGATAACAATTTAAGGGCAACCATGCAATAGGAATAGCTACCTCTAATCGATAAAATTAATTTGACACAAAAGCATGCATACATAATGGGTAAACAAAGTATTAGACTTTAAAATAATGGAATGGGAGATGATCAAACTACTTGCCTTGCTGTAGCTCACTGTTTTGCTGCAGAGGGTCACTCGCGCAATCAATATTTTCATTAGAACCTAGCGAAAGAACCGAAAGCGCAATAAGAACGAATAATACCGAAAAGACCCAAAAATACAAATTCATCCAAAAATCATGAAAAATTCACAGAAGGTAGAGCATGATTTTAGGTGAATTTACAAACAATAATCAATTTATTTGGATATTCTAGGCAAAAGTTATGACAGTTAGAATATCAGTTTTCTGGAAAATCAAATAAAATTGTAATCTGTTACTGTTCATGTAATTTAAATATTTTGGTGAAAATTTCCAGAGCAGTGGTGCACTGGAAATTTTTATGGTATTAAGAGCACCACATGAGATGAACAATGGAATTTGATTCACCTCATTTGGAGCTATGATTAATTTTCTATGATTTTTCCAAGTTATGAAAGTAGTGCACAAGTTACATGCAAACTAAGGTTTTAAGAAATAGTATCATGCTTACAACCTATTTTACAATAAACTACACTAACAGAGGATTCTAAAAAAATTGAGTTTGTACATTTTGGAGTTACAGAGAAATACTTATGCATTTTTAAAGTTAGAGCAATTTTTAGTGCAACAATAATGCTAAACCTAAAGTAATATTGCCAAATATGTTTTCTGGAACAGAAACATGATTCTATCCATTTTTATGTTAAATTAAATTTCAAAAGAAAACTAACAAAATTTGAATCATCAATTTTGGAGCTAGAATGAATTACCTATGCAATTTTGAAGTTTAACCAATTTTCAGTTCATAAATAAAGCAATTCGGAATTTATAGTAACATGCAATACTTTTAATACCCAGGCTAACCTAACCTTAGCCAATGACTAGTGGGGCCACGGTCAAGGTCTGACCTGGTCGACTGACCTGCACTCCAAGCCGAAATACGCTTCCAACCCGGAAACGACTCTACCATCAAGTGTAATAGAAATACGCTTCCTTAAGGGAAGGCGTAGACTTCCACTTATCTACCACTTAACCGGCCCATGGCCCACCTTCCAGCGATACACAATCAAATTAAAACCCAAATCTACCCTGGGACCAGTGCTTAAGACAGCGATTAAACTCTAATCATTTGCTACAATGGCGGTCGGAACGCGCCACGCTCTCGAGCGCCACGATCATGAAGTTCTTCGCCGTCCGCCCCGCGCTATCGCCACGGCGCTCGAGTGAGTGGTCAAAACGGATGCTCACGACTGGCGACTGATGGCACCAAAGAATGAGGCCGGAGGCGGCGCGACGGCGATGAGCGGAGGAGAAGGTACGGCCAAAACGACATACATTTACGGCCACGCCCTTGCTCAACTAACGCGCGCACTAGCTACTAGAGGGGTCAGGGAGCTTACTGGGATGACCCGGAGGTGAAAGGGTTGCCGGAGATGAGCCGGCGACAAGGACCCGTGGCGGCGGCGATGGTGTTACGTGGAGGAGAGATCCTGAGCAAAAGTGAGAGCAAATAGGTAACGAATTTGCTCAAGTGGCCCAAGTAGGTGGTGAAAACGAAGGTAATCGGGAAATGCCTTACCAGATCGACGCCGGAGAAGAAAAGGGTGCTCACGGCCGTGAAAGGGAAAAATACCAAATTAACAAGCTCCTGCAAAGCATTGATAAAATTGGTTGAGGGGAACTAATAACCATTTCCAAGCACGCGATATGACGCGCACAAATGAGAAAGACACTTACTGGAGATGGGAAAATGGAGCGGGGGTGGCATTCGGTGCACGCACTAGAGCTTCCGAGAGCACGGCGGCGCTCCGGAACCTACAAGCAACGAGAGGAGCTCACATGAGCATCAATGGCCACGGGGATGAACCAAGAGCAAAGAGGAGCCACTCGGTCGGAGCTTACCGGAGAGATGAGCTCAGGGGAGCCTCTCTTTCCTCGCCACCGAGAGGAAAGATGTGAGACTGAGAGGGGGTGCGGGAGGTATTATCCTCGGGCAATGACGAAGATGGAGGCGGCGTTAGGTGATGAAGCTTGAGGACAGGTCGAGGAGGGCGGTGGATTGACGCCGTTGACGGAGACCTGTAGAGGCGCACGGCCGCGTGGCGCTTGAGCTCTGCTCGCGCCCACGCGCTTGCCAGTGAGGGAAGGAGATGATGTTGACAAGGGGGGCCCACGGTGCAGTGACACAGCAAGGCGCGCGCGACCGCGCGACAAGGATCGAGGTGGGCCGTTGGATCGAGACCCAGCGGTTGGTAACGCGTGAGGAGTTTTAACTCCGGCCGAAACGGTATGCGATCGCAGCCGTAGATGTGCGATCGGATGGCTGCATGTGATGTGTGGATTAGATGGTTTGGCCGAGCCAAGTCGGCTCGGGCTGGACCTGAGTCTGGTTCGAGCCAGAGGAATAGTGCCCTCAGGTTTTGTTTTTAAAAAGGTAGAGAAGATAGGGAATTTTTAGAGATAGCTCCGAAGCTCCAAAAATACTGAACTTTTTATGCAAGCTTACTGGAACTAAGAAAAACCTTGTGTAATTTTTCCGGAAATTTTATGCACTGCATTGTTCTCCAGAAAATTCACAAGCTGCTGGGCTAGGAGTTTGACCAGAATTCAAACTTGTTTGACTAGCCCATTTGAAATTGCAAATAAAATCTAAAAACTATGAAATTTTTCAGAGAGGTTACTAGGATGATCAAGATGATAGGAAAAATATTCCCAGAGGATGATCACAATATTTGATCATGGAGCTTTTAGGGACAACAATTTCCATTAATAGAAACATTGAACTTCGAGAATAGGAAACACTAGGGGAAAATTTCTAGATAATTTCAAATGACATCATGAGGCAGCAAAATTTTTAGTTTCTCCTCATTTTATTACATTTGAAACACAATCCCAAGTTTGGGATGTCACAAAACCTCCCCCCCTTACAAGAATCTCGTCCCGAGATTCCGCCTACTCGGTAAAGAAGGATGGGTAGTCCGCACGCAGGCGATCCTCCCTTTCCCAAGTTGCTTCATCTTCGAAATGATTTGTCCAGTGAATTTTAAGGAACTTGATGGCACGATTCCGTGTTCTTCGTTCAGTTTTTTCAAGGATGCGAAGAGGACGCTCTTTATAGGTCAAGTCCTCTTGCACATCGAGACTTTCCAGTGGAGCTTCCTCGGTTGGAATGCGGAGGCACTTCTTCAATTGTGACACGTGAAAGACATCGTGTACACCTTCAAGTGCAGCGGGCAATTCCAACTTGTAGGCAACCGCTCCCTTCTTCTCAATGATGCGGTAAGGTCCAACATAACGAGGAGCTAGTTTGCCTTTGACGCCAAAACGTCAATGACCCTTCAGAGGAGAGACTTTGAGATAAACAAAGTCATTGGGCTCAAAGCTCAACTCACGGCGACGACGATCCGCATAGCTCTTTTGTCTTGACTGAGCTGTGCGAAGGCGGTCTTGAATCAACCGAACTTGACTTTCGGCCTCATTGATTGAGTCTGGGCCAAAGAAAGGTCTTTCACCAGTTTCTGACTAATTCAACGGAGTTCTGCATTTCCTCCCATATAATGCCTCAAATGGTGCCATGCCCAGACTAGCTTGAAAGCTGTTGTTGTAAGAGAACTCGGCAAACGGCAAACATTTTTCCCAATTCTTCCCGTACGAGAGAACATAAGCACGGAGCATGTCTTCCAATACTTGATTGACTCTTTCAGTCTGGCCATCAGTTTGAGGATGATACGCTGTGCTGAAGGAAAGACGGGTTCCCATAGCCTCTTGCAAACTCATCCAAAACTGAGAGGTAAAAAGGGAACCACGATCTGAAACAATCGTCTTTGGTACCCCATGCAAGCTCACAATCCTCGAGACATAGAGCTCGGCTAGATGACCTGTACGAATCTTGGTCTTGACCGGTAGAAAGTGTGCCACTTTAGTTAGTCGATCAATGACAACCCAGATGGCATCGTTTCCTTTGGAAGTATGGGGCAGACCGGTGATGAAATCCATGCCTACAGAATCCCACTTCCATTCAGGTATTGGCAAAGGTTGTAGTAAACCCACTGGACATTGATGTTCGGCCTTCACATGAAAACATATGTTACACTCGGCAACAAACTTTGCAATTTCTCGCTTCATTCGGGTCCACCAGAATTTCTGACGGAGATCTTGATACATCTTCGTGACCCCGGGATGAATGGACAAAGGGGAGTCATGGGCTTCGTCGAGGATTAAGTCCCGCAATTCCACAACCTTTGGAACAACAAGGCGCTTCCCGAACCATACAACACCATTGTCATCTTCAGAAAAGCACTTGGCTGCCCCGCTCTTGATTTTCTGCTTGATTTCACTCACACCTTTATTTGATTGTTGAGCAGTCTTGACCTGGTCCTCCAGGGTTGGTTGCACAACCAAAGCAGCAAGAAAACCATGCTCAACCACTTCCAAGTTGAGCCGCTGAAATTCTTCATGAAGGGCGGGCTGCTGCTCCTTGATCATCAAGGTATTGCAATAAACCTTGCGACTGAGAGCATCGGCAACAACATTAGCCTTGCCCGGATGGTATTGGAGACCCATATCATAATCCTTGATCAATTCCAACCACCTTCTTTGCCTAAGGTTCAGATCCGGTTGGGTGAACAAGTACTTCAAACTCTTGTGATCCGAATACACTTCGCAACGATTACCGATGAGGTAATGTCGCCAAATCATCAGTGCATGAACCACTGCAGCTAATTCCAAGTCATGGGTCAGATAATTGATCTCATGAGGTATCAATTGTCTTGATGCATAAGCCACTACCTTGCCCTCTTGCATAAGAACACACCCGAGTCCTTGACGAGAAGTATCGCAATAAATATCGAAGCTTTGGTGGACATCGGGAAGAACAAGAACTGGAGCTGTGGTCAATCTTTTCTTGAGCTCTTGGAAACTCTTCTCACAATCAGTGGACCACACATACTTCTTGTCCTTCTTGAGCAATTCTTTCATTGGCTTCGCAATCTTGGAGAAATTTTCAATGAAGCGACGATAGTATCCCGCTAAGCCGAGAAAACTCCTCACTTCGGTCACTGACTTGGGCTGACTCCAAGAAAGCACATCACTGACCTTGCTAGGATCCACGGCTATGCCTTCCGTTGAAAGGACATGGCCCAAGAATGCCACTTCCTTCAACCAAAACTCGCACTTGCTGAACTTCGCATATAGTTGATGTTCGCGCAGTTTTCCCAACACTAGTTTCAGGTGTTCAGCATGCTCTTCATCATCCTTCGAGGAGATAAGGATATCATCAATGAAGACCACTACAAACTTGTCTAAATACTCCATGAATACCATATTTATAAGATTCATGAAAAGAGCTGGGGCATTTGTCAAGCCGAAAGACATGACTGTACACTCATACAATCCGTAGCGAGTAGAGAAAGCCGTCTTCGGAATATCTTCAGGCCTGATTTGGACTTGATGATAGCCCAATCTCAGATCAATCTTGGAGAATACCCAAGCTCCGGTCAATTAATCGAAAAGGTCGTCAATCCGAGGTAACGGGTACTTATTCTTCACCGTTACTGCATTCAATGGACGATAATCGACGCACATTCGCAGAGTCTTGTCTTTCTTCTTCACAAAGATAGTAGGACAGCCCCACGGTGATGAGCTTGGATGGATGAAACCCTTCTCTTGAAGCTCACCCAGTTGTTTCTTCAACTCCTCCAATTCATTCGGAGGCATCCGATATGGCCTCTTTGAAATTGGGGCTGTTCCGGGCATCAACTCGATGACGAATTCAATGTCCCGGACTGGAGGCATTCCAGGCAATTCTTCGGGAAACACATCAGAGAAGTCGCATAGCACAGGGACTTCATGAATCTCCATAGTTGGCTTTGCTTCAAGAGCATAAAGATGTGGTTCTTGCAGCTTTGGAGAAATTCCAACTTGCTCGCCAGATGGACTTGTGAGTGTGATGAATTTTCTGGCACAATCGATTTGCCCCATGTGTTGGGACAACCAATCCATGCCAAGTATCACATCCAAACTTGCTGAATTGATGATGATAAGGTTTGCCAAAAATCCTACTCCTCCAATCTCAATAGAAACATCCCGACATTCATATTCAGCTCTCATAACCGACCCCGGAGAGTGAATAATCAAAGGAACATGCATAGGAACAATTTGAAGATCACTAAGTGCAACAAAAGACTTTGATATAAATGAATGAGAAGCTCCGGAATCGAATAAAACTGTAGCTGGTTGAGAGTTGACAAGAAGCGTACCCAACACGACGTCGGGTGCCTCCTGAGCTTCCTCGGCCGAGATATGATTGACTCGACCGCTTCCCACATTTGGGGCCTTCTGATTAGCCTTCTGATCTTGCCCAATTCCTTGCCCGTGCCCTCCATTAGGATGAGGGGCCGCTCCAAGCTTCTTAGGGCAATGATTAGCATAATGCCCCTTGTTGTTGCAGAAAAAGCAGGTGACGTTAGCAGCCGGATTGCGGGAGCCTCCTTGCTGTCCCGCAGGTGCACGTGGTTGAGACACGGCCTGCAGTGGGTCAGGTACATACGCCGGTGCCCTCGGTGCTGGTGAAGCATGAGAATGAGTCACCGGGGCTTGCCCGACACGAGAGCTGGAAAAATTGCCCTTTGCTGATTTGTGGGCCTCCCACTTGCGCTTGCAAGACTCACCAAGCGCCCTTCCCTTATGCTCAGAGACAATGGCCTTGTCGACCAAGGTCTGGAAGTCGGGGAAGTCGACAATAGATAGCTTGTCCTGCAGCTCCTCGGACAAGCCATCCATGAACTTCTCCTGCTTATCTTCATCAGTGGCCACTTCGTCAGGGGCGTACCGCGACAAATGGTTGAAATCATTGAGGTACTCAGTCACTGATCTGCGCCCTTGCTTGAGCGCCGAGAACTCCTTCTTCTTAAGCTTCATTACGCCGGCGGGAACATGAGCCCGACGGAAAGCAATGCAAAACCCCGCCCAAGTGATAGCCCGGCCCGCGGGCTGCATGGCGAGGAAGTTCTCCCACCATGAGAGTGCTGCCCCCTCCAGCTGATGGGAGGCAAAGAGTGCCTTCTCCTGCTCCTGGCACTGAGCGATATCGAGCTTCCGCTCGACTAGGCGCAGCCAATCATCTGCGTCGAGTGGATCCTCGGACCGCGAGAAGGTAGGTGGCTGTGTACGAAGGAACTTTGAGAGCCCCCCCCCTCTGATGATGACCACCACCTCCCCCTCCTGATCCGGAGGCACCGGATAAGTTGGAGGTGTTCCATGTGATAGCCTCTAGGATCCTTGTCTGATCCATGCGATTCCGCTCAATCTGAGCGAGAACCTCAGCCATGGTTGGAGGAGGTGGAAGCTCCTCATCCCGACCATCTGGCTGACCCTGGCTGCTACGTGTTCTTCCGGCCATCCTGTTTCATCGAAGTGGGTTAGCAACAAGACCCGAAAACTAGAGGCAAAAAGTAGCCGTGGAAAAACTAACAACTAGGGAAATGAGATATTACCCTAACCCAATTACAATCATATAACCAGGAAGAAATGAACTCCAATTATTTGCAAAAAGGCATAAGATCCTGTGGATATCATGGGGATATGCTCATGATCTAAGGATGATGACACAATTGGCAATGTGGCTTTTGGTTTGAAGTTTCACGCTTTTGCTGAAGTTAGAAAGGTCAAGGGCTTTGCGGTCGATCCGTGGTCAATGACCGACCGACCGCACCGGCACGGCCGACCGCCGCTGAATCGCGGTCGACCGCCAAGTCTCAATGTTGAGATTAAGTGTTGAATTGTTTTGGGCTTTGTCATTTCCATGATTGTTAATGCATATGTGTTGCATATTGCATGGTTTGAGCTAACGTGGGTCAAGTTGTGAAGAACTTGTTCCCGGATTCGATTTACTTGTCTATTGTTGTGCAGGTTGCTTGAAGGTCAACGACGGTCAACGGCGAGGAGGATCGGGACTAAGCTTGGAGAGCTGAGGTCCAGAACGATCATGGATGCCGGGTGAGGTCAATGGATTCAAGCGTGGCGCAGAATGGACAAGGTGGACCGAACGGGCAGTTCGGTGCGACTGGTTGATCAAACGGTGCGGGGGTCGGTGCAAGTGCCAAGGTGGTCCGGTGGGAACCGGATGGGAGAGACTTGCCGACACGATGAGAACCGTTGGATCAACCTACACGTGGCGAAGCATGGGATGTGTTTCGCGCAATTGGGACTCGGTCTTCGAGAAGGATCGAGAAGGGGTATTTTGCAATTGTACCAAATACGCCTTGGTGACCTAATGCCAACCGGCGCGCAAGACGGTGGCCAAGATGTGGATTAGGTCAAGAGAAGTGAAATCGACGCTTTAAAATGCGTGCGATTGTGTCCCGTTTGTTTGGGCCTTAACGGGAGCCCATTAGGTTAAACTCTCTACAAGTTAAGCCTTCCTATAAATAGGGGGTGGCTGCTGTAAACAGCCCCTAAGGATTTTATTGTGAAAACCCTAGCTTGTTGTTAGGGCATTAGAAAAAGAGGAGAGGCTTAGGGCTTGATAGAGAGGAGTTGATTTGCGTGCTCATGAATTGAGCTTTGCCCTCCATGGATGGAGTGGATGTGTACCCTCTCTACCTCAGATCAATATATGGATGATTCTCAAGTTTGAGTCTCTTTTGTGTTCTTGCTCCATATTTGCAATCTTTGGTCCTTTCTTGATCTGTTGGTTTTTGTTGATTCTTGTGCCTTCCTCTACCTTGCTATGACTTGTGGGATCACATCTAAGATCACCTAGATCATCTATCTCCCACGAGCAAGGTCTGAACTAAGTTTTCGTATTTGCTCGGTTTTGAACCATTCTGCGTTCACTTGCAAAAAGATCGAAACTTTGGCGTGGATCTACTCGATCGTCACTTGGAACAGGTCCCAAATACCCTTAGGGAGGTGTGTTCCAAATTTAGTTGAGTTTGATCGGATACTTCAAAAGTTAGATTGATTCTCGTTTGGTTTTCGGGTTGTCAACAAGTGCCTCGATAGTCCGGTCGATCACCGCTTCAACGCCGGTCGAGTCAAGATTCGGCCGACCGCCGCTTCAACGCCGGCCGATCAAGACTCGGCCTCGATCAGCTTTGTCACGGCCCGACCGCCTCAAGGGTTAAGTCCGCTTACTTGTTTGTTTTGGGGATTTTGGTTCAGATCCAACATAAGTCTTCCGCTATACTTAACGGTTGATCTGAACAAGGTGAAAATTAGGCGAGATCCTATTCACCCCCCCCCCTCTAGGCGCCTTTCCGGTCCTACAATTGGTATCAGAGCCGGTTAGCTCTTCTCATAGATCTTAACCGTTCTGAGGAGCCATGGCGTCTGACAAGTATTCCAACAAACCATCTGTGTTTGATGGAGTCGATTTTTCATACTGGAAGGCTCGCATGCAAGCCTACATCGAGGCTCAAGGGCACTCAATTTGGCTTAAGGTTAAAAACCCTTATGCAGTGCCAGCCAATGACGATGTGATCACACCTGATGTGGAGGCTAATAGCAAGGCTCAGAATTTTCTGATTCAAGGGCTTAGTCGATCTGAGTTTGAGCGTGTCGCTCACTTGAAGTCTGCTCACGAGATCTGGAAGACCCTCCCTGACTACCATGAGGGCTCTACCGCGATCAAGGAAGTGAGACAGAACCAGCTTAAGAAAGAATACTCCAAGATCGAACAAAGGCCTGGAGAATCTTTGGATGAGTTGCTAGGAAGGTTTTCAAAGATTCTTCATAACTTGCGTGCTGTTGATCTGGTTTCACTGAGTCTGAAAATGCACGCCAGTTCTTGGGTGCTCTTGATGTGAGGATTTGGGGGATGAAGATCACTTCCATCAATGACAATACTGTCATGAGTGAGCTTACCATGGATAAGCTCTACTCGAGGTTGAAGTCGCATGAGATTGACTTTATCTCACAACTCCCCCAAGACAGATGTGATGGCTCTAGTGGTTGACCCTTCTAAGGGTAACTCTTCTGAGTCTTTGGATTTTCGCTCATCTGGCTTTTCACTGTCTGCTTTGCATTCTTTGAGCGATGAGCAGCTAGATAAGTTACCTGAGGAAGATTTAGCCCTCTTATCCAACAAATTCACCAAAGCTTACAACAGAGTGAAATTCAGGAAGAGAGGAGGACCCGTTACTTGCTTTGAGTGTGGTGAGCCAAACCACATTCGATCAAACTGCCCCAAGCTGAAGGGCAAGGAGGAGAAGAACTTTCGGAGGCGTCCTCAAGCTCGGGATGCAAAAGCTAAGAAGCCGAACTATCGCAAGTACGTCACCAAGTCCTTGCCGCTCTTGAGAGTGTCAATATGAGCGATGTGGACTCGGAGACGGAGGACGATGACGATGACCCTCGTGGCAAGAAGAAGGCCGATGACTTCATCAGCATGTGCTTCATGGCTAGGGACAGCCACGACATCGACTCCTCCAACGATGACGAGTTCTTCAGCGATCCCGATGAGGTACGTCCCTCTCTTGCTGACATGAAACGTGCCTTGATTCTTTCTGAACAAAAAATGAACAGGAAAGATAAAAAGATAATGAAACAGGATGCCTTGATTGATGACTTGAACCTAGAAGTGGTTAGGCTCAAATCTATTAATCCTGCTGATAATTGCGACTCCTGCTTAAGTTTGCAAAATGAATTGATCAACCTAAAATCTGCTCATTCCTCTATTGCGAATCAATTGAAAGATGCACTTGATAATCTAGAGACTCTCAAGTCTAGTACTGCCTGCATGAATGCCATTGCTCTTGATGTGACTACTGTAGATGCTATTCCTTTATTCTGCTCAAATTGTGCTTTGCTTGAATTAAAATTGGATAGCGCTACAAAAGATTTGATGAAATTTGATGCTAGTCACACTTGTTTGTATTGTGAGATGAATAAGACTAAAATGAATGAAATGACTGAAATGGTTCTTCACTCTAAATCAGCATCGTGTGAAAATTGTCTTAAGCTCACAATCGAAAATGAAGCTCTAAACAAGACATTAGAAGAGAAAGCTAAAATTGAACAATCCATGTCCTTGATTGCTTCTAAGAAAATTGCTACTTCTGCTTCTTGTACTTTGTGTGTTGACATTGGGCATAATATTGATAAGATACAAGAAGCGTTTAGAGTTAGGTTTAAAGAGCATTTGGACAAAATTAGGGATAATTATTGCGTATCCTGTGAGGCTTTGAAAGCCGAGGTAGTTCACTATAAAGAGAAGTTTGATAGGGCTAGCACGTCCAATGAGTGTGCCTCGTGTTATGAGCTAGCCAAACAAAAAGACTATCTTAACAGTACCCTTGTGAGATTTACTGGTGGGCAGAAGAAACTCAATATGATTCTAGACCAATCTAAGGTGAGTGTGAACAATAGTGGCCTAGGATTTAATTCCATAGAGCATTCCAAGAACCATCCACCTAAGATTGCGAGAGTTGTTGAGAGTGGCTTGTTTGAGGTAGAACCCCCTGAGCCATCTAAAATTCTCTTTAGATCTGCGGGCTTTGCCCAAACTCCTTCTAGTCAGACAGGTGCTGTTAGTTCTTCAGGCAAGACCCCTAAAAAGGTCGACTCCCACTGCACCTTCTGCAAGAAGAATGGCCATGCCATTGAGTTCTGCTTTCGTAGGGCAAAGATTGAGAGGAAGGAGAGGATGAGTAATTTGAGAACCATTAGAGGAGTTCGTTCACCTGCTGTAGTCTCTAGATCCAGGCAGTCTGTCTTTCCTGCTAGACATAGGCCTAGGTTTGTAGATGACTCTTTTGACTCTTTTGGTGGCTCTAGGCAGCGGTTTGGGTTAGGGTATCGTGAGGAAAAACCACATGTAGCATCTAGACAGGGGGAGTACCGATCTTTTGGTAGATCGATTCGGAGAGGTCTAGGTGTTGATCATATGCATTCTCATGATTTTTCCACTAACCATTTTACTGCTGCTTTTACTGCTTTGCCCAAGCATCGTGTGACTCAGTACTGGATTCCCAGGTCTCTTATTACTAACCCCAGTACTGAGGCACATATGTTTCCTGTTCGTGCCTTGTAGGTCCGTCGTGCGAGGAAGGAGGACATTTGGCTCGTTGACTCTGGGTGTTCTGACACATGACTGGAGATTCTAGATGATTCTCCTCCCTCACACGTGCATCCGGCAATGAATTGATCACATTTGGGGATGCTTCTACCGGAACCGTGACAGCCAAGGGCACAGTGCACGTCAACAACAACTTCATGCTTAAGGACGTCGCTTTGGTAAGTAAACTGAGGTATAATCTTCTATCTGTTTCTCAGTTGCTTGATGAGGGTCTAGAAGTTAGATTCAAGAAAAGATCAATGTGTAGTTCTAGATTCCTCAGGTGAGCTTGTCTTTAAGATCTCTAGGTTTGAGAAGATTTTCTGTGCTAATTTCAGTGTCTCTTCTGCTTCTAGTCCTAGATGCCTTGTTGCTTCTGACTCCCATGATTTAGTCTTGTGGCATCGTAGGCTTGGACACATAGGCTTCGATCACTTGACCAGGATCAGTAGCAAGGATTTGATTAGAGGACTGCCTAAGCTCAAACCTGTTAGAGACCTTGTGTGCTCACCCTGTAGACATGGTAAGATGGTTTCTGCTTCTCATCCACCTCTTACTTTAGTTATGACCGATGGACCTGGACAATTGCTGCACTTAGATACTGTTGGCCCTTCTAGAGTTCAGTCTGTAGGGGGTAAGTGGTATGTGCTTGTTATTGTGGATGACTTTTCCAGGTATTCATGGGTTTATTTTCTGGTTTCTAAGGATGAGGATTTTGGCTTCTTTAGGGAGTTGGTTCTTAGACTAGCTGTTGACCTCCCTGGAGCCTTGAAGACCATTAGGAGTGATAATGGCACAGAGTTCAAGAACTCTTCTTTTGCCACACTCTGCTCTGAGAGAGGACTAGAGCATCGCTTTTCTTCCCTAGAGTCCTCAAAGAATGGTGTTGTCGAGAGGAAGAACAGGACGCTTGTGGAGATGGCCAGAACCATGCTAGATGAGCATTCCACTCCTAGGAGATTTTGGGCTGAGGCGATTTCTTCTGCTTGTTATATCTCTAACAGGGTGTTCTTGAGATCTGTTATTGGTAAGACTTCTTATGAGCTTAGATTTGGTGGTAAGCCTAAGGTTTCTCACTTTAAGATATTTGGTTGCAAATGCTTCATTCTTAAATCTGGCAACCTTGATAAATTTGAATCTAGATGTTCTAATGGCATGTTTCTTGGTTATCCTGCTCATTCTCGTGGCTATCGTGCATTTAATTTTGACACTAACAAAATTGTTGAGACTTGCGAAGTCACCTTTGATGAGGCTAGTCCTGGTACTAGACCCGATGCTGCAGGTACACAGGTTACTGATGTTAGGGACAGCATCTTCGTCGACGATGACTCTGAGGATGAGGACCCAATCCCTCCTCCAGTCATTTCTGAGATGGTTGGAGAGCCTGCTTCTACTACACTAGCTTCAGATGAGCAGCCTCTTCCTACCTTCACCGACGATCAGAGTGGCTCTGTTCCTGCCTCCACAGCCCGTGAGGTAGAGGCCACTTCTGCACCAGGAGCACCTCTTCGCATTCAGCGACAGCATCCACCTGAGCAGATCATTGGGGATCTACATGAGCGAGTTACTCGCTCCAGGTTCATTTCTCCTGATTCCCATGCACACTCTGCTTTTGTTGCTTCTTTTGAACCCCGAGATGTCTTCCATGCTCTTTCTGATGCTTCTTGGGTCAATGCCATGCATGAGGAACTTGAAAACTTTGATAGAAACAAAGTCTGGTTTTTAGTTGAACCTCCACCTAATCAACATGTAATTGGAACAAAATGGATTTTCAAAAATAAGCAAAGTGAAGATGGGTTGGTAGTTCGTAACAAGACTAGACTAGTCGCTCAAGGTTATTCCCAGGTAGAAGGCTTAGACTTTGAGGAGACCTTTGCTCCTGTAGCTAGATTGGAGGCCATTCGCATTATGCTTGCATTTGCGGCATCCACTGGCTTTAAGCTTTTTCAAATGGATGTCAAGAGTGCTTTCCTTAATGGCTTTATAGAAGAAGAAGTCTTTGTCAAGCAACCACCTGGTTTTGAAAATCGTAAATTCCCAAACCATGTTTTTAAACTCTCCAAAGCCTTGTATGGACTGAAGCAAGCTCCCAGAGCTTGGTATGATAGGCTTAAGAGTTTTCTGCTTGAAAATGACTTTAAAATGGGTTTGGTAGATAAAACCTTGTTCACTCTCAGGCATGGCAGTGATTTCTTGATGGTTCAGATTTATGTGGATGATATCATTTTCAGTGGTTCCTCTCATGCTTTGGTGTCTAGATTTTCAGATTCTATGAGCAGGGAGTTCGAGATGAGCATGATGGGAGAATTGACCTTCTTCCTTGGTCTTCAAGTCAAGCAACTCAAAGAAGGTACCTTCATTCATCAAAGTAAGTACACAAAGGACCTTCTTCGACGTTTCGACATGGGAAGCAGTAGGCCAATGTCTACTCCCATTGCCACATCCATCGTGCTGGACCCAGATGAGGATGGAGAACCCATGACCGTAAGAGTACCGCAAAGATGATTGGCTCCCTCCTCTATCTCACGGTGTCGAGGCCGAACATACAGTTTGTTGTGTGTCTGTGCGCTCGATTTCAGGCTTCCCCTCGTGCCTCTCATCGTCAAGCAGTGCGTCGCATATTCAGGTACCTCCAGGACACTCTTGATTTTGGACTTTGGTATTCTTCGTCTTCTGCTCTCTCTCCATTCGCGCTTTTTCTGATGCTGATTTTGCGGGGTGTAGAGTGGATAGGAAGAGTACTTCTGGCACATGTCATTTCTTAGGCACATCTCTTATCTCGTGGTCTTCTAGGAAGCAATCTTCTGTTGCACAGTCCACTGCCGAGGCTGAGTATGTTGCTGCAGCGAGTAGTTGTTCTCAGGTTCTCTGGATCTTATCTACTCTGCGCGATTATGGGTTATCTTTGGGTAGTGTTCCTCTTTTCTGCGATAACACTAGTGCCATAAACATAGCCAAAAACCCAGTGCAACACTCTAGGACCAAGCACATTGATATCAGGTATCACTTCCTTAGAGATCATGTTGAGAAGGGTGATGTTGTGCTTCACTTTGTAGAGTCTGAACAGCAGCTTGCCGATATTTTTTCTAAGGCTCTTGATTCTTCTCGATTTGCGTTCTTACAGGGAGAGTTGGGAGTTATTAGTCCTTTTGGCCTGTTCTGAGGGGGGAGTTGACTCTTTTGCATTCATTGTATTATATTGCATTCATAACAAAATCCAAAAAGATGCATTGTAATATAAGAATTCTGCTTATCTGTTATTTGATGAAGCTTTGCCTATTACCCTTTTGAGCTTTAGTATTCCAATTCTTGCTCAATGCCATGTCTAGTTCTATGACTTGCTAGAATTATCATGTTTTCATATATATAGCTAAGTCTTTGCTGAATGAGCTAGAACATTAAATCAACTTGAATGAAAAACTGCAATTTGTGTATCTGCTAGCTAGTTGCGTAATTAGTGCTCCTTTTGTGACACTGGCCGTGTCAAAATTGCTTCTGTTAGCTCTTTAATCTAGTTTTGATCATTACTTGAGCTTATTGTTCTGCTGAGAATGTTAAACTGCTCTTGTGTTAAAAAGAAAAATCAAATTGAAAGATTGTCCTTGTTCAAAAATGTGCCAAACTACTCTCACGAGACTGCATGTCCTAGACATGAACTTGGAGATAGTTTGATGATCCAGACAATCTCATGGGGACTGCTTGTCAAAATTGACATGAACCTCAAGATTTGTCGCCTGGGTAGAAGCTTAGGAAGAGGTTGTGGATGGCTCCTAGTCCAGGATCTTCTTTACTAAGATATACCTTTGGTCGAAGCTTAGGAAGAGTTTGTGGATGGCTCCTAGTCCAGGATCTTCTTCAGTAAGATAGACCGTTAATCAACTTCAAAATTCTTTGCAAATGCAAAATTGTTGAAAAATGGGCGTTCAAGCTAAATTGAGCAAATTGATTCAAGTCAGGACTTGTGTGTCTCTTAAAAGTGGTCTTTATTAGCTTTTTGGTCTAACAATGACATTTTGACATGGCCATTATCATTTTAGGATCACTGTTGATGAACTTGCCAAAACTGACACATTGCTTAAATTGTTAAAATTTACTGCTTTATATTGAGCCTTCTTGCTTCGCTTTGTTATATATATCTACACATGATCTTGCTAGCGCTGTTAGGCTTGATATGTTGCTTGTGCCAGATTAGAAATACTAGCTTATTCATTTGAGTAATCTCCAAAGCTTCTCATGCTCAAACTTGACAAAAATGAAAAAATTGAAATCAATCCATTGCATTTCATGCTGCTTTGTTATCTCTAGAAGAGAGGTCGAATTGATTCCTTGATGAAACCATTGTCAAAGGGGGAGAAGGATTAGTAAAATTGTCAAAAAGAGCTTCTTGGTTTCAGGGGGAGAAGAAATTGGAAATGAGGATCACAGTGAGGGGGAGTTTTCTTCTGAATTGCCTTCTTTTGGTTTTAATTGCCAATTCTGAATTTGATTGCAATCTTTGGATCCTCACAATGATCAAAGGTCAAATAGAACAATTGTTCTTTCATTTGGACCTTAAGTGAGATTTTGCAATTTTGTCGATTCTCTGGATTTGAAAGCCTTTGTGCCTTCTTTTGCCTTATCTCACTTGCGCGTACTATTTTGGAGCCAGCTTGGTCATTTCCTTTGCTTTTTCTTGCATTTGGACCAAGTTGTGCCTTTGAGCGAAAACGTCGAATAATTACCGTTTCAAACCCCAAATCTCTTTTTTTGGAAGTTTGCCAATGTGTTCATCAAGGGGGAGATTGTGGATATCATGGGGATATGCTCATGATCTAAGGATGATGACACAATTGGCAATGTGGCTTTTGGTTTGAAGTTTCACGCGTTTTCGGCGAAGTTAGAAAGGCTGTCAGGCTCAAGCGGTCAGACCGGCGGTCAATGACCGGTCGGGCCGACTGGCGGCGATCGACCGCCGCTGAATCTAAGGTCGACCGCCAAGTGCTGAATGTTGAGATTAAGTGTTGAATTGTTTTGGGCTTTGTCATTTCCATGATTGTTAATGCATATGTGTTGCATATTGCATGGTTTGAGCTAACGTGGGTCAAGTTGTGAAGAACTTGTTCCCAGATTCGATTTACTTGTCTATTGGTGTGCAGGTTGCTTGAAGGTCAACGACGGTCAACGGCGAGGAGGATCGGGACTAAGCTTGGAGAGCTGAGGTCCAGAACGATCATGGATGCCGGGTGAGGTCAATGGATTCAAGCGTGGCGCAGAATGGACAAGGTGGACCGAACGGGCAGTTCGGTGCGACTGGTTGATCAAACGGTGCGGGGGTCGGTGCAAGTGCCAAGGTGGTCCGGTGGGAACCGAATGGGAGAGACTTGCCGACACGATGAGAACCGTTGGATCAACCTACACGTGGCGAAGCATGGGATGTGTTTCGCGCAATTGGGACTCGGTCTTCGAGAAGGATCGAGAAGGGGTATTTTGGTAATTGTACCAAATACCGCCTTGGTGACCTAATGCCAACCGGCGGCGCAAGACGGTGCATCAAGATGTGGATTAGGTCAAGAGAAGTGAAATCGACGCTTTAAAATGCGTGCGATTGTGTCCCGTTTGTTTGGGCCTTAACGGGAGCCCATTAGGTTAAACTCTCTACAAGTTAAGCCTTCCTATAAATAGGGGGTGGCTGCTGTAAATAGCCCCTAAGGATTTTATTGTGAAAACCCTAGCTTGTTGTTAGGGCATTAGAAAAAGAGGAGAGGCTTAGGGCTTGATAGAGAGGAGTTGATTTGCGTAATCATGAATTGAGCTTTGCCCTCCATGGATGGAGTGGATGTGTACCCTCTCTACCTCAGATCAATATATGGATGATTCTCAAGTTTGAGTCTCTTTTGTGTTCTTGCTCCATATTTGCAATCTTTGGTCCTTTCTTGATATGTTGGTTTTTGTTGATTCTTGTGCCTTCCTCTACCTTGCTATGACTTGTGGGATCACATCTAAGATCACCTAGATCATCTATCTCCCACGAGCAAGGTCTGAACTAAGTTTTCGTATTTGCTCGGTTTTGAACCATTCTGTGTTCACTTGCAAAAAGATCGAAACTTTGGCGTGGATCTACTCGATCGTCACTTGGAACAGGTCCCAAATACCCTTAGGGAGGTGTGTTCCAAATTTGGTTGAGTTTGATCGGATACTTCAAAAGTTAGATCGATTCTCGTTTGGTTTTCGGGTTGTCAACAGTGCCTCTGGACAGGTCCGGTCAGACCGCTGCTTCAACGCCGGTCAGACCGCACTCCGGTCAGACCGCCGCTTCAACGCCGGTCAGACCGCACCTGGTCTGACCGCGCCTTTGCCGCCGGTCTGACCGCCCTCAAGGGTTAAGTCCGCTTACTTGTTTGTTTTGGGGATTTTGGTTCAGATCCAACATAAGTCTTCCGCTATACTTAACGGTTGATCTGAACAAGGTGAAAATTAGGCGAGATCCTATTCACCCCCCCCCTCTAGGCGCCTTTCCGGTCCTACAGATCCAAAGCTTAACTTTTAAGACATAAGATTCAACTTCTCGGCACGACTAACTTGTATTGAACGAACAAGCAATCGTTTGAGAAGAAAATTTCAGAACACAACTCAAGTCTTATTGCATATAAGGATCATAGTAAAAACCATCTAGGGTGTGTTAGACACTAGCTATCTAATATCACATCTTACCCTTTTAATCCCCACAACTTTTAGTTGAATTATCCTCTCATTTTTAGCCCTAACGAAGAACTAGGTGCTCGCTGTCCAAAACTTATACTTGCTGTCCAGATTTTGTACCTAAGCTTCAAGCTGAATTCTCCAACTTCATATGCTCCTAATCTTCACTAAAAGACAGCCAACACCTCATATTCTCAACACTCATTGAATCCCAAAACCGAATTTAAACGGTAATCAACTATCTTTTGAAAGAAGATAAGAGGAAACAACTTTTCGAAACTTATACAAGAACAAGGTGAGATGAGAATTCTAAGATAGGTAAGGAGTAAAATCTGAGAACTTACTTAAGTTTTCATAAACCATTTGATATTTTGAACATAAGTTTTTCAAAATATCCTAAAGACGACCAAGCTAGGGGTTTCTACGGTCAGCATGGCTCTGATACCAACTTTTGTGAGAACCCGGGGTATTTAACTTGTAATACTTAACCATTAAGATGATTCAAGCATTACAAATCAAATATCACGACTCTCGGCGTATATCTACTTCCCAGAAGTGCAGTACACATACCCCATACAAAAATTATGCATCAATTCCATTCAACACATAGATTCCAAAGTACAACTAAGCAATTCGAAAGACATACAATATATAGTTATTACAAAAGGGGCCGACCGGCCAAATGACAACTAAAGAGTCTTAAATAACAGCGGAAGCAAGGTGCCATAAGATGGCGATAAACAAAAGCCAATTAGTGTGCCTTTAACCCACAAGGCAACCAACCAGAAACGCCAAGCTAGTCGTCGAAACCGCAGCACATCTCACAAAAGTGCATCCCTTGGGGATTCACTTCATCCTCTACAACAATTACATTTAAGCATAGCAAATGAGTACAAAAATGTACTCGCAAGACTGATGTGTAGAATAACAGAACTATATAGTTAGCTACATGCAGGCTTATTTAAGTGGAGGAAGGCTCTAGACTTACTTTTAGCACAAAGCAAGATTTAATTTGCAATAATGTAATAGATTTAAAGCAATTTGACAAGCTAATTTTAAAGATTTAAATAACAGCGAGTAATAATAGATAAAAGGGTAACAACAACCTAGAAGTGACTAACCCAATAGTCACCACAACAATAGCATGAATTAACCATTCATACCAACCACATCAAGTTTTAATTAAATGTTGTAGTCTAATTCTTGCGGGAAATAACCAAGCGTGTCCATAACCTAGGACGAGGCTATTCGAATAGATTTAACCCTGCAGGGGTGTACCACTGTACCCACATGTCAGACCGCCTTTTCGCCTCTAGAATTAGCACACTTCCTTTGGTATGCCGGCACGGCTAAGTCCTACGAGACGTTTCCAATATTGTGTATTAACTACAAGTCGCCCATATGAAAAAAGCCCATATGTTGATACAGAGTCATCAAAGATGCTCATGCCTTTAAAAGGACAATGCTCCTAGCAGTGGACAACTTCCACCACTGTTCACCCAAACACATATAAGTTTCTTTTTCAACACAACACACACAACCACCATGCGACCCGAAATTAACACACGCCAAAGTACTAAGTCAAGAGGGGTCCCATATGTCCCTCATGTGGTTAGTACGCAAAAGTGCTTGGATCAATGGCGCAAGTAATTCGGTCCTTGTTGACCCGGGCACCATTCCAGTCACACCATAAGATCACACCATCAACCATTGTGCCCAAGTCTCAAACATTTTATTTTTATTTTCAGTTTTTGATTTTACAAAGTAACAAAGCACAAGGTGCTGAGCATAATGATAATAATAATTTTGTGTGATCAAGGTTATCGACTAGGTCGATAACCGCACAATCTACCGGTAGCTAAGCATTTCTGAGCGTGACACCAAAAGACAATAAGAGAGCATAATTAAATCGCCGGGCTCTAATACACCAGCGATAATATTAAGCTATGGGTTGTGGCAGGGGATAACAATTTAAGGGCAACCATGCAATAGGAATAGCTACCTCTAATCGATAAAATTAATTTGACACAAAAGCATGCATACATAATGGGTAAACAAAGTATTAGACTTTAAAATAATGGAATGGGAGATGATCAAACTGCTTGCCTTGCTGTAGCTCACTGTTTTGCTGCAGAGGGTCACTCGCGCAATCAATATTTTTGTTAGAACCTAGCGAAAGAACCGAAAGCGCAATAAGAACGAATAATACCGAAAAGACCCAAAAATACAAATTCATCCAAAAATCATGGAAAATTCACAGAAGGTAGAGCATGATTTTAGGTGAATTTAGCAAGAAGAATCAATTTATTTGGATTTTCTAGGCAAAAGTTATGACAGTTAGAAGATCAGTTTTCTGGAAAATCAAATAAAATTGTAATCTGTTACTGTTCATGTAATTTAAATATTTTGGTGAAAATTTCCAGAGCAATGGTGCACTGGAAATTTTTATGGTATTAAGAGCACCACATGGGATGAACAATGGAATTTGATTCACCTCATTTGGAGCTATGATTAATTTTCTATGATTTTTCCAAGTTATGAAAGTAGTGCACAAGTTACATGCAAACTAAGGTTTTAAGAAATAGTATCATGCTTACAACCTATTTTACAATAAACTACACTAACAGAGGATTCTAAAAAAATTGAGTTTGTACATTTTGGAGTTACAGAGAAATACTTATGCATTTTTAAAGTTAGAGCAATTTTTAGTGCAACAATAATGCTAAACCTAAAGTAATATTGCCAAATATGTTTTCTGGAACAGAAACATGAGTCTATCCATTTTTATATTAAAGTACATTTGAAAAGAAAACTAACAAAATTTGAATCATCAATTTTGGAGCTAGAATGAATTACCTATGCAATTTTGAAGTTTAACCAATTTTCAGTTCATAAATAAAGCAATTCGGAATTTATATTAACATGCAATACTTTTAATACCCAGGCTAACCTAACCTTAGCCAATGACTAGTGGGGCCACGGTCAAGGTCTGACCTGGTCAGACCTGACCCAGACCCAAGCCGGAAATACGCTTTCCAACCCGGGAAACGTACTCTACCACTGAAGTGTAATAGAGATACGCTTTCCTTAAGGGAAGGCGCAGACTTCCACTTATCTACCACTTAACCGGCCCATGGCCCACCTACCAGCGATACACAATCAAATTAAAACCCAAATCTACCCCGGGATCAGCGCTTAAGACAACGATTAAACTCTAATCATTTGCTAAAATGGCGGTCGGAACGCGCCACGCTCTCGGGCGCGCGACCGCGAGTTCTTCACCGGTCCGCCGCGCTATGCGCCACGGTGGCTCGAGTGAGTGGTCAAAACGGGATGCCCGCGACCTTGCGCACCTGATGGCACCGGCAGCGAGGCCGGAGGCGGCGCGACGGCGATGAGCGGAGGAGAAGGTACGGCCAAAACGGCAGGCGTTTACGGCCACACCCTTGCTCAACTAACACGCGCACTAGCTATTGGAGGGGTCAGGGAGCTTACTGGGATGACTCGGAGGTGAAAGGGTTGCCGGAGATGAGCCGGCGATGAGGACCCGTGGCGGCGGCGATGGTGTTACGTGGAGGAGAGATCCTGAGCAAAAGTGAGAGCAAATAGGTAACGGATTTGCTCAAGTGGCCCAAGTAGGTGGTGAAAACGAAGGTAATCGGGAAATGCCTTACCAGATCGGCGCCGGAGAAGAAAAGGGTGCTCACGGCCGTGAAAGGGAAAAATACCAAATTAACAAGCTCCTGCAAAGCATTGATAAAATTGGTTGAGGGGAACTAATAACCATTTCCAAGCACGCGATATGACGCGCACAAATGAGAAAGACACTTACTGGAGATGGGAAAATGGAGCGGGGGTGGCATTCGGTGCACGCACTAGAGCTTCCGAGAGCACGGCGGCGCTCCGGAACCTACAAGCAACGAGAGGAGCTCACATAAGCATCAATGGTCACGGGGATGAACCAAGAGCAAAGAGGAGCCACTCGGTCGGAGCTTACCGGAGAGATGAGCTCGGGGGAGCCTCTCTTTCCTCGCCACCGAGAGGAAAGATGTGAGACTGAGAGGGGGTGCGGGAGGTATTATCCTCGGGCAATGACGGAGATGGAGGTGGCGTTAGGTGATGAAGCTTCAGGACAGGTCAAGGAGGGCGGTGGATTGACGCCGCTGACGGAGACCCACAGAGGCGCACGGCCGCGTGGCGCTTGAGCTCTGCTCGCGCCCACGCGCTTGCCAGCGAGGGAAGGAGACGATGCTGACAAGGGGGGCCCACGGCACAGCGACACAGCAACGCGCACGCGACCGCGTGACAAGGATCGAGGTGGGCCGTTGGATCGAGACCCAGCGGTTGGTAACGCGCGAGGAGTTTTAACTCCGGCTGAAACGGTACGCGATCGCAGCCGTAGATGCGCGATCGGACGGCTGCATGTGATGCGCGGATTAGATGGTTTGGCCGAGCCAAGTCGGCTCGGGCCGGACCTGAGTCTGGTTCGAGCCAGAGGAATAGTGCCCTCAGGTTTTGTTTTTAAAAAGGCTGAGAAGATAGGGAATTTTTAGAGATAGCTCCGAAGCTCCAAAAATACTGAAATTTTTATGGAAGCTTACTGGAACTGAGAACAACCTTGTGTAATTTTTCCGGAAATTTTATGCACTGCATTGTTCTCCAGAAAATTCACAAGCTGCTGGGCTAGGAGTTTGACCAGAATTCAAACTGGTTTGACTAGCCCATTTGAAATAGCAAATAAAATCTAAAAACTATGAAATTTTTCAGAGAGGTTACTAGGATGATCAAGATGATGGGAAAAAATATTCCCAGAGGATGATCACAATATTTGATCATGGAGCTTTTAAGGACAACAATTTCCATTAATAGAAACATTGAACTTTGAGAATAGGAAACACTAGGGGAAAATTTCTAGATAATTTCAAATGACATCATGAGGCAGCAAAAGTTTTAATTTCTCCTCATTTTATTACATTTGAAACACAATCCCAAGTTTGGGATGTTACAGATACCTAGCTTTGTGAGGCCTCCCCGGGGTATTTAGCTTATAATGCTTAGCCATTCAATTGAACCTAGCATCATAAACAAAATATCCCGTGCCTCGGGAAAATATGCACATCCCAGAATTGCTGTACATACACCCTTTTACAAAGTCATGCATCAATTCCATATAAACATAGAACCAAAGCACGAACTAGACTAAATAAAAGACATACATAATAGAGAGATATTACAAAAGGGGCCGAACGGCCAAATACAAGCTAAAGAGCTAAACACAAGCGGAAGCAAAAGCCATAAGATGGCCATAAACAAAAGAGCCAATTAGTGTGCCTTTAACCCACAAGGCAACCAACCGGACCACCAACCTAGTCGTCGAATCCACCGCACATCTCACAAAAGTGGAACCCTTGGGGCTCAACTTCTTCCTCTGCAACAATTACAGTTAAGCAAAGCAAATGAGTACAATAATGTATTCGCAAGACTGACGTATAGAATAACAGAACTATAATTTAGCTACATGCAGGCTTTATGTAAGTGGAAGAGGCTTTGGACTAAAAGTATAAAGCAAGTTTTCATTTGCAATAATGTAATAGATTTAAAGCAATTTGACAAAGCATTTTTAATTGTTGAAGTAACAACGATACAATAGTAATAACAATAGTGAAGCAACCTAGAAGTGACTAACCCAATAGTCACCGCAACAATAGTATGAATCACCAAATTCATACCACCCATCAAGTTTTAATTAAATGGTTGAGTCTAGTTCTTGAACGACCTTGCCAAGCATGTCCATAACCTAGGACGAGGCTATTCAAATAGTTTTATCCCTACAGGGGTGTACCAATGTACCCACACATCGGACCGCCTTTTCGCCAAGCTATTAGCACACTTCCTTTGGTATGCCGGCACAGCTAAGTCCTACGAGACATTTCCAATGAATGATGCTAGTTAAGAGCCGCACACAACCCGAAGAGTAGGAGACACCGGCCAAGTCTAACAAACTGTGGTGCTCTTCCTCTTATAAAAACAGTTTTACTCACCAGCGACCCATAACTAACACCTCCCAAAGTACTGAGTCAAGAGAGGTCCCATATCCCTCTCGTGTGGTTAGCACGCAATATTGCTTGGTTTAGTGACCCAAGTAACTCGGTCCTTAGGGACCCGGGCACCATTCCACACACCATGAGACCACACCAACATCCATTGTGCCCAAGCCAATAACAATTTTGTTTTCATTTTTATTTGTTTACAAAGTAACAAAGCATACATGCTGGACATAATGGAATAATAGTTTTGTGTGATCAAAGTCATCGAGATAATGTTGACAACCGCCCATTCTACCGTTATCTAAGCATTTCTAAGCATTATCACGCCAACTACTAAGTGATAAGAGTCCATCCAGCGAACTCTAAATCACAGCAAGATAATCCTAGGCTTAGTAGTAGAGGATGAATATTTACCTACAGAGTATGCATCTATAGGATTACTAATCGGTATCATTTATCACAAAATAGCAATGCATACATAGAAGTTAAACAATATATTAGACTTTAAAGTAATGGGATTCAATGGATATGATCAAACTGCTTGCCTTTGCTTGAGATAACTTTCTTGCTGCAGAGGACCACTCTCATATACAATATAATCGTCGGAACCTACCGAAAGAATCGAGAAGAACAAATAAGAACGAATAACACCGAGAATACTCAAAAATTCAAATTCATCCAAAAATCATGAAAAATTCACCGAAAGAAGAGCATGATTTTAGATGAATTTAGGTGAAAGAATTATTCCGTTTGGATATAGTAGGTGAGAGCTATGGTAGTTTGAAATTCAGATTTCAGAAAAATCAAATTAATTCTCATCTGTTACTGTTCATCCGAATTAAATTATTTAGTGAAATTTTGTAGGATAGTGGTGGATATAAGGATTACAAGAATGGATAGAGGATAAAATTATATGAACAACCCAATTGGATTCATCCCATTTGGAGTTCAAATGAATTACTTACGAATTTTTGAAGTTAATTCAATTTCTAGTGTAAAAATAGTTCATTCCAGAAATTAATTCCAATTTCGAAATTTTCTAGGACATTAACATGTTTCAAACCTATTCCAAAATAAAGTATATTGAGAATGAAAACCAACAAGATTGGTTTCACTTAATTTGGAGCTGATTTGATTTAGTTATGAGGTTTTGAAGTTAAGATTAAGACATAAGGTCTAATGTTGATTGACTACTTATAACCTAATCTTGGCTTATAACTGATTTTACTCTTTTAGGTTTAATGCGAAATACTAACAATTAAATCTTAGAATCTATTTGTATTGGCATTAGACAAATCTATCCCATTGTTTTAGATGAGTATTGCATTACAAACTTGCCTTTAGTTTAACTTTTGCTTTCTTTGATTAAATTGCTATAGGATGATTACTAATCTTGATGAGGTTAACAATTCTGGTTTTATGCTCATATTGCTGTTAAGGACTACTAAGTATTAGCACACAAATTTAAGCACTGGACTTCACTTCTTTACTTTGCAAACCCAGAATTCCATCCTTGACTTTCAGGTTAAGGTAGGTGCCTTTCTTAATTCACTCTTTAAAAGTTATTTATTCTACACAAATTTTTCCAATTACTGACATTTGCACTGACTGAAGCCAGCTGATGCTCCTAACTGCAATCTCAAACCTACTCTGCTCACCAGGGAATGCCCATCAGCCTCGTGGGGGCCTCGTTGAGTTTCTTCGTACCCAGCCCCCCACCTTTTCCAGGTCTGAGGACCCGCTGGATGCAGACGACTGGCTTCGTCTAGTGGAGTGGAAGCTTCGCATTGCGCAGTGCCAGGATCACGAGAAGGCGCTGTTTGCATCGCACCAGCTTGAGGGTGCTGCTTTGTCATGGTGGGAGAGCTTTCTTGCCATGCAGCCCGCAGACCACACCGTCTCTTGGGAGGAGTTTCGTACTGCCTTCCGTCGATCTCATATCCCTGCTGGCTTGATGGACATCAAGAAGCAGGAGTTTCTTGCGCTCAAGCAAGGGCGTAGCTCAGTCGTGGAGTATGTATACGAGTTCAACCATCTAGCTCGTTATGCTCCTGAGGAGGTGGCCACTGATGAGGCTAAGCAAGCCAAGTTCAGGCGTGGCTTGTCTGAGGAGCTTAAGGACAAGCTATCCATCGTCGACTTCCTTGATTTCCAGACCTTGGTCGACAAGGCCATCGTTGCTGAGCATGCTGCTAAGGAGCTTGTGGATTCCCGCAAGCACAAGTGGGAGGCCCACAAGTCGTCCAGGCGCCATTCGTCCCGCCGCCGCGATCTCGGGTACCGGCCTCGATCTTGGCACCCCGAGGTCACCGCCTCGTCCTCGTTCATCGCAGTCGTGCCCGACCACGCACTGCGAGTTAGCAGAGCGGCCCCCGCAATCCAGCGGCCAACGTCACTTGCTTTGCATGCAACCAGAAGGGGCATTATGCCAATCAATGCCCTAAGAAGACAGGAGCAGCCCCTCGTCCTAATGGAGGACGCGGGCAAGGAGGTGGTTCTTCTTAGGACCAAAAGATCATCCCGGCTACCCAAGGCGTGGGTAGTGGTCGCGTCAACGTCATCACCACAGAGGAGGCTCAAGAGGCACCTGACGTCGTGCTAGGTACGCTTTCTGTTAACTCTCATCCTGCCATTGTCTTGTTTGATTCAAGAGCATCTCATTCCTTTGTTTCTGAGTCTTTTGCCACTGTGGGTGAGCTTCTTTTCTCTCCCTTGTCGGTCCCGCTACTCGTTCGCTCTCCCGGTTCGGAGTTGAGAGCTGAGTTAGAGTGTAGGGACGTTCCGGTCGAGATTGAGGGAGTTGGATTCTCAGCGAATCTTATTCTCCTCAATTCCGCAAGTCTAGACGTGATTCTTGGTATGGATTGGTTGTCCCGTCATTTGGGGCAAATCGATTGCGCCAAGAAGTCCGTCTCTCTTTCTAGTCCTTCCGGGTGCGGGTTTCCTTTTCGCCAAAGCTGCTAGGTCCGCATCTCTTCGCACTTGAAGCGAAGCCCGCTCTAGATATTAGCGAAGTCCCAATAGTTTGTGACTTCGTTGATGTCTTTCCCGATGATCTCCCAGGGATGCCACCAGTTCGAGACCTTGAGTTCGTCATCGAGTTAGCACCCGGTACTGCCCCTATTTCTCGAAGGCCTTACCGGATGCCTCCGAACGAGTTGGTGGAGCTGAAGAAGCAAATTGGTGAGCTGCTAGAGAAGGGATTCATCCGCCCTAGCTCATCTCCTTGGGGTTGTCCAGCTATCTTCGTGAAGAAGAAGGACCATACTTTACGCATGTGCATCGATTACCGTCCGCTTAATGAAGTAACGGTAAAGAACAAGTATCCATTGCCCCGTATCGACGATCTCTTCGATCAATTAACTGGAGCTCGAGTTTTCTCCAAGATTGATTTGAGAGTGGGATATCATCAGGTTCGGATTCGACCTGAGGATATTCCAAAGACGGCTTTCTCTACTCGCTACGGCTTGTACGAGTATACCGTCATGTCGTTCGGCTTGACCAATGCTCCTGCCATGTTCATGAATCTCATGAATTCGGTATTCATGGAGTATTTGGATAAGTTTGTCGTGGTCTTCATCGATGATATTCTTATCTACTTCAGGAACGATGAGGAACACGATGAGCATCTGAGGCTTGTGTTAGGCAAGCTACGTGGGCACCAGCTGTACGCGAAGTTCAGCAAGTGTGCATTTTGGTTGAAGGAAGTGGCATTCTTGGGCCATATTCTTTCAGCAGGAGGTGTAGCTGTGGACCCTAGCAAGGTCAGCGATGTGCTCTCTTGGAGCCAGCCTAGTTCGGTCACCGAGGTGCGGAGTTTTCTCAGTTTAGCCGGTTATTACCGTCGCTTTATCGAGAACTTCTCCAAGATCGCGAAGCCGATGACTGAGTTGCTCAAGAAGGACAAGAAGTTTCTGTGGTCCGATGCATGCGAGAAGAGTTTTCAAGAACTCAAGATGCGTTTGACCACAGCTCCTGTTCTCATTCTTCCCGATATCCATCGAAGCTTCGATATCTATTGCGATGCTTCTCGTCGAGGACTCGGTTGTGTCCTTATGCAAGAAGGCAAGGTAGTGGCCTATGCATCAAGGCAATTGAGACCTCATGAGCTCAACTATCCTACCCATGATTTGGAGCTAGCTGCTGTGATTCATGCACTCAAGATTTGGCGACATTACCTAATCGGTAACCGTTGCGAAGTCTATTCGGATCACAAGAGCTTGAAGTATTTGTTCACCCAACCCGATCTGAACCTCAGGCAAAGACGGTGGTTGGAGTTGATCAAAGACTACGACATGGGTATTCACTATCACCCGGGCAAGGCTAATGTCGTTGCCGATGCGCTTAGTCGTAAAGCGCATTGTAATGCCTTGTTGCTAAAGGAGCATCCGCCCTCTCTTCTCGAAGCATTCCAACGTCTCAACTTGGAGATAGTTGGGCATGGATCTCTCGCTACCTTGGTTGTGCAACCAACCTTGGTGGATCGTGTCAAGGCCACTCAGCAGTTGGATGCGGGAGTGACCAAAATCAAGGAGAATGTCAAGAATGGAACAGCCAAGTGCTTCTCAGAAGATGAACTTGGGGTTGTGAGGTTCGGACAGCGCCTTGTGGTTCCAAAGGACATGGAATTGCGGAACTTGATTCTCCGCGAGGCCCATGATTCTCCTTTGTCTATTCATCCGGGGGCCACAAAGATGTATCAGGATCTCCGTCAGAGGTTTTGGTGGACCCGCATGAAGAGGGAAATTGCCAGGTTTGTTGCCAAGTGCGACGTATGTTGTCATGTGAAGGCCGAGCATCAGTGACCAGCCGGTCTGCTTCAGCCTTTGCCAGTGCCAGAGTGGAAATGGGATTCGATCGGTATGGATTTCATTATCGGACTACCCACATCCCCGAAGAAGAATGATGCCATTTGGGTCGTCATCGATCGATTGACTAAGGTGGCACATTTCCTTCCCGTCAAGACTGACCTTCGGGTAGGTCTTTTGGCGGAGCTCTACATAGCCCGCATCGTGAGTTTGCACGGTGTGCCGAAGACGATTGTGTCGGATCGTGGATCCTTGTTCACATCTCGTTTTTGGCATAGTCTGCAAGAGGCTATGGGAACTCGTCTTGCTTTCAGCTCAGCTTATCATCCCCAAACTGATGGTCAGACCGAGAGGGTCAACCAAGTTTTGGAGGACATGCTTCGGGCGTGTGTTCTTTCCTATGGGAAGCATTGGGAGAAATGCTTGCCATTCGCCGAGTTTTCTTATAACAACAGCTTTCAGGCCAATCTCGGCATGGCACCTTTCGAGGCCTTATACGGGAGAAAGTGTAGAACCCCGTTTTATTGGTCAGAGACCGGCGAGAGACCTTTCTTTGGTCTGGACTCGATCAATGAGGTCGAGAGCCAAGTCCAGCTTATTCGTGATCGCTTACGCACAGCTCAATCCAGGCAAAATAGCTATGCGAATCGCCGTCGTCGTGAGTTGAGCTTTGAGCCCAATGACTTTGTTTATCTCAAGGTCTCTCCTTTGAAGGGCCATCAACGTTTCGGCGTCAAGGGCAAGTTAGCTCCTCGATATGTCGGTCCCTACCGCGTTATCGAGAAGAAGGGAGCTGTTGCCTGTAAGTTGGAGTTGCCAGCTGCACTTGAGGGGGTACATGATGTGTTCCATGTGTCCCAGCTAAAGAAGTGCCTCCGTGTCCCAACTGAGGAAGCTCCGTTGGAAACTCTCGATGTCCAGCCAGATTTGACCTATCGCGAGCACCCTGTTAGCATACTCGAAGAGGCTGAACGAAGGACTAGGAATCGTTCCATCAAGTTCCTTAAAGTTCAGTGGTCAAACCATTCTGAGGATCAGGCTACTTGGGAAAAGGAAGATCGTCTGCGTGCGGACTATCCATCTTTCTTTACCGAGTGAGCCAAATCTCGGGACGAGATTTTTGTAAGGAGGGGAGGTTTTGTAACATCCCAACTTTAGGTTTGTGTTTCAAATGTAATAAAATGAGTAGAAATTAAAACTTTTTCTTCATTTGGGAGTACTTGACCAAATCTGTAATTCTTGCAAAGGAATTGTGGAAAATCAAAACCCAAAAATCAAGATCCTCAATTGACTCAAGTCAAAAACCTCATGGGTAAAAATCTTGTGCCAAACCCTTGTAAATAATTTTTCAGGGTTCTTTGGATGACTTGTAGCACCTCTGAATTTTCTCATAATTTTTAGAAATTATTTGAATAATTTGGAGGCAAGTCAAACCAGGTCAAACCTGGGTCAAACCCTAATTCCAACCTTCTGAAATTTCTTGAGAAAATTTCATTTCATAAAAACCCCTGGAAAATTTATGTAAGGTTAAGCTGGGAGTGAGGAAGCTTCAGTTAAAATTTCATAATTTTTGGAGTTGGTTTGCTATCTCTAAAAATTCCTCCAAATTCAGCTTTCAATTTCAAACCCTAGTTGGTTGGCACTGTTCCTCTGGTGCGAGTCAGACTCGGGCTCGTGCCAACTGACTCGGTCGAGTCGACTAACCGCACCTTCGACTCGGTCGCGTGGCGCACGCGTTCTTAGCCGTTGGATCGCCATCGCACGGCCTACGACCAGGGAGAGCCGCGATCACCCGGGCGCGTGTGAGCCGTTGGATGGAAATCGGACGGTTCCGCGTCGTCGCCTTCCTCGGTCTCGCACGGCGCTTACGCCAGCGCGCGGTCGCCATGGCAGAGCACGTGTGCGTGGGAGGGGCAGTGCATTGTCACCTCCCAACCGCTCTTTGCTGCTGCTAATTAATGCGCGCCAGTGCTTTCGGCCCTGAGGCGTGTGCTGAGCTGCTCCTATCGCCCTCAGCGTCCTCATGGCAGGTGTGCCCGTGGGAGAGCTTCCCGTTGCCCTTCTCTATTCCTTGCTACTTAAGCTCCCTACCTTCGCCCTTAGCTTCCTTTCCACACCCATAAGCTCTAGCTAGCACCCACTCGGCTTGCTTGAGCTCCAAACACCCACTTCACCTCGCTGCCATTGTTGCCGTGCAGCTCCTCGGTGGAACTGGTGCTCCAGTGGCACCCTTGCCCCATTCTCGGTTCCCCTTCCTTCCTCTTCCCTCCTGGAGCAAGCCCCTAACTCCAATTGGTTTGCCTCTCCAGGTAGCGGCAGAATTTCGGATTTCCCCCTTTGCGGCCGAAACCACCCATCTTCGTCTCCGACGACGGTGAGTGCTTTTCGTTTCAATTCCTCGCTCTGGAAGCATCCCAAAGTCCTTCTGAACCTGTCCTGATGACGCGGTCGCGTTGGTTTGGCTCAGGTCGCCGTCCCCGTGCCTTCGTCTTCACTGCCGGCAAGCACCTCTGTCGCCAGTACTCCTCCATCGTCCTCTGTCCCTCCGCGTCACTCAGGTACAACCCTGGTAGTCCCTAGTGGCTCTGGCACCCGCTTATCTGGACTGCAGCGAGCAAAAAGCCGTCGTCCTCATTCCCGTGCTTAGCACCTCCGCTCATCGCCGGTGCGCCGCCGTTCTGGTCCACCTCAGTCTGAGTGGGTGGTACCAGGAGGTGCGCAATGTTATTGCGCACCTCAAACCACTCTTGGTCCGCGCTGCTGTGCTCTTGGTCACCGGCGTTTCACCGCAGAATGCCGCCGGCGCGTTGTCGGACGCGAGTGCCGTCGTTTTCGGTCAAGCGACGTGGCTCATTAGGAGCCCTCCGTTTCGTAGATCTGCGGTCTAGATCGCGTAGCGTTTTGTTCTTCGTCCACTATGGACCGTCCATCTGTAGATCTGCGGTCGAGATTAGCTCGAGCGCTCGCGTGTGCATTATGTGGGCATGGTCGTGAGCCATCCATCTCAAGATCTACGGTCCACGACCACGTGATCGATCGCGCGCGCGTCCGTTCGCTCGATTCAAGTTGGGCCGTTGGATCTGATCTCAACGGTCTACGACCAGTGAACCTCGCGCGCGTGCACCCGATCGTGGGGCCGTCCGATTCGATATCGACGGCCCACAATCGTCCACGTCGATATAGGTTTAAGGATTTTCCCGAGGGATTATTTGATGAACTGAAAAAGGTATTAAAACTTTGGAAATGCATAACTATTTCATATTAATTCATTTTCGGTTCATTCCACTTTTAATAAATCTGTTATGAACTAAAGTTTAACCTAAAAATAGTTTCAAGCATGATATGACTTCAGAAAAATAGGAAAATAAGCTTTACTTCTTTTCAGCTTTATTAAATGTATTAAAAATTCCTGATAAGTTCAAAAATGCATAACAATTTCATTTTAACTCCTTTTTAGTTGAAATCAACTTTGTCAATTCTAGTGATACCTAAAATTAAATCTAAAAATGGTTTTAAGCATATTATAGTTACAAAAATGTCCAGAATTAACTTTATTGACATGTAGGCTTTAATTGCTATATTAAAAATCCATTTAACTTGTAAAATGCATAACTAATTCTCTGTAACTTATTTTTGAGTGAATCCAATTTTTTTGGATTCCTCTATTAATTAACTTACTGTGAAAATTATTTTTGAATATGTTTCTGTTGTCAAAAAGAGTACTTATGCATTATAATTTTGTTCAAGTTCTTGTCTTTAAAAATTGGTAGAAGGTGCATTATAGCTCCAAATGAGATGAATCCAATTGGGTTGTTCATCTTATGAGGTGCTTATGCTACCCTAGAAATCTCAGCTTCGCCACTGTTGTAGAAATTGTTGCCAAACAATTTTATTACATGAATAATAACTTTTGCTATTTTCTAGCTGAGCAGAATTGATTTGATCATATCTTTTGCATTGAGAATCCAAATCAATTGGTTCTTGTTGCTAAATTCATGATAAATCATCCTCGTGCTGATGTAAAATTTTCAAAGCATTTGGAGAAAGTTGGCTGTTGAGTCTTTTTGTTTTATTCGTTCTTATCGGGTCTTTTTCGATTCTTTCGTTAGGTTCCGAAGAGCAGATTGAGAACCAAAGCACTCCTCAGCAACATTTTGAACAGCAACAGCAAGGCAAGCAGTTTGATCATTTCCATGGAATCCCATTACTTTAAAGTCTAATATTTGGTTTAACTTCTATGTATGCATTGCTATTTTGTGTTAAATGATCGACTAGTAATCCTATAGATGCATTTCCTGTAGGTAAATGTTCATTCTCTACTACCATGAGCCTAGGTTATTGCTGTGATTTGAGTTCATTGGATGAACTCTTGTCACTTAGTAGCTGACGGGTTAAAATGCGTAGTAATGCTTAGCTTCCGGTAGTATTGGGCGATCATCAACTTAGTTGATGATCTTGATCACACAAATCTAATTATTACTCCTTTATGTCCAGCACTTGTGCTTTGTTAATTTGTAAAGTCAAAAACTGAAAATAAAAGTTGATTTGGACTTGGGCATAATGGTATGTTGGATGACTGTTTTGGGTGTGACATGGAAAGATGCCCAAGTCAACAAGGACCGAGTTACTTGGGTCACTAAACCAAGCAATTATGCGTGCTAACCACACGAGGGGGATATGGGACCTCTCTTGACTAAGTACCTTGGGAGGTGTTAATTATGAGCTGGTCGGTGGGTGTGTTTTAAATGTGTGTATGTGTGGTGTGGGAGGGGAGCATTAGCAGACCGGTTAGGCTGTCTAATGTGTCCTTATCCCCGTGGGTTGCGGCTCTTAATTAGCATCATCCATTGGAAATGTCTCGTAGGACTTAGCCGTGCCGACATACCAAAGGACGTGTGCTTGGCGAAAAGGCGGTCTGACGTGTGGGTACATTGGTACACCCCTGCAGGGATAAAACTATTCGAATAGCCTCATCCTAGGTTATGGACATGCTTGGCAAGGTCGTTCAAGAACTAGACTCAACCATTTAATTAAAACTTGATGGGTGGTGTGAATGGGTAATTCATGCTATTGTTGTGGTGACTATGGGTTAGTCACTTCCAGGATTGTTGTTGTCATCTATCTACTGTTATTATTGTTATTGTCTCGTTGTTACTTGCAAATTAAAAATGAATTGCAAAACTGCTTTGAATCTATTTAAATATTGCAATTGGAAACTTGCTTTATGCTAAAATAAGTCCAAAGCCTCATCCACTTAAATAAAGCTTGCATGTAGCTATCTATAGTTCTGTTATCTTACACGTGAGTCTTGCGGAGTACATTAGTGTACTCATTTGCTTTGCTTATGTTAATTGTTGCAGAGGAGGAAGGTGAGCCCCAAGGGCCTCACTTCTGTGAGTTTTGCTGTGGCAGCATCTTCGACTAGCTTGGCGGTCCGGTCAGTTGCCTTGTGGGAAAAAGGCACACTGGTTGGCTTTTGTTATAGCCATCTTTATGGCGCTTTTGCTTCCGCTGTTATCTTAGTAGACTGGTTGTTATTTGGCCGGTCGGCCTCTCTTGTGTAATAACTTTATCCTTATTGATATTAACTTTTGGTTTGTTGCTTGTTCTGTTCTATGTGTTTGAATGGAATTGATGCATTCTTTTGTATTGAGTTGTGTGTACTGCATTCTTGGGAAGTACATATATCTCGAGTCTTGGTTTATTTAGTTGATAATACTAGGGTCAATTGGATGACTAAGTATTATGAGCCTAATAAACCGGGGTCTCACACTTCAGGCCTAGGAGCACCGTCATTGCCTACTAACGCGTCGCATCGCGGAAGGCAAGTACTTTGATGTTCTTATGATTAGAAAATGCTGAATGCTTGATGTTAGTATTGTGTTTTCTGTGATCCATGAGAATATTTAATGTTCATATTCCTTCCATATGTGTTATCTCCATGATTAGAGAGCATGTCTTTCAATATTCATATTTCATTCCGTGCATCCATTATTCATATTTCATCCACGAGAGTGGATTAAAAAGACCCATCAATTCCAGTATGGGCACGTAAGACCCACCATTCCAATGTGGGCAGATTGGGACACCCGTATGAAACGTTCTTCATACGGGATTTGGATCCCCGTATTTTGTTAAATGCTGGCTTAGGTGAACACCGACGGGTGTGTCACTAGCTATACCGGTATATGCATGTGTGTAGTCCCTTCATTTCATTCAATCCATTCATTTCATTCATTCAAATATTCGTTCTGTGATTTATTCATATTCTTCAGTGATGTTGGCTTGATCATGTTTGTTGTATGTCCCATTTATTCACTGTACTTGCTGAGTCTCGGACTCATTCTTGCGTTGTTTGTTTATTTTAGGTGATCATTGATGTTGGCTCTGTTGGGAGGGAGTAGACACGCACTACTCATTCACTTCACCCTATTCAAGTCCAAGATCACGATTTAGTTCTATCTTTCATTCATTATTGATGAACTGTAAATAATAAATTTAGATGGTGAATGATACCTATTGCTATGTTATGGTTGATTCAGTAGTACTTGTGATCTTTGATTATTCCTTCGATATATATTGCTTAGATTCGAACTATATTCATGACATGGTTCTATTGAATGTTGATCTCCATATGTCATTAGATGAGATGGTGTTCTAATTCTTCCGCATTATGGTTGCATGTTAGATTATTTAGGTGACATCTTGGCTTCCGAATAGCCAGGGTGTTACACTTCTATTGAGATACTTGATGAACTCATTCAAATGCTTGATTCACCTAATTTTGCAATACTAAACTGATGTTATATGTATTAAGAAATGAAAAGAAGGTGAATGTTCTGACTTGTGAAACCTTGTCTTACGTATCCTATATTATTGAAGATTAAAGGTATTTCGTTCTAATTTCTGACCTTAAGATAGAATAGTGAGTCTATACTCATAACTGTTTTGTGATTGCAAACAGAGGTAAGACCATGAATGCTTCCATGATTAAAATAATCATCAATTGTTAACATTAATGGCTAGAGTGCATTTAGTGTGTACTATATTGGTGTTGAGCGTCAGTAAGAGTTAAATGGATGAAATCTAATAAGAGATTTATATTGATGTACATTTGTGAGATTGTCATGTACTAGTATGATCTTGTTAGCAGAGTTTTGTTTTAACATTTTGGCTTGAGCATTAGGTTTGTTTTTCCAGAGCAAGTAGTTATTGCAATCCTTTTGTGATGATAGAAATGTTATTTCACGATTGTTGTGTTTCTTTTGGAAAATTTATTGATGGAATAGTGAGGTATGTTGAATTTCGCCAAGAATGTATGATTTTGATGTTAATAAAATGATCAGAAATGTGAGGGTGATATTGATTCTTTTATAGAGAAAGAAATTTGATCGCCTTTGGTGATATCGTTCAAATGATAATATTTCAAGTTTAGCTTTCGTGATATTTTGGAGCTCATCAATTATGTGGTAGCTAAAATTATTTCAAATAAAATGGTGTATTGGAATGTTCTATTATTTTTTTAAGAAATTCGTGTGATTTAATATAAAGGGCTCTTTGGTCTGAGTTCTCAACGTGAGGTTGAAATCAAAGAGAATTTTTATGTTGATTCCTTTAAGAAGAGAAAGAATTGCTTGCTTTTCGTGATATTCCTTAAATGAAAATGTTTCGAGATTTGTGGCTGAGATCATTGGATCTCATGTTTCATGGGTAGTTGAACTATTCCGAGTAAATTTGACGTGTTGAAGAATTCTATTGGTTCTTAACTATTTCTCGTGGTTGGGACTAAAGAACTTATCTTGTTCGTTGTGGTAAAGTGTTGTTTTTGTCAAATGGGTTAATTTCCGTGTTAAAGGAAAGAGTGATGTAGGAGTATTTGAGAATTGGAGTCAAGTTTTGTAACTTGTGGTTATTTGAATCGTTCCTAGACTTTCTGCTCTTTCTGCTCAAGGGATGTCGAGCTTCAGTCGCAATGTCTTTTTCCTATTGGCTGTTATTTGCTATTCCCTTTTGAGGGATGTGTGCCCTCAACTGTGAACTCAACTTTTGTTTTCCAAGATCACCATTATCAAAATATTTCTTTTGGTTTCGTGCTCGCTGTGAGGAGCAACGTTTTCCTGTGTGACGAAACTTGTCCTTATTCGCCTCTTTCTTTTGAGAAAGGATCAATAGTTGTGTGTTGCAAAGTTTTACAAAGCATATTTTGGCAACTGTTGGTTGTGCATAAGAAATTGTAGTGGTGAGATTTTGCTACCAACCTATTGGAGTAGTAGAACATGAATTGGTTTTGATCTATACTTCTTGGAGGAAATTTGATTCACATGGAGTGTGTGGCTTCAAAGTAAATCTAAATAGTGTTACGACTGAGTAGAACCTATGGTATAGTAAAATTCCAGAACTTCAGTTCATGTTGAAAGGTTGGGGAATTATCGAAGGTATGGAAACCTTGATTAATTTTATAGAGTAACGCAATTGTATAATATTGCTAGATTGTGTGGGTGATTTCTGATGATGTCAATGAGTGAGTATGTTAGAATTGTGGGGATGTTAGAGATTTAATCTTATGATTTCACTATCTGTTATAAGAGAAATTCGTTGTAGAGGTCTTGGAGGTTAAATTTGGGCTTTGCATTTTTATGCTAGACTTTTAGTCACCCAAAGATTGTGTGTAGAGGAGATAGAAAATTGGAGTATTCCGAGCAGTGGAATGATTGTTGATAGAACCCTTCTGATGTAGTTCATAAGCGGGTGTACTGAGGATTTTGGGTTGTTATTCTGGAAAGTTGGAGTCGATGGGATTGCGTGCGATCTAGTTTGAGGTGCTTTGGGTGCCTTCTGTCAAAATAATTTCGTCAGTAGGAGGAGTTGTCTAGCATGTTCGCTGGGGTCAATAGAGTGTCTCCACAAAGGTGTGGATGGTGTAATTCGGTTCAAGTGTAATTTGAGAATGTTAAATTAAGAGGTTTGAGCTCGTGTGGTATGCGATGAATTCGAATTCCAAGGTTTGAGAGAAACTTTATTCCTAAAAGAGAAACTGAGAAAAAGGATGTTTCCTCGGGTAGTGAAGTGTTTTCTTGATTCTCGTTTGAGTTTTGTGTTGTTGACTAGTATCTTCCGCAATGTGAGTTGGCACTGTGTTGGCATATTTGATTCTTTCCAATTCAGACAAACCAAAAGAGGTATTTGGTTTGGGCATTCGAGTGATTTCTCCTTTGGCTTTCGTGGTGTTCATTCGTAAACTATCTATTTAGAAAGTGGAATTGTTTTTGTGATTAATTGTCATCTTTGGGATTTGACCCTTTTGGTGGAGAGTTAGCATTGCGAGGATGCAAAGAGAACTCTCTATTTCTAGTTCGATTCTCTTTGTGAATCAGTAGTTTAAGAACCAGTTCTGTTGTGCATTCTTGTTTAAAGGAGGTGACCCTTGTTAGATGAAGAGTTTGATTTTGAGCATCAACCTTATTTGCACGCAGCGTCTTGAGACGGGCGCGGGCATATGGCGCATGGAGCGTGTGGTCCCGAAGTGGGCATACGGCATGTTATATGTGCCTGCACTGGACGCACGGACGTGTACCGAGGGGTGGTTCTGGGCATTTGTTACGTGTTTTCATACCAAAGGGGAGTTTGGCCCAGGTACATTAGTTCGTTTTCGACAGTTGCAGAAATTAGGAAGTTGGCGTATCGCTTTGACCATCTCGGGTCCATATGCGACGTACGCAACGTCTGGTGTGTTCTGGTGCTAAGTGAGTAGCTAAGCAATTCAAAGCTTGGGATTTCGTTAAAGACATTGACCATCGAGTAGGGTCGTATCTTCGATTCTCTTGTGATGAGTGTACTTGGGAATGCCAGGTTGAGTGTTAAGACGGATGTTGTTTTGTGCCATTGTGTTGTGGTCTAATCAGTCCGAGAGAGAGGCTACTTAGGAAGTTGGAGTTTCGTATGTGCGAACAATATTCGGATTTGTTCGCAACGGGTGCGTTTTGATCCTTGTTCAAATTCCAGTTGCAGTTTTCTTTCGAGTAGATTCGGGGTCGAATCCTATTAAGAGGGGTAGAATGTAATACTTCGATTTATTCTATAAAAGAAAGCGTTCAAAAGGGAAATTAGGAATAAGAAAAAGGAGATTTTTGCATTTTTTTCGGCAACTTGGGCCTTGGGTCTTGGCCTAGGAGGCCCATGAGGGGCTAGCCACCAATAAAAGGAGGGGGAAAAACCCTAGTCGCTCTGAAGATCGCCGCCTGCATCAGAAGGCCAAGATCAGAGCAATCCCCCTCTTGCTATGCCAAGAGGAGAAAGGGAGGAGAGGAAGGAAGAAGAAGAAAGGAAAAGAAAGGAGGAGAAGAGAAGGGATCATCTTCTCCAAGGATCGTTCATCGTTCTCCGGGGTTCTTCAAGGGCGGAGAGGCTTCAGGTTTAGGAGCACTGCCATTGACTACTAACGCGTCGCATCGCGGAAGGCAAGTACTTTGATGTTCTGATAATTAGAAAATGCTGAATGTTTGATGTTGATATTGTGTTTTTCTAAGATCCATGATAATATTTAATGTTCATGTTCCTTCTATATGTGTTATCTCCATGATTAGAGAGCATGTCTTTTCAATATACATATTGCATTCCATGCATCCATTATTCATGTTTCATCCACGGGAGTGGATTAAAAAGACCCATCAATTCCAGTATGGACACGTAAGACCCACCATTCCAATGTGGGCAGATTGGGACACCCGTATGAAACGTTCTTCATACGGGACTTGGATCCCCGCATTTTGTTAAATGCGGGCTTAGGTGAACACTGACGGGTGTGTCACTAGCAATACCGGTATATGCATGTGTGTAGTCCCTTCATTTCATTCAATCCATTCATTCCATTCATTCAAATATTCGTTCTGTGATTTATTCATATTCTTCAATGATGTTGCCTTGATCATGTTTGTTGTATGTCCCATTTATTCGCTGTACTTGCTGAGTCTCGGACTCATTCATGCGTTGTTTGTTTATTTTAGGTGATCATTGATGTTGGCTCTATTGGGAGGGAGTAGACACGCACTACTCATTCACTTCACCGTATTCAAGTTCAAGATTATGATTTAGTTCTATCTTTCATTCGTTATTGATGAACTGTAATAAATAAATTTAGATGATGAATGATACCTATTGCTATGTTATGGTTAATTCAGTAGTACTTGTGATCTTTGATTATTCCTTCGATAGTTATTGCTTAGATTTGGACTATATTCATGATATGGTCCTATTGAATATTGATCTCTTTTTGTCATTAGATGAGATGGTGTTCTAATTCTTCCGCATTATGGTTGTATGTTAGATTATTTAGGTGAAATCTTGGCTTCTAAATAGCCAGGGTGTTACACCAAAGCAGCAGCCAGGAACACTACCAAGCGTATTGCCACCCTGAAGGCCTCAGAGAAGGACAAGAGGAGGGACGAGTACCTCAGCGCGTGCGCTGAGCTATACTCAAATGTCGAAGACCAGCTCCAACAGGCTGCAAATGGCGTTGCATCAGGCAACGCTTGGGGCTTGCAAACTGCGTTGGTGTGTCTTAGCGCTGCGCTGGACGCGCCTGAGACATGCGAGGACGGATTCCACGAGCTAAATGAGAATTCCCAGCTAGTCACCGAGGACACCGAGTTCAGGAGGGAGGCATCCATTGCTCGTGATGTAACGACGGCGCTGTTGTCGACAACGAAGTGAATCTGGGTAACAGCTAGGCATCCATAATACTTTGTATCAATGAACTCTCTGGGGTTTTGTAACACAAGAAAATCAGATCAATAAAACATTGCAAGTACGTTTGAGCACATACTGTTTTTCATGGAATTGTTTTGTGATGATCTTCAAGAGTGCTCAAGCAGATGCTCCTAGCATACAATTTTCGATTGGGGATGAAGGAGTTGGACATGGCACATTTTGCGGGGAAGTTCAATGATTACCATCGAGAGCGATTCCATGAGCTACACATAATTAATTTCTGTAAAAAAATGCTAGGAAGATATGCATTCATTGATTACCAAGGGGAGCGATGCCATTAGATACCCACAATTAATTTCTACGCAAAAATGCTAGGAAGATATGCATTCATTGATTTCCAAGGAGAGCGATGCCACGAGATACACAAAATTAAATTCTGTACAAAAATGCTAGGAAGATATGCATTCATTGATTACCAAGGAGAGCGGTGCCATGAGATACACAAAATTAATTTTTGTAGAAAAATGCTAGGAAGATATGCATTCATTGATTACCAAGGAGAGCGATGCCATGTGATACACACAATTAATTTCTGGACAAAAATGCTAGGAAGATATGCATTCATTGCTTTCCAAGGAGAGCGACGCCATGAGATACACAAAATTAATTTTTGTACAAAAATGCTAGGAAGATATGCATTCGTTGATTTCCAAGGAGAGCGATACCATGAGATACACACAATTAATTTCTCAGACAAAATGATAGGAAGATATGCTAAATTAAATTTGGCAATCTATTATCTTATAAATTAGAGTCAAAGAAGTAACAACGATCGCTCTCAAGGGCAAAAATTACCACGCTAATCGATGAAAAGGAGAAAGATCTCGCACCATCGATTGTCGTGGTACCAGATTATAACGGTTTGGATTAAAATAAAGAGTCAATGTCAAGTACAATAAAACTGAAATTGAATATAAAATAAAATTAGCAATTTTATTTTCAGAGGAATTCCTAAGTAAAATAGTTCATGTCAAGTGCAATAAAACCGAATTCGAATAAAAATAAAATAAAATTAGAAATTTGATATCCATACAAATTCCTAAGTAAAATCCTAAATAATTATAATATAGAATAATGGCAATTAGATTTGTATACTAAAGCCAACCAAAAATAATTGAAATTGAATAAAAAGAAAATAAAATTATCAATTTGATTTCAATAGGAATTCCAAAGTAAAATGAAGAAATAAGCATTATTCAAATAAAAATTAAAGTAAAAATAGCAATTGATCCAGATATGAATTCAAATAAAAAGTAACTCAAATTTGGAATAAAAGTTTAAGCAATGCAATTTGATTTCCATCTAATTCCAAGTAAACCCTAAATTAACTAAAATTTGGAATAAATTAAATAAATGGAATAATTTGATTTTTATACAAACCACGAGTTGGCTGTATGTGTCGGGATCGAGAACGGAAGGTCATGCGTGAGCAAAACGTGACTTGCCCGACTAGTGCTGTGACACGTTACACTTCTACTACGTATCTGGCGATCCAGCATTCGCCATTAGCAATTTGAACGGCATGTTCGACATCAAAGTAAACAATTGAATACCATTAATTAGATACTTAAATAGTAGGATTGATATATATATCCGTGAATCAAGCGTAACTACTAACTATGTATACACGGATCTTTAATTATCTATATATAGTATATTTTCTTACATAAAAACAGTCGTCTATATATACAGAACATCAACAAATATACGTTAGTAAGATCACCAAAACACACCAAACTTCCGCATAAACTCAAGGGGTTCAAACCACGAAAACCATGAAGAGTCTGAAAACTATCTCTCATCTCGTCTTCCTCCTCTTTCTCACCTCGTCCACGTCCAACGCTTCCATTTTAGAAGACACGTGCAAGTCCCTCGCCGCCGGCAACACGGACATCGGCTACGACTATTGCATCAAGTTCTTCCAAGCCGACCAGGGGAGCGCCAGTGCAGACAAACGTGGTCTGGCCGTCATCGCCGTGAAGATCATCAGAGCAGCAGCCACGAACACTACCAAGCGTATTGCCACCCTGAGGGCCTCAGAGAAGGACAAGAGGAGGGACGAGTGCCTCAGCGCGTGCGCTGAGCTATACTCAGACGTCGAATACGACCTCCCAACCGCTGCAAATGAAATTGCATCAGGCAATGCTCGGGGATTGCAAGATGCGTTGTTGTGTCTTAGCGCTGCGCTGGACGCGCCTCAGACATGCGAGGACGGATTCCACGAGCTAAACGAGAATTCCCTGCTCGTCACCGAGAACACCGAATTCAGGAAGGAGGCAACCATTGCTCTTGATGTAACGGCAGCGCTGTCGTCGACAACGAAGTGAATCTGGGTAACAGCTAGGCATCCATAATACTTTGTATCAATGAACTCTCTGGGGTTTTGTAACGCAAGAAAATCAGATCAATAAAACTTTGCAAGTACGTTTGAGCACATACTGTTTTTCATGGAATTGTTTTGTGATGATCTTCAAGAGTGCTCAAGCAGATGCTCCTAGCATACAATTTTCAATTGGGGATGAAGGAGTTGGACATGGCACATTTTGCGGGGAAGTTCAATGATTACCATCGAGAGCGATGCCATGAGCTACACATAATTAATTTCTGTAAAAAAATGCTAGGAAGATATGCATTCATTGATTACCAAGGGGAGCGATGCCATTAGATACCCACAATTAATTTCTATGCAAAAATGCTAGGAAGATATGCATTCATTGATTTCCAAGGAGAGCGATGCCACGAGATACACAAAATTAAATTCTGTACAAAAATGCTAGGAAGATATGCATTCATTGATTACCAAGGAGAGCGGTGCCATGAGATACACAAAATTAATTTTTGTAGAAAAATGCTAGGAAGATATGCATTCATTGATTACCAAGGAGAGCGATGCCATGTGATACACACAATTAATTTCTGGACAAAAATGCTAGGAAGATATGCATTCATTGCTTTCCAAGGAGAGCGACGCCATGAGATACACAAAATTAATTTTTGTACAAAAATGCTAGGAAGATATGCATTCGTTGATTTCCAAGGAGAGCGATACCATGAGATACACACAATTAATTTCTGTACAAAAATGATAGGAAGATATGCGCAAATTAAATTTGGCAATCTATTATCTTATAAATTAGAGTCAAAGAAGTAACAACGATCGCTCTCAAGGGCAAAAATTACCACGCTAATCGATGAAAAAGGAGAAAGATCTGCACCATCGATTGTCGTGGTACCAGATTATAACGGTTTGGATTAAAATAAAGAGTCAATGTCAAGTACAATAAAACTGAAATTCGGAATATAAAATAAAATTAGCAATTTTATTTTCGTAGGAATTCCTAAGTAAAATAGTTCATGTCAAGTGCAATAAAACTGGAATTCAGAATAAAAATAAAATAAAATTAGAAATTTGATATCCATACAAATTCCTAAGTAAAATCCCTAAATAATTATAATTTAGAATAATGGCAATTAGATTTGTATACGAAAGCCAACCAAAAAATAATTGAAATTCGGAATAAAAAGAAAATAAAATTATCAATTTGATTTCAATAGGAATTCCAAAGTAAAATGAAGAAATAACTGTTATTCAGCATAAAAATTAAAGTAAAAATAGCAATTGGATCCGTATATGAATTCAAATAAAAAGTAACTCAAATTTGGAATAAAAGTTTAAGCAATGCAATTTGATTTCCATACGAATTCCAAGTAAACCCCTGAATTAACTAAAATTCGGAATAAATTAAATAAATGGAATAATTTGATTTTTATACAAACTACGAGTTGGCCAGGGCGTATCAGGATCAGGAACGGAAGGCTGCGTGAGCAAAACGTGACTTGCCCGACTTGTGCTGTGACACGTTACACTTCTACTACGTATCTGGCGATCCAGCATTCGCCATTAGCAATTTGAACGGCATGTTCGACATCAAAGTAAACAATTGAATACCATTAATTCGATACTTAAATAGTAGGATTGATATATACATCCGTGAATCAAGCGTAACTACTAACTATGTATACACGGATCTTTAATTATCTATATATAGTATATTTTCTTACATAAAAGCAATTAAATGCAGATATACAAGACATCAACAAATATCGTTAGTAAGATCACCAAAACACACCAAACTTCCGTGATAAACTCAAGGGGTTCAACCACGAAAACCATGAAGAGTCTGAAAACTATCTCTCATCTCGCCTTCCTCCTCTTTCTCGCCTCGTCCACGTCCAACGCTTCCATTTTAGAAGACACGTGCAAGTCCTCGCCAAACAACCCGACATCGGCTCGACTATTGCATCAAGTTCTTCCAAGCCGACGAGGGAGCGCCAAATGGAATAAACGTGGTCCGCCGTCATCGCCGTGAAGATCATCGAGCGGCGACCACGAACACTACCAAGCGTATTGCCACCACGAGGGCCTCGAGAGAAGGACAAGAGGAGGGGCGAGTGCCTCAAGCGTCTTGTTGAGCTATACTCAGACGTCGAATACGACCTCCCAACCGCTGCAAATGAAATTGCATCAGGCAATGCTCGGGGATTGCAAGATGCGTTGTTGTGTCTTAGCGCTGCGCTGGACGCGCCTCAGACATGCGAGGACGGATTCCACGAGCTAAACGAGAATTCCCTGCTCGTCACCGAGGACACCGAATTCGGGAAGGAGGCAACCATTGCTCTTGATGTAGCAGCAATTGCCGTCGACAACGGTGAATCTGGGTAACAGCTAGGCATCCATAATACTTTGTATCAATGAACTCTCTGGGGTTTTGTAACGCAAGAAAATCAGATCAATAAAACTTTGCAAGTACGTTTGAGCACATACTGTTTTTCATGGAATTGTTTTGTGATGATCTTCAAGAGTGCTCAAGCAGATGCTCCTAGCATACAATTTTCAATTGGGGATGAAGGAGTTGGACATGGCACATTTTGCGGGGAAGTTCAATGATTACCATCGAGAGCGATGCCATGAGCTACACATAATTAATTTCTGTAAAAAAAATGCTAGGAAGATATGCATTCATTGATTACCAAGGGGAGCGATGCCATTAGATACCCACAATTAATTTCTATGCAAAAATGCTAGGAAGATATGCATTCATTGATTTCCAAGGAGAGCGATGCCACGAGATACACAAAATTAAATTCTGTACAAAAATGCTAGGAAGATATGCATTCATTGATTACCAAGGAGAGCGGTGCCATGAGATACACAAAATTAATTTTTGTAGAAAAATGCTAGGAAGATACGCATTCATTGATTTCCAAGGAGAGCGATGCCATGAGATACACACAATTAATTTCTGTACAAAAATGCTAGGAAGATATGCATTCATTGCTTTCCAAGGAGAGCGACGCCATGAGATACACAAAATTAATTTTTGTACAAAAATGCTAGGAAGATATGCATTCGTTGATTTCCAAGGAGAGCGATACCATGAGATACACACAATTAATTTCTGTACAAAAATGATAGGAAGATATGCGCAAATTAAATTTGGCAATCTATTATCTTATAAATTAGAGTCAAAGAAGTAACAACGATCGCTCTCAAGGGCAAAAATTACCACGCTAATCGATGAAAAAGGAGAAAGATCTACACCATCGATTGTCGTGGTACCAGATTATAACGGTTTGGATTAAAATAAAGAGTCAATGTCAAGTACAATAAAACTGAAATTCGGAATATAAAATAAAATTAGCAATTTTATTTTCAGTAGGAATTCTAAGTAAAATAGTTCATGTCAAGTGCAATAAAACCGAATTCAGAATAAAAATAAAATAAAATTAGAAATTTGATATCCATACAAATTCCTAAGTAAAATCCCTAAATAATTATAATTTAGAATAATGGCAATTAGATTTGTATACGAAAGCCAACCAAAAAATAATTGAAATTCGGAATAAAAAGAAAATAAAATTATCAATTTGATTTCAATAGGAATTCCAAAGTAAAATGAAGAAATAACTGTTATTCAGCATAAAAATTAAAGTAAAAATAGCAATTGGATCCGTATATGAATTCAAATAAAAAGTAACTCAAATTTGGAATAAAAGTTTAAGCAATGCAATTTGATTTCCATACGAATTCCAAGTAAACCCTAAATTAACTAAAATTGGAATAAATTAAATAAATGGAATAATTTGATTTTTATACAAACTACGAGTTGGCTGTATGTGTCGGGATCAGAACGGAAGGCTGCGTGAGCAAAACGTGACTTGCACGACTAGTGCTGTGACACGTTACACTTCTACTACGATGTCTGGCGATCCAAAGATTCGCCATTAGCAATTTGAACGGCATGTTCGACATCAAAGTAAACAATTGAATACCATTAATTCGATACTTAAATAGTAGGATTGATATATACATCCGTGAATCAAGCGTAACTACTAACTATGTATACACGGATCTTTAATTATCTATATATAGTATATTTTCTTACATAAAAACAATTAAATGCGTATATATACAAGACATCAACAAATATACGTTAGTAAGATCACCAAAACACACCAAACTTCCGCATAAACTCAAGGGGTTCGAACCACGAAAACCATGAAGAGTCTGAAAACTATCTCTCATCTCGCCTTCCTCCAATTTCTCGCCTCGTCCACGTCCAACGCTTCCATTTTAGAAGACACGTGCAAGTCCCTCGCCGCCGGCAACCCGGACATCGGCTACGACTATTGCATCAAGTTCTTCCAAGCCGACCAGGGGAGCGCCAGCGCAGACAAACGTGGTCTGGCCGTCATCGCCGTGAAGATCATCAGAGCAGCAGCCAAGAACACTACCAAGCGTATTGCCACCCTGAGGGCCTCAGAGAAGGACAAGAGGAGGGACGAGTGCCTCAGCGCGTGCGCTGAGCTATACTCAGACGTCGAATACGACCTCCCAACCGCTGCAAATGAAATTGCATCAGGCAATGCTTGGGGATTGCAAGATGCGTTGTTGTGTCTTAGCGCTGCGCTGGACGCGCCTCAGACATGCGAGGACGGATTCCACGAGCTAAATGAGAATTCCCTGCTCGTCACCGAGGACACCGAATTCAGGAAGGAGGCAACCATTGCTCTTCATGTAACGGCAGTAGTATAAATGCGACAACGAAGTGAATCTGGGTAACAGCTAGGCATCCATAATACTTTGTATCAATGAACTCTCTGGGGTTTTGTAACGCAAGAAAATCAGATCAATAAAACTTTGCAAGTACGTTTGAGCACATACTGTTTTTCATGGAATTGTTTTGTGATGATCTTCAAGAGTGCTCAGCAGATGCTCTAGCATACAATTTTCAATTGGGGATGAAGGAGTTGGACATGGCACATTTTATGGGAAGTTCAATGATTACCATCGAGAGCGATGCCATGAGCTACACATAATTAATTTCGTAAAAAATGCTAGGAAGATATGCATTCATTGATTACCAAGGGGAGCGATGCCATTAGATACCCACAATTAATTTCTATGCAAAAATGCTAGGAAGATATGCATTCATTGATTTCCAAGGAGAGCGATGCCACGAGATACACAAAATTAAATTCTGTACAAAAATGCTAGGAAGATATGCATTCATTGATTACCAAGGAGAGCGGTGCCATGAGATACACAAAATTAATTTTTGTAGAAAAATGCTAGGAAGATATGCATTCATTGATTACCAAGGAGAGCGATGCCATGTGATACACACAATTAATTTCTGTACAAAAATGCTAGCAAGATATGCATTCATTGCTTTCCAAGGAGAGTGACGCCATGAGATACACAAAATTAATTTTTGTACAAAAATGCTAGGAAGATATGCATTCGTTGATTTCCAAGGAGAGCGATACCATGAGATACACACAATTAATTTCTGTACAAAAATGATAGGAAGATATGCGCAAATTAAATTTGGCAATCTATTATCTTATAAATTAGAGTCAAAGAAGTAACAACGATCGCTCTCAAGGGCAAAAATTACAACGCTAATCGATGAAAAAGGAGAAAGATCTACACCATCGATTGTCGTGGTACCAGATTATAACGGTTTGGATTAAAATAAAGAGTCAATGTCAAGTACAATAAAACTGAAATTCGGAATATAAAATAAAATTAGCAATTTTATTTTCATAGGAATTCCTAAGTAAAATAGTTCATGTCAAGTGCAATAAAACTGGAATTCAGAATAAAAATAAAATAAAATTAGAAATTTGATATCCATACAAATTCCTAAGTAAAATCCTAAATAATTATAATTTAGAATAATGGCAATTAGATTTGTATACGAAAGCCAACCAAAAAATAATTGAAATTCGGAATAAAAAGAAAATAAAATTATCAATTTGATTTCAATAGGAATTCCAAAGTAAAATGAAGAAATAACTGTTATTCAGCATAAAAATTAAAGTAAAAATAGCAATTGGATCCGTATATGAATTCAAATAAAAAGTAACTCAAATTTGGAATAAAAGTTTAAGCAATGCAATTTGATTTCCATACGAATTCCAAGTAAACCCCTAAATTAACTAAATTTTGGAATAAATTAAATAAATGGAATAATTTGATTTTTATACAAACGACGAGTTGGCTGTATGTCGGGATCGAGAACGGAAGGTCATGTGAGCAAAACGTGACTTGCCCGATTAGTCTGTGACACGTTACACTTCTACTACGTATCTGGCGATCCAGCATTCGCCATTAGCAATTTGAACGGCATGTTCGACATCAAAGTAAACAATTGAATACCATTAATTCGATACTTAAATAGTAGGATTGATATATACATCCGTGAATCAAGCGTAACTACTAACTATGTATACACGGATCTTTAATTATCTATATATAGTATATTTTCTTACATAAAAACAGTCGTCTATATATACAGAACATCAACAAATATACGTTAGTAAGATCACCAAAACACACCAAACTTCCGCATAAACTCAAGGGGTTCAAACCACGAAAACCATGAAGAGTCTGAAAACTATCTCTCATCTCGTCTTCCTCCTCTTTCTCGCCTCGTCCACGTCCAACGCTTCCATTTTAGAAGACACGTGCAAGTCCCTCGCCGCCGGCAACACGGACATCGGCTACGACTTTGGGGATGTGACACCCTCCTTGTCCCTGTCAGCTATAAAAAGCCTTCAAGCCCCTCCTTGGCATTCTTTAAACACCCCTTAAGCTTCTCCTCTGCTCAAGTGAGCTCAAGCACCCGTGAGCTCCCAACCGCCATTGCTGCACCTCGGAGCTCCTCGGTGCCGACAGGGCTCCAGGGGTCTTTCACCCTTTCTCTTTGCTTCCACTTGAGCTCCTCATCACCCTGGTGCTTTCCCCTAACTTGATTTTAGATTGTCTCCACAGGAGCGACTTAATTTCGGGTTTTGGATCCTTGCGGCCGTGAGCACCCCCCCTTCTTCCCCATCGCCGGTAAGAAGCTGCTCCCTCCAATTCCTTGCTTTGGGAGCATCTCCGAGCTGTATGGGATCCATTTTGATGGCGCAGTCTCGCTTTGGAAGCTCAGGTCGTCTTCCGCGCGTGGTCGCCGTCATCGCCGGCGCGGGTCTTCGCCGCCAGAGCTTCTCCTTCCTCCTCGGTGCCTCCACGACTCTCAGGTACCTTCCTGGTAGTCCGTAGGCGCTTGGGCACCAGCTTCTCTGAACCGCAACGGAGCAAAAAGCCATCGTTGTCGTCTTTATCGCGCCGCTCCTCTCCGGCTAGCCGTCGCTCTGGTCCACCACCGCTAGTGTGAGTGGTACCAGTGGGTGCGCATGGCTATTGCGCACCCATACTTGGCACCCACTCGCACCGCTGTGCTGTTGGTCGCCGGCGGTGAGCCGTTGAACGTCGCGGGCACGTTGTCGGATGTCCTGCGTCCTGTTTTTCGGGCGAGCGACGTGGCTCAATAGGAGCCGTCCATCTTGTAGATCTGCGGTCTAGATCGCCTGGGTGTTTTGTTCTTCGGTTACTATGGACCGTCCATCTTTAGAACTAAAGCTGAGATCCACCCTGGGTTCGCGTGTGCGCTGTGCGCGTTGGTCGTGAGCCGTCCATCTTGCGATCAACGGCCCACAATCGCCGCGCCATTTCGCGCGCGTGGGTTCAAACTCGTCGCGGTGGATGCAACGTGGACCGTTGGATCCAAGATCAACGGTCCCCATTCATCGTCTCCGCACGGCCCAGGTTCGTCCACGTCGATATGGATTTTAGAATTCCCCGAGCGAATTATTTGTGAACTGAAAAAGGTAATAAACTTCAAAAATGTATAACTAATTCATTTTAAGTCCAAATGAGTTGATTCAAATTTTGTTAACTCTGGTTTGGACTGGGATTTAATCTAAAAATGGTTGTAAGCTTGGTTCGGCTCCATAAAATGGATTTGAAAACTGGTTTAGAAATTAACTTTAAATGTTGCCCTAATTGTTGCATATAACTTGTAAAATGCATAAGTAATTCTCTATAGATCCTTTTTGAGTGAATCAAACTTTGTTGGCTTCCTCTGTTAATGCACTAAATGATAGCATAAGATTTAGGTGTGTCACTGTTTTCCAAAAACCGAGAGGGTGCAAATTGTTTGTGCTCTTTTCTTGTCTTTGAAAAATCATAGGACATGCATTATAGCTCCAAAGGAGGTGAACTCAATTGTGTTATTCATCTCATAAGGTGCTTGATTTCCCATAAAAATCCCAGGTGCAGCACCTTTGTGGAAATTTTTGCTAAAGAATTTAATTAGGGTGAATAGTAGCAGATTTGAATTTTGCAGGCTGTGCAGATTTGTTTTGGCCATAGCTTTTGCATTGAGAATCCAAATCAATTGGTTCTGGTTGCTAAATTCTTTAAAAATCATGCTATTTATGCTGTAAAAATTTCAAGTCATTTGGAGAAATTTTTCTGTTGAGTCTTTTTGGTTTTCGTCGTTCTTATCGGTTCTTTTCGCTTTTCGATTTGGTGTCGACGAGTGCGTTGATAACGAAAGTGTTCCTCTACAGCAAACTGAGCATACCCAGCAAGGCAAGCAGTTTGATCATATCCATTGAATCCCATTACATTAAAGTCTAATATATTGTTTAACTTGTATGTATGCATTGCTTATTTTGTGTTAAATGATTATCGATTAGTGATCCTATAGATGCATACTCTGTAGGTAAATGTTTATTCTCTACTACTAAACCTAGGATTATCTTGCTGTGATTTAGAGTCCGCTGGATGGACTCTTATCACTTAGTAGTTGCGTTTGATATTGCTTAGAAATGCTTAGATAACGGTAGAAATGGGCGGTTGTCGACTTATGTCGATGACTTTGATCACACAAAACTATTATTCCATTATGTCCAGCATGTATGCTTTGTTACTTTGTAAACAAATAAAAATGAAAACAAAATTGTTATTGACTTGGGCACAATGGATGTTGGTGTGATCTCATGGTGTGTGGAATAGTGCCTAGGTCCCTAAGGACCGAGTTACTTGGGTCACTAAACCAAGCAATTTTGTGTGCTAACCACGCGAGAGGGATATGGGACCTCTCTTGGCTAAGTACTTTGGGCGGTGTTAATTATTGAGCTGGTTGGAGGGTTAAAAGGAAAAGCATTGTGAGGGGAGTATCTGTAATTCGGCTTGAGCTAGCTGATGTGTCCTACTCTTTTGTTAGGGTTGCAGCTCTTAATTAGCATCATCCATTGGAAATGCCTCGTAGGACTTAGCTGTGCCGGCATACCAAAGGAAGTGTGCTAACTCGTATGGCGAAAAGGCGGTCCGACGTGTGGGTACATTGGTACACCCCTGCAGGGATAAAACTATTCGAATAGCCTCGTCCTAGGTTATGGACATGCTTGGCAAGGTCGTTCAAGAACTAGACTAAACCATTTAATTAAAACTTGATGGGTGGTATGAGTTAGGGAACTCATGCTATTGTTGTGGTGGCTATTGGGTTAGCCACTTCCAGGTTGTTCTTACTGTTGTTATTATTATTGTATCGTTGTTACTTCAACAATTAAAAATGCTTTGCCAAATCGCTTTGAATCTATTACATTATTGCAAATGTAACCTTGCTTTATGCTAAAAGTAAGTCCAAAGCCTCATCCACTTCAATAAAGCTTGCATGTAGCTAATTATAGGCTGTTACCCTTACACGTCAGTCTTGCGAGTACATTTTTGTACTCATTTGCTTTGCTTAATTGTATTTGTTGCAGAGGAAGAAGTTGAACCCCAAGGGTTCCACTTTTGTGAGACGTGCGGTGGTTGGGACGACTAGGTTGGTGGCTTGGTTGGTTGCCTTGTGGGCTATAAGCAAACCAAGTGGCTCTCTTTTGGTTTATCGCCATCTTATGGCTTTTGCTTCCGCTTGTGTTTAGTCTCTTAGTTGTATTTTGGCCGATCGGCCTCTCTTTTGTAATGCTGGATATTATGTATGTCTTTTATTTAATCTAGTTGTGCTTTGGTTCTATGTTTGTATGAATTGATGCATAACTTTGTAAAAGGGTGTATGTACAGTACTTCTGGGATGTACATATTTTCCTGAGGCACGGGATATTATGTTTGTGATGCAAGGGTTGGTGGTACGACTAAGCATCCCAAGCCTAATACCCCGGGGACCTCACATTGTCACTGTCGCCGAATATCATAGGCAACTTGTCCAACTGCGACAAGACAAAGCGCTACTCTGCGAGCAAGCGGAGAGGTGGTAAGTAACTGCTTTTCGTAGCCTTCCACGTTTTGGCCACTTACACAGCACTTGCGGTGGTTAGTCGTAGAAGATCTTATGACTAGGTACTGGTTGTGGGAGGACTTACGGCCAGGATATTGTCATAGAAATACTTACGACAAGGAATTGGTCGTAGAAGATCTTACGACCAGGATATTGTTGTAGAAAGACTTACGACAAGGAACTGATCATAGAAGAACTTACGACTAGGAACTATGCTGACGTCTACCCTTTCCCTTTGCAGGTTTAAGAGTGATGAGAAGACCTTAGCTGATTCTCTCGACTTTGAGAGAGCCGAGAAGAAGAAGCTAAGTGAGAAGGTTGAAGACCTTCAGAAGAAGCTTCTGGAGGCAAACTCTGCAAACCAAAGGTTGCAGGGATGATTGATCGGTAAGTGCTGAACTTAAGACCGCTTTCGACCTTCTTTTCTTTCTCTGACCCTCGTTCCTCTTTAGAGAAAGATCAAGAGGTCCAGTCGTGGGAGCAGCGCCACATAAAGGATGCTGCTTCTCATGCCGAAGAAGTCAAGAAGTTGGACTCTCGACTAGTTGGTAAGCAAATCTTTACCTGTGATTGATTGTGTTTTCTTCTCGCGGTCACTTTTTTCTGACTGGTCTTATTCTTTTCAGAACAAGTAGTGCAAACAAAACGACTTCGCGAGGCTTCGATTCACAATCATGAGGAAATGAAGGCTTTGAAGATCAATCTTCAAGGCAACGTTTCACTCCTAAACAATGTACTCGGTGGGCTTCATGCTAAGGGGATTGCTCTTCATGATGACACACTGTCTGCCCACTCGAGTGCCATTGGCGAACAAGTCAGAACTTTGCAAGAGTTGGTGACCACTCTGAAGGCTAACCAATCCAACTCGATAAAGGATGCGATCCAAGAGGGAATAAGATTTGTCTTGGCAAAACTTAAAGCTCATGATCCCAACCTTAATCTGCAACCTATCATAGATGACTTCGTCTGCTCTGAAGCAGAGGTGGAGCAATTGATGACAACAATGCAGTCGATTGCCGAGGCAGTTACGGAAGGTGTGCAAATAAGATCCCCTTCGCTAGAGTAGTTTGCACCAGAGTCCTGTAAAGACAAATTTTTTGTTGATGTTGGAATATAATCTTTCCTTCTTCCTAAAAATCATCTTGTTGAGTAGTTAGTAACCCATAAGATAATGAATGGAAAAAAAGAGAGCAAGACTAAGAATTGAAGTCAAGTTAATAACTTTATCCTAGGCCCCGACTATTTGCTTGGTTTATTTAGATAAACCGAGTAAATAGTGTTCAATGGGTTTTCTGAAAAAGAGAGGTTTAACTAACTTATAGCTTTTCGATCGTGATTATCTTGCACTGGTCGAAAGAGTAGGAATGAGTCGACACTAGGAAGTTCCTTCTAGTGGACAGGACCACGTGTAGAGAGGAGAGGCTTCGACTAGGTGATGTTACCATCTCCGACCAGATTAATCAAATCAAGAACGGTCAACTTCAGTTAGATAAACGTCTGGAGTTCCTTAAAAAAAATTTCAACTTGTTTCAATGTACTCAGTAGGTTCGCTCTGCTAGCAATAGTTAGAAACAGGACGACGCTAGGAAGTTCCTTCTAGTGGGCAAGATCACATGCAGAGAGGAAAGTCTTTGACTAGGTGTTGCAACTTTCTCTGACCAGTTAAAACAAACAAAGATTGTCAAAAGTAGTCGAGCAAATTTGAAAAGTGTACTCGGCTTAATTTATTTTTCAAAAAGATGGATGAAGAAATAAACTAAGGTACTAAGAGTTGGCTTGACATTATTTCAACCATGTTTTGAACCCAAGCTCTTTGTGTTGGTAAAAAATAGAGGAACGAGTCGACTCTAGGAAGTTCCTGCTAGTGAGCGGGACCACATGAAGAGAGGAAAGGCTTCGACTAGGTGATGTTACCATCCTTTCGACCAGTGTCAAGATGAACTGGGTATTGGTCGTAGAATGTCTTACGACCAGTGTATTATCGTGGAAGACTTCACGACTAGGAACTGGTCGAGGGCGGACCTTCGACCAGGGTATGGTTGAAAGAATTGTCAAAGCGCTACTCGAAGTAAGACAATAAAGATAGAAAGAACCTGATGCTTTATTGAATGGTTGGTCGTTTACACGTAGAATTTGCGTAACTGGTCGATATTCCAAGAATTTGAGAGAATTCGGCCATCTTCCATTGCTAGTCGTACTGAACCTGGTTGCATAACTTCGACCACTATGTAAGGACCTTCCCACTTGGGGGACTGCGAGGTTGGACCTTACGATCGTAGTATTTGAGCAGGGCTTACTGGTAGACTGCTGAACGGATTAAGGCCTGATTCCTCTTTTCTTCGAGTAGGTTAATGTCATCCGCTCGGAGTTGTTCTTGGGCTAAGTCATTGAAACTCTCGACCCTTGTAGACCCGATCTTTAGTTCTAGCGGAAGCATGGCTTCAGCACCAAAAACTAGGAAGAAAGGTGTTTACTTTGTTGCTAGCTAGCGGGCGTCTCGCCCATAATCTTGAGGGTAATTCTTGTACCCAAGCCCCGAGCGCTAAAGTCGGTCAAGACTCGAGTTTTAATTTCCTACATTATTTGGCCATTCGCTCGTTCGACTGCCCCATTGCTTTGGGGATGGGCGACAGAGGCGTAACAGAGCTTGGTACCCAACTCGTTGCAAAATTCCTGAAATTTTGCGCTCGAAAATTGTTTACCATTATCTGTGATTATTCAAATTGGGACACCAAACCGAGTAATCACGCTTCTCATCATGAACCGTTTTGCGACTTCCGTTGTTATCCCAGTCACAGGTTCGGCTTCGATCCATTTTGTGAACGTATCAATAGCCACAAAAAGGAACTCGAAGCCTCCTGGAGCCCTTGGGAATGGTCCTAGGATATCGAGACCCTGGGTCGCAAAACGCCAAGATAAAGGGATTCTTTGCTATGCCTGAGCCGGTTGGTGTATTTGCCTGCTATGAAACTGGCATTGTACACATTTCTTAACCAATTCTTTGGCATCGTAGAGGGCTGTTGGCCGATAGAATCCTTGTCAAAAGGCTTTTCCGACCAACGTTCTGTAGGAAGCATGAGTTCCACAGATGCCCCCGTGTATGTCGTGAAGGAGGTTTAGTCCTTCTCTCTGCGGTATGCATCACATGAGTACCCCTTGAGTACCTCGTTTATAGAGGACTCCTTCGACCAAAGTATACATTTTGGCCTTTCGGGATAAACGATCTACATCGAGATCGTCGTCAGGTACGGAACTCGTCTGAAGATACTTGTAGATGGGATCCATCCAGGTGTCCTCGTAATCTAGAGAGGCTGTCTCAATAGGGGATGTCTCTGGTGTGTCCACCAGAGATGGCTTCTAGAGTTGCTCCAAGAAAACCCCTTTTGGTACTTGTGATCGGGAAGAAGCTATCTGAGCAAGCTGGTCTACGAGGAAATTATCCTTTCGAGGGATAAATTATACCTCGAAACCGAAAAAATGCTTTTCAAGCTTTCGAACCTCCGATAAGTACCGAGATATGGTCGGATTAGAGCACTGGTACTCTTTTCCGACCTGATTCGTGACTAATTGAGAGTCTCCTCTCACGAGTAGTAGTCGAATCGCGAGTACTTTCGCAGCTCGTATGCCAACTAGTAAACCTTCGTATTCTGCCACGTTGTTAGTGGCCTGAAAGTTTAACTATATGGCATACTTTAAGGTCTCTCTGTTAGGAGATTCCAGGACCACCCCAGCCCCCGAGCCACTTAAAGTAAGTGACCCGTCAAAGTACATCATCCACTTGTTGTGGGTATCGTACTGGGGATCCTGAACTGGTTCAGGATTTGTCCATTTGACGATAAAGTCTGCCAAGATCTGGGATTTAATGGCTGTTCGGGACACGAAATGGAGGTTGAACTCCCCAAGTTCTATAGACCATTTAGACATGCGTCCCGCTGCTTCCCTATTTTGTAGGATCACTCCCAAGGGAAACTCAGACGGCACAATTATCTTGTGCGCCTGAAACTAATGCCGCAGTTTCCTCAAAGACATGAGGAGGGCATAGAGAAGCTTTTGGACCTGAGGGTAACGCTCCTTAGGTCCATGCAAAACTTCACTTACGTAGTACACTGGTCGTTGAACGTTTTCACGTTCTACAACTAATCTTCGCTCCTTTGCTTGGGCGTGGCAGCTAGATAAATTAAGAGCGTCTCTTCTGGTTTCGGGGAAACCAGAACATGAGCACTCGTAAGATATCTCTTGACATCCTCGAAGGCAGCATTTGCCTCTTTCGACCACTTGAAACCCTCGTGCTTCCTTAGAAGTTTGAAGAAAGGTAGTCCTTTTTCCCCCAGTCGTGCTATGAAACGACTTAAAGCCGCCATACACCATGTGAGCTTTTGGACTTCTTTCTTCGTGGTTGGAGAGCGCATTTGAACAATGGCTTTTATCTTTTCGGGATTTGCTTCGATCCCTCATACGGAGACCAGGAATCCAAGCAATTTTCCCGAAGAGACTCCAAACACACACTTCTCAGGATTGAGTTTCAAGCGGTGTTTTTTGAGGTTGTCGAACGTCTCCTGCAAGTCCGAAACATGATCAAGCCGTTTGATGCTTTTTACGACTAGATCGTCAACATAGGCTTCCAAATTTCGGCCTAGCTGAGGTGAAAAAGTCGATTGCATCAAACATTGAAAAGAAGCGCCAGCATTTTTTTAGACCAAATGGCATTTTGATATAGCAAAATATACCAAATGGAGTAATAAATGCGGTCTTCTCTTCATATTCTAGACACATATTTATCTGATGGTAACCAGAATATGTATCTAAAAAACTTAATGTTTCGCAACCAGTAGTAGAGTCAACCAACTAATAGATACGAGGACAAGCTTTATTAAGATCAGTGAAGTCTACGCACATTCGCCACTTGCCGTTAGACTTTCTAACCATTACAGGGTTGGCTAACCACTCTGGGTGGTTGACTTCTCTTATAAAGCCTGCTTTAAGTAGCTTGTCCAATTCTGACCTTACAGCATCTCGTCGATCAGGGGCAAATCTCCGTAATTTTTGTTTTACGGGTACTTTGTCAGGCCGTAAAGCTAGCATGTGCTCGATCACTTCCTTGGGGACTCGGGCATGTCGGATGCTTGCCACGCGAAGACATCTATGTTTGCTCGGAGAAAAGTGATGAGGGCGTCTTCCTACTTGGGGTCGGAAGTATCCCCAATGCGAACTGTCTTCGAAGGTTCCTCTTGATCCAGGGGAACCTCTTTGACTTGGTCGTTCGGCTTGGGCGCAGCTTTAGGCTTCGAGGTCTTGGTCGAAGGCTGCCCTTTTTCTTCTCGAGCTGGTATCTGACCCACCATCTCGAGGGATCGACGGTCACACGTGTGCACCATCTTCTTATCACAATGAATTGTGATTACTCCTTTGGGACCTAGCATCTTAAGACATTGATACCCATAATGAGTGGCCATTAAGAATTTTGCCAAAGCTGGTCGTCCGAGTATGGCGTTATATGCCGTATCAAATCGACCACATCAAAGGAGATCTTATCCGTCCTGAAATTACTTGGTGTACCAAATGTTAAAGGAAGAGAAACTTGACCAATGGGTTTGGCCGAAGACCCCGATACAATACCATGAAATGAATATCTTACCAGTCTTACCTTCGTCCTGGGTACTTGCATTTCGTCCAGGGTACTCGTAAATAGAATGTTTAACGAGCTACCACCATCAATCAACACTCGATTTACTTGACAGTTGTTGATGGTGGGTTCGACCACGATCGGAAAGCGACCTGGTCGGGTTGAAGGGATCGGGCAGTCACCCTTCTCGAAAGAGATGGTGACTTCCAACCACTTCGGTACTTTATTGATAAGAGGAGAGTCAATGGAGTTTACCTCGTATTCGACTGCCTTAAGCTGTCGTCTTGACTCGTACGCCGATGATCCCCCAAAGATGTGCTCGATGGTGTGTTCGGGATCTTGAAATGGCATGTCCTCATTGTCATCCGACTGTGTACAACCACTGGCTTGCCCTACTTCTTCGAGGGTAGGAAGTGGCCCTTTGCCGTTGTAATAGTCTTCGAGTTTTCGTTGGAAAACTCGGTAGTTACGAAGGTCATGTCCTTCCTTTTTATGGAAAGAGCACCACCTAGGCTTATCATTCTTCTGTTCGGGGCGCTTACCTTTGCCTCGATTGGGATATTGCTTGGCAGTTCATGGCTCCTTATCGCTTATGGCCAGGATCTCCTTAGAAGCACTGGCTTGAGGCTTTTGTCCCTTTGCCTTGTTCTTGGATTTCTTGGCCTTCTTATCCTTCTTTTTGCTACCTTCGCCAGTTTCCTGAGGGTGCTGGTCATCTCGATCGATGATTTTGGTCCACTCAACTGCTTCATCAGCAGTAGCGTACCGACCAGCCATCTCGAAGAGTTCAGCTACAGTAGTAGGAGGGTTCAAAGCGATGTCCTCCATGATCCTTCTGCTACGGACTCCCTGCTTGAAGGCTCTAATAATAGATGTGTCAGAAACCTCAGGAATAGAATTGTGAACCTGACTGAAACGCCTGATGAATTGGCGTAGTGTTTCGTGGTTATTTTGTCGCATCCTGTGTAGGTCGTCCTCCTTTCCGGGGCGATAGTAGGTGCCCTGGAAATTGGCCAGCAACAGATCACAGAGGTGTTGCCACGAGTAGATCGACTCGACTGGTTGGTTTAATAACCACGATCGAGCAGATCCTTCGAGCATAGTTGGAAGGTAATTCGCCATGATGCGCTCTCCTCCTCCTGCTGCTCGGACAGCGGTTGTGTAGATCTGAAGGAATTCGATGGGATTTTGAGACCCATCAAATTTCTCCATGTTCCCTGGTCGAAACCGCGGCGGCCAGTGAACTGCTCAGAGGTCAGCCAAGAATGCCTAGCATCCGATAATCACGTTGTAACGCCTCCTTTGTAGAAAATAGTAGTTGAAGTCGTTAGGTGATCGTACTCGACAATATCCAGCAAGGGGTGAATCTGACTTATGGTAAGTCTCGATCCTACAAGGGTAATACTCCTCGTATCTTGTCTGCTGTTGCAGACCTCTGGGTCAGCGTGGTGAATGATCACCTCTCCCAGGAGCTTTATGATCATTAGGCGTTCGAGGAACTCTTTTCCGGATTGGGGAGCGATGCACCTTGCAGTGATCCCCATGCGGCTAGTTATTCGATTGACTGGAAGCTAATGGAGTCATACTGCCACGACTTCTGAAATGATGTCGACGGGGTCGTTCAAGCTTGCTCATCGTACTCCTCAGCCTTCGTGCGATCTCTTCGGCGAAGAGGTCATAGCCAGGTGCTCGGGCAAGTTCTCGAGATGGGTTCTCGAGCAAGTCGTCGATATGCTGAAGTTCCTGAGCTTCTTCCGACTGGTATTGAGCGTACCCAGGCAATTTTCTCTGAGCCGTGACTCGTTTCCATCAGTTTGTTTTAGAATTATTCATACCTGATCCTTGAGCTTGCCTCAATGGAGTGCGATGATCTCAAGAATTTCCCGTACGCTCATCAGAGTATTGACTCTGGTCGTTGTCGGAGGTGTCTTTGTCATTGCCACGAGCGATCGTAGGGTGTGATCTTCGGGGAGCATCTTCAGCCCTATCTCTAGGAGAGTTATTGCTACCTGAGGGCAAGACGAAGACCTCTCGTTGATGATCTTCACTTGCACTAGAGGCTTCCTCGCTTGAGGAGTCGTCGAATGACACCATCTGGCGACTTGGAGTAAACCCCTCCAGGAAGGGGAATTCTGGGTTATAACACTCTCTGTCGGCAAGCGAGTCCTGCCTTGGGATGGTCGAACTCGCAGGACGAGCATGTTCGATCGCATCCTTGGCTGGGCTAACCGGAGAGAGAGAATCACCAGATGTTGATGAAGATCCGGAATTAGAACTTCCAAGAGTTGTCGCGCCAGGTCGGATTGTCTGAGGTGGACTTGGACATTTGGAGAGGGAACCCTCACCGTGTCCCGAGTCTGCCTTGGGACAGCCCTCGTTGTGGTCGGGTTGACCCTTGTCCTCTGAGGAAGCCGGTTCCCCATCTAGACGTATAGTTGTGGGGGATAAGGATCCCTCCTCAACTCCATCGATGGTAAAGTCTCTTGGAGAAAGATCCCCGGAGGTGACATCACCATCGGATGATGCATCACTTGGCTCGTAGTCAAAACTGACATCCATGTCGATATCTGCAAAATCGGCCAAGTCGAACCAGATCTCCTCATTCCACTTTCCTGCCATGAGAGCATGAGAATCGGAAAGACAAAGGAAAGCTGATGACTCGAAGATCCCCATGGACGGTGCCAACTGTCGGTGTTTTAGAACCGAACTTACGTAAAGATTGTTTGATTCGGGGGTTCCCCTAGGCTCGAAATCACACAGAGATGGAGACACAGGGATTTTTATATAGGTTCAGGCCTTCTCCTGGGAGAATAACAACTCTAGTCCTATGTGTATGTATTTAGTGTACTGGATTACAAGATGGAATCGAAGACTAGAGTATTGTGCTTCTAATCTTCCCTCGCCCCCCCCTTTGTCCTATTGATCCTTGCCTTTTATATCGCCTCCGGGATGCACCGTTGGATCCCCGAAATATAGATTACATTAACGCGCCAGATCGTGGAGCTGTTACCGGAGGTTATTACGGGGTTTTGACGTCCCCACGTCGCCAGGCAATTATCATCATAAAAGGGAGTTAAGTCGTGCTATTATATCAGGGAAATAACAACGTAATTGATTACTCACATCCTTGGATACGGTACACAACATTCCCTGACCGACTAGGCCCATATGTCTGTGAGTCTTGTTGACTGAGGACTGGTCGTAGAAGGGCTTACGACCAGGTGATGCTCATAGGAAAGCCTACAACCACAGGTCGATCGTAGTAGAGCTTACGATCACGGGATAGTCGTAGAAGGACTTACGACTATGGGGTAGTCGCAGGAAGGCACACGACTACAGGGTGGTCGTAGGAGAACTTACGACCTCCAGCTTCTCTCTTATGAATATTAAGGGGTATACTCAAGAGCTATATGACATCATTAATACCCATAATATGAATTATAGATATATAATAAAATAAGGATTGTTATATCCTCGTCAAGGTCAAACTTGACAATCAACCAAGTTCACTAGCCGCAAGAATAACTCATCGGTTGGGAAAAACAATGATTGCTTTATGGAACAAATTCAGCCAATGGAAACACACCAACCTTTCTCAAAGCAACCCATCAACCGCAATGAACTAATAACCCAAGAGAAAATCATCAGTCACAACTGGACAAGAGTTGACGAAATTCAAATTCAAGGAAGAGAACAACTCTTCTAAAGATACTCACTATCAACGCCTGTACTAAGATATCCGATGTAGACACTTCACTATTCCTATACCGGGAACAGTGGTGTAACCTGGTAAAGCCCAGGGCCACAACCACGACCTCAACCTCTCAACATCGATTATCCCCACGCATTAATAATCATATAATCAATTAATGAGCAATCATACTCAATTCATATTAGCAATCATCAATACGGTATAGCGGAAACGTAAATGCAATGCTTTGCCCATTCCCATCCAACTGTGCATAGTGTGTCAAAATTAATAATTCCAGTACCACAGACCTATAGCCCGCTCTGATACCAACTGTAACACCCCAGCCCAACATAATCCTGGAATGCTACTAAACCAACATTGTAACCATTTAAAACTAAGACATTCTTCTAAAATTCGGCAGAACCTCCTTTGTATAGGTGACTATACCGGAGGTTCTAACAGTCTAATATAACATCAATCAATATTCCAATTATCCAATTTAAACTAATCATCAAAGAACATCCAAGATATGCTAAACAACTAAAACATAATCCAAAGGGTATCCAAAATCCTCTAATCAACTCTAGTACAAATTATTCCAAGCATAGGGAGTAATCATAAATAATTCATTAAGCAAATTACTCAACTACTAAATTATCATTCCAATCAATTCAAATGTGAGTAGTTTGTGCCATTGTGCAACCACTCTAAGTTTTATTCCCTCCCATGCATGCCGTTCTTGTAAAGCGTACCTAAAAACACAACAACAGCAAGAGTGAGTCCAAAGACTCAGCAAGTACAATAAATGGAAACAGTAACATAAACAACTGTAATCATCAACACCCATCCACAAATCTCCATAATAAACATGTCATATGTTCATGCTATGCAAGATGCTCAAATGCACTTTCTCTTTCTCTTTCTCTTTTGCATTTTACCGGTAATGTAGAGTATGCATCCGTCGATGCATACCCATGCCTGTGCCTTCTAGCACAGGGACCATTGCCCATACTCCACATGTATGGGGACATAAGCCCACACTCCACGAGTGTTGGGACCATAAGCCCGTCATATTCATGACGGGGACCTCAATCAATGCTTGGTCACCACGTGACCAAGTCTTCAATATGATAGTATGATGCATATGAACAAAACTTTAAACCATCATAGTCATGCATTCGCAGCAACATCACACATGAATAAACTTATTCATACTTCTAGCATTCATGATCATTGACATTCATAACATTCTAGCATCCATGAATAGCACATATATCCATAATACTAGTAAACATGATTATGAATATTCTAGCATCCATGAATAGCACATATACTCACAATACTAGCAAACAATATCATACACTCATAAATAATATATCAATCAAAGTACTTGCCTCAACCGTGCGAGAACGGAGGGCGTGAAGAGGGTGCTACCCCCGGGACCGAACCCCCACCTGAATTAATTAGCAAGCACTCTAAGACAGCAATACTGGACCAAAAACAAAACTTGTAGCAAATACAAACTCGCTATACTTTATAGCACGATGCCAACTCCAAACTCTTAAGTGTCAAACTGTCCCCTCGACAGACAGTCATAATCTAAAATCCATAACTTTTTGATCTGAGATCCAAATGACACGTTATTAGACTTTCTGGAAAGCTTATAAAATTTCCCACCTAAAGCTATTTGGGGAGCCTTCCAGATTTGGCCATATTCTACCCTCACCAAATGGATTAACAGAACAGCCAATTCTCGTTTGTGTTTCTGGACAGCGGCACTAAATCTATCATAACTTTCGGTACACAAGGCCAAATATTATGATCTTGAGCTTTCTGGAAAGCTTATAAATATATCTACAACAATCGTTATAGTGAGCTCTTCTAAATAAACTTTTAACCAACTGCTTAAGACTGATTAACAACATCTGTTCGAAATATAACAGAACTACTAGACAGCAGCACGATGAAATTCATAGCTCCTAAACCGTTCGTCCAAATGATATGATATAATACTCTACGGAAAGGTATCGACATCGCCTACAACTCTCTAGGAGGCATCCAAGACAGATTCCGCAGTTAACCTCATCAAAACGTCGGCCCAACCTGACTGTCCTAAACAGATCCGAAACCGATAACGCCTAATTACTCAATTAATCAACTAATCAAAAGGGGATTGGGGTTTACCCTTGAAGAACCACTGATGAACGCGCACACCATCCCGTGATCTGTCTCCTTCCCTCTATTCCCTCTCCTTCCTCTTCTTGGCCAATCCGTCACCCGGGTGAATCGCCTTCCTCCTCCGCTACACCGGCAGCAACTCGGGGAGCTCTTGGCCGGTAGCAGGGGCTTCACCAACAAAGGGAGGCACTGCTAGAGGGGAGGGGTGCAAAGACCAGAGGAGATGGTGGCCAATGCAAGGGAGAGGGAGGGAGGGGTGATGGCCACAAGTGGGAGGAGGGGGAAAGGGGGGTGGCGGCTAGGGTTTTGGGGGAGGGTGGCGCCTCCCCCCCCCCTTGGCCAGCCACCACAAGGCCAATTGGGCCAAGGCCCAGGCCCAGGTTGCCCAACTTTAGCAGAAAACCCCTCCTCTAATTGCTGTTCAAACTATTTTATATTTGGTCCTTCTCCTAATTCAATCATTCTCTCCGGGATAATCATTCGAATACTTTTGGGATGTTACACATGGCCGCCTCTTCTCCAACGGCCTCATCCCGGGGAGTGCCAGCGCCGCCGCGGCCCAGACCGTGCTCCGCCTCCTGTCGGCGGGGGAGCCAATGCCGCCGGTCGGGGAGGAGGCGTCTTGAGATGACGTCGATTTCTGCCTGCCGACACTCTGGGGCAACCTCTTCCTTGTCCTCGCCTATGGCTTCCTCATGTTCAAGGCTGCCACCTACCTCTCCGTCGGCAGCGAGCTGCTGCTCGAGATCCTCGGCCCCAGGATCGTCGGCGACCTGTTCCTCCCCATCCTCAGCGCACTCCCGACGCCATGCTCATCCTCATTTCTGGGCTCTCTAGCACTAAAGAGGTTGCTTGAAGTCAGGTTTTGATCGGAATGGGCCTGCTCACATGATCAACAGTCATGCTTTTAACCCTACTCTGGGGATGTTGTGTTGTTGTTGGCAAATGCGATCTATTGGAGAATTCAACTGCAATTGTTTCCCGTGATACGAAAGGCTTCAGCCTTGTTGGCTCTAGTGTTTCAACTGATTTGCAAACCAGCTATGCAGCAAGAATCATGGCAATATCTGTTCTTCCCTTTATTATTGTTCAGATGCTAAAAGTTTTTAAGCTCCATTCTAGCCATCGTTTAACAATCCTACTTGGGCTTATTGTTGCTGCTTTACTTGTGCTTGCTTATTGCCTATATCAGATCTTTCAGCCATGGATCTAGAGGAGAAGATTAGAGTGTACAAGACTAAAGCATGTAATGTGTGGACTTCTGAGACATGCTCAGATGTGGTGAATGTTGTTGGAGATGGGTGGTCTTAGCTTAGCTACGGTGGTGGTGCTAACATTGTTGTGCTGCCTCTCGGTCCCTGTTGCTGCCGCCTCTGCTGGCTCTCCCCTGACTTCCCCCGGCGCGGCTGGGAGGCTAGCACCGCCTCATCTCTCACTCGCCCGGTTTCACCTCTGGCTCAGCCAAGCCCTACCCGGTTCCCTTCCTCCCTTAACCCATCTTCTTTTATGTCAAATTTTCAGATTGGGTTGATTCCTTTTTCTTGTGCTGATTGATGCTTGGTTGATGCACATGTATGATGGTGGTGGTACGTGGGTTGCTATTTGCTTGTGCATGAGGGGAATGATGGTGGTGCTTAGATCCCCGTCATGCATTGGACGGGCTTGGGTCCCCACACTCGTGGAGTGTGGGCATTAGATATCTATGCCTAGAGGGCACAGGCCTTGAGTATGTATTGACAGATACACTACTTGGCATTACCGGTAATTGCAAAGAAGTTGAAGAAAGTGCATTCATGACATGTTCATTGCATTTCTGCATAAGAGATGGATTTGTGGTATATAATGCTGTTGTTCATGATGGGATTGTTTATTCCCTTTGACTACTTATGATGTTATCATAAGAGATGGATTTGTGGTATATAATGTTGTTGTTCATCATGGGATTGTTTATTCCCTTTGACTACTTATGATGCTATGTTTTATTTACTATTGCACTTTGCTGAGTTATGGACTCACCCTTGTTGTGTTGTGCTTTCTAGGTACCTCTTGAGGCAGCGACATGCATGGGAAGGGATAGACATGGTGCACTTCACATATACATAAACCACAACGAATAAACTAATTCAAATTCTTGATGATTACTTTAGATTCAATTTTGTGTCCATCCTTCGTGGTGGATGATTTTGCCTGTGAACATGGATGATCCATTTATGTTCTTAATTCTTCGCCATTTAAGTTCATTTGATGGATTAGACAGTTTGATTTCGATTATTTTATCATCCTCACTGCTTGATTGGTCATTGATGCTTTAGATGTAGCTATTTGATCATTATTTGCCTGAGCTTAGTAATGTTGGACTAATCTAACTTAGTTGTTAAAGAGAAGACTTCTTAAGTTGATTTATGCTCAATTAATAAGTGATATACCTTTATTGAGAAATTATAGACTGTGATAGTGTTGATTATCGATTTATTGTCATTCATGATTGAATGTTTGGTCGAATATTTATTAAGATGTTCAAATTAGTTGAGTCCGTAGAGTAGTTGGTAGCATCCTAGGCTCTTTGTTGGGTTGGGGTATTACAGTTGGTATCAGAGCGGGCTTTAGGTCCGTGGTAATTGAATATTAAATTGACACACTGTGCACAGTAAGATGGGAATGGGTCAAGCATTGCATTTACGTTTTCGTTATGTCGCTTTGAGCATTTCTGTTATGAATTGATTATGAAGGCTTATGGTATGCCTATATGATTATTATGGTAATGATAGTAGATGACGAGAGGTTCAGTTCGTGGTTGTTGCCATGGGTTGCTAGGTTACACCACCGTTTGGGGTATGAGTCTCTTTGGGAAGATTGTTGTCTTCCTTGAGTTTGGAATGGTTGTTCTTGTTCAGATATGGTGGATGAGTTTTCTTGGATTAGTGGTTCATTGTTGTTGAGGGGAATTCATCGGTCTTTATTGATTTCTTAAAGCAAACATTTGTTCTCCCGAATGACGAGTTGTTTTGCTGCTTATAAACGTAGTTGATTTAAAAGATTGATCTTTATTTGAAGTTCTGTCCTTATTTGGAAACACGACTCGTTTAGTCGCTTGTTACTTTGGTTATTGGGACCTTTATTTTGCACGTTCTTAAACGTGAGGGTGCTTTGGTTCAAATGTATTCTTTTTGGGGTACTTTGAGTTTGAAGTTTAATGCTTCTCTTTTGAGAGAAAGCGTCAAGCTCTTTTGCATTATCCTGCCTTGGTTAAGACGGAGCAATTGTTGTCTCTCCGACTGATGAGCTATCTTTGCTACTTGTAAACGCTGTTATTGACAAGATTGTTATTTTTCATGAAAGTTCTACCCTTCTTGTTAAAAAATATGATCTGGTGATTCGTTTGGTATTTCAGATAATGGAAACTATCTTTTACAAACTTCATTGAAGAAAGTTTTGACTACACTCATTTCTATTGGAGTAGCTGGAGTGTTGGAGTTTAGAACCTTTTCTTTGAATCAGAAAGTGTCAAAACCCTTTGCAAAATTTTGTGGTGTTAAGTGAGAAGCTGTAAGTAAAGAAGATAATTGATAATGTTTATGACATCAAGTTGGGTCTTTGGCATGGTGCATAATTAATCTTAACTAATGTCCTCGATAGCGTAGCCGGTTAATTTATTGCTGCCTTGTATTGATTGTTTGACGAGATGTGATTTAAAATATATTTATTCCTAATTAGAATCAACAGGGTTCTAAGAAGAGTGAATATTAATATGAAGCAATCTCGTAAACATCTACTTGATGATCTTACATAAGTGCTAGATTTACCTATTTCCTGACTTGCAAAAATTGTTGAATCTGGTATAAAGGACTAGATGGATGCTGGTGTATCGATTCGTGAAACCTTGTTTACAGAAAATTGTGTTAGTGAATCTTTTATCATGTTTTGAACTGATTTCTGAACATAAGGTGAAATGTTGAATCTATGTTTATAAGTGGTTATGTGATTGCAAATGGAATTAGCACTGTATTTACACACATGATTATTACAATCATCAATTGTTAATGAGAGTTGAAGATGGTGTTGAGCAACACCAACAGTTGAGTAGATGAATTTCGTAAGTGGTCTTTGATAGCGTGCCCTGAGATATTGCTATTGCATAGTATGATCTTGTTAAACTAAATTTGTTTCAACCTTGCGGCTTGTATTTCTTTTAGAAAGCTTTAGAATGGGGTAATAAAGTTTGATGATTCCTGGCACTAATGTATGATATCGATGCTATTAAAATTGTCAGAATGTGAGACTGATGTTAATTCTCATAGTAATTTGATCACCTATGGTGATATTGCTTAAATGAGAATATTTCAAGTTTTGCTTTCATAATCTTTTGGGAGCTCATGAATTTTGTGGTAGCCGAAATAATTTTAAATAAAATGATGTATTGAAATGTCCTATTGCTTCTTAAGAGATTCGTGTGATTTAATCTTAAAGCCTCCTTGGTCTGAGTTGGCAATGTAAGGTTGCAATCAAAGAGAATTATTATGTTGATTCCTTTAAGAAATGAAAATTTTGCTTGCTTTTTGTGATATTCCGTAAATAAAAAAGTTTCGAGTTTTGTGGCTGAGATCATTTGGATCTCATGTTTCATGGGTAGTTGAACTGTTCCTAGCAAATATGATGTGTTGAAGAATTTTATTGGTTCTTAATTAGTTCTTGTGGTTTGGACTAAAGAACTTTATCTTGTTCGTTGTGGCAAAGTGTCGTTATAGTCAAAAGGGTTAATTTCAGTGTTAAAGGAAAGAGTGCAGTAGGAGTATTTGAGAATTGGAGTCAAGTTTTGTAACTTGTAGTTATTTGAATCGTGCCTAAACTTTCAGCTCTTTTCGCACAGGAATTGTCGAGTTTCAATCGCAATGTCATTTTCTTATTGGTTGTTATTTGCTATTCCCTTTTTGAGGTATGTGTGCTCTCAACTGTGCACTCAACTTTCATTTTCCAAGATCATCGTTATCAGATTATTTCTTTTCGTTTCGTGCTCGTTATGCGGAGCAGCGTTTTCTGGTGTAATGAAACTTGCCCTTATTCGCCTCTTTCTTTTGATAAAGGATCAACAGTTTTGTGTTGCAAAGTTTTACAAAGCGTAAATTGACAACTGTTTGGTGGTGGTTAAGTAATTGTAGTGGTGAAATTTTGCTACCAAGCTATTGGAGGAGTAGTAGAAGATGAATTGGTTTGACCTGTACCTCTTGGAGGAAATTTGATGCAAATGGAATGATTGTCGCTGAAGTACAATTGATTGGTGTTACGACCAAGTAGAACCTATGGTAAAGTGTAGTCCCAAAACCTTAGTTTATGTTGAAATGTTGGGATCATCGAAAGTATGGAAAACTTGATCAAGTTATAGAGTGTCGCGATTGGGTTGTTACTGCGAGGTTGTGTATGTGATTCTTGATGATGAGATTTAATGGGATTTGGATTACAAAGTAATTTAATCGTTGTGGCAATTAATGGGATAGAAGGAAAGGTTGAGTTAATGTCAAGAATGACTCGGTCTTATTGAGTAACCATCTGAGAGTTATAATCTTTGTAAAGGTAATATGGTCAGGAAAATGTTTCCATAATGATGTTAATGAGTGAGTATGTTGGAATTGTGGGAATGTTAGAAATTTATTCTGATGACTTCCCTATCTGTTATAAGAGAAGTTCGTAGTAGGGGTCCTGGAGGTTAAATTTTGGGCTTTGCATTTTTATGCTAGATCTTTGGTCACCCAATGATTGTGTGTAGAGAAAATAGAATACTGGCGTATTCTAAGCAGTGGAATGATCATTGATAGAACCCTTCTGATGTAGTACATGAGCATGTGTATTGAGGATTCTGAATTGTTTATTCTTAAAAGTTTGAGGTGATGCGATTGCGTGAAATCTATTTCGAGGTGCTCTGGGAGCCACCTGTTAAATTAATTTCGTTAGTAGGAGTTGCCTAGAGTGTGTTGGTGGGATCAATAGAGCTTTTCCACAAAGGTGTGTATGATGTATTTTGGATTGAGCATATCTTTGAGGATGCTAATTTAAGAGATTTGAACTCGTGTAGTATGTGATGAATTCAAATTTCAAGGTTTCAGAGGAATTTTATTCCTAAAAGAGAAACTGAGAAAAAGAATGTTTCCACGGGTAGTGAAGAGTTTTCTTGATTCTCGTTTGAGTTTTCTGTTGTTGATGGTTGTCTTTCACAAGTCGAGCTTGGTTTTTTTTATGGCACGTGTGGTCCTTATCTGTTCAGAAAGAAGAAAGGAAATATTTGATTTGGTGTTTGAGTGGTTGCTCTTTTGGCTTATATGGTGTTTATTTGTAAACTGTCTTCTTGGAAAGCGGAAGGGATTTCAAGATGAATCTTCGCTTCTGAATTTGACCCTTTTTGTGTGAAGTTACCATTTTGTGGTTGCAATGAGGATCCGTTATTTTCAGTTGGGATTCTGGTTATAAAAGATTTGTTCAAACCAAATTCTATTGTTCGTTCCTGGTTTAAGGAGGTGCTCGTTGTTAAACGAAGGAACCGATTGAGAAGTGGGACAGGAGGTCCACGTGGGTTGTGCATGTTTTGTGTTTTATTACCAAGCAGGAAGTTGGCCCAAGGTACATTGTTTTGTCTTCGGCAGTTGCGGGGATTAGGAAGTGGGCGTATCGCTATGACCGTCTCGGGTCCATACGCGAGGGACGAAATGTCTGGTATGTTCGGATACTGAGTGAGAACTTCAAAAATTTGGGATTTGAGGTTTCATTAGAGCCGTTGGCCATTGAGTAAGACCACACGTCCGAGTCTCGTCTGGTACGTATACTGGAGAGGTCGGGACGAGCATTGGGGCATAAGACGTTGGTATCCATTGAGGTGCCATGGGGTCACCCATGTGAGCATGAAGCGTCTTGGGAGCTGGAGTCTTGCAGGCGCGAGCATATCCATGTCTGTTTGCTCCTGGTATGTGTTAACCTGTTGTTCCATTTCTGTGGCATTTGTTCTTGTGTTCTTTTCGACGGTTAGAATTCGGGGTCAAATTCTGTTAAGGGGGGTAGAATGTAATACCCTGTTTTGCGACTAGAGAGTTTGGCGTTCGGGAGAGGTAATTAATTAAAAAAAACTCAAGGTTTTATGGGAGAATTGTGGACTTGGGCCTCCGACCCAGGCTAAGGAGGCATGTGGCCAGTCTTGTGTGGGCCAAGAGAGGGGGGAGGCGCCCCCAAAGGGCCCAATCCAGCCCAAGCCGCCCTTTCCCCCCATAACTCTAGCCGAACCCCACCTCTCCCCTTTCCCTCCCCAAGCCGCCACCACTCCACTAGCGCTCATGATGCCGACGCCGCACCTCCTTATCCTCCTCGCTCTCCTCGTCGGCGCCGTAGCGCCCGTCCTCGCCCATGGCCGCCTCTTCTCCGACAGCCTCATCTGTAACATCCCAAATATTAGGTTGTGTTTCAAATGTAATCAAACCTAGGTTTGTGTTTCAAATACAAGCAAATCTAGGGTTGTGTTTCAAATGTAACCTAAAATGGGGTTGTGTTTCAAATGTAACAAAATGCGTAGAAATTAAAACTTTTCTCACATCTTGAAACTCTTGAACTTTTCTATAATTCTTGTCAAAGAATTGTGGAATTCAAAATTCTAAACCTCCTGTTGACTAAAGTCAACCCCTTATTCCCCTTTGTCACAAATCTTGTGCCAACCTTTGGAAATAATTTTTCCTAGGTTCTAGAGATGATGTGTGACCCCTCTGAAAATTTTCATAAGTTTTAAAGCTTATTTGATAATTTTGGAGGTAAGTCAAACCCTAGAACAGCCTTGATGAATTTTTGGAGAAAAATGCAGTGCACAAAAACCTCTGGAAATTTTATGAAAGGTTAATCCTGGAATGAGGAAGCTCCAGTTAAAATTTTGGAATTTTTGGAGTTGTTTTACTACCTCTAAAAATTCCTCCAACCTCAGCCTTTAGATTTAAATTCAAGTCTGGCATTGTTCCTTGGGTCCGAGCCACTTTTCAAGTGGGTCGAACCCAACCGCGTCCCCAGCTCAGCCGAGCTCCTCCCGGCGCGAGGTCGTGCTCCGTTGGATCAGCATCCAACACCCACGATCTCCCCTCTCCATGTCGTCGCCGTTGGATGGAGATCTCACGGCCACGACCTCCCCTTCCCATTTCTGTGTCGTGCCCCACGGCCCAGACCTCCCACACCTCAGGTCATGCCCGTTGGATCGAAATCCGACAGCCACGACCTCCCCTTTCATTTCGTCGCCGTCAGATCAAGATCTAACGGCCACGACCTCCTTTCTCTATCGTGCGCACCAGCAAGACCTCCCATCGTTGTTGTGCGCCGTTGGATCGAAATCCAACCGCCACGACCTCCTTTAGCGTCGTGCGTAATCGCCCGACCTCCCACTTCTGTTCGTAGCCGTTGGATCAAGATCCAACCGCCACGACCTCCCATTGCGCAGTGCACAATGGCCATGACCTCCCTCCTCTGATCAGCACCTTTGGATGTAAATCCAACGGTCCTGACCTCCCTCTCTGTTGTTTGCCCTTGCATTAAAATCCAACGGCCACGACCTCCCTTTGTGTCGTGCGTAACATCCACGACCTCCCCTCAGTGTTGTGCGCCCTTGGATGTAAATCCAATGGCCATGACCTCCCTTCTATGATGTGTGCCGTTGGATTAAAATCCAACAGCCACGACCTCACATCCATTGTTTGTGTTGCGCGCATCAGTTAAGACCTCCCCACCTAGGTTCCGCGCCATTGGATGCAGATCCAATGGCTGCGACCTCCTATCTCCTTCAGCGCGCGACCTTCCCTTTTCTTTTCGCAACCGTGCGATGAAGATCGTGCGGCTGCGACCTCCCCCCTTTCCTTTGCAGGTCATACCGTTTTCGGAATCAGATCGGAGGGTCACGACCTCCCCCTTCGCTTATCTAACGGTTGGGGGCAGCTCCTGTTCTTCTCCTTCCTTGGTCACGCGTGCGTGTGCCATGGCAGAGGAAAAGCAGCGCCTGGTCACTTCCTTGTCCTCGCAACGACTCTTTTGCGGCAAGCATTTAATGCTGGTCAGCCTTCCGCCCCCTCAGCCCTGCTCCGACCTACCCCCCCCCCATCACCTCCACGTCCTTGTGAGCCATGGGCTGAGCCATGGGCAAAGCTCACCATGGAACTTAACCCTGGCTCATGGTCTCTGCTCCCCAGGCTATAAGACCTCCCTTGGTTTCCCCTTGGCTTCCTTTACACAGCATTGATCTCTGCTCGCGCCACTGTGCTTGTTGAGCTCAAATCACCCGTGAGCTCCCCCAACCGCCATTGTTGAGCTTGGAGCTCCTCGGTGGCCCAAGGTCCCAGTGGCTTCCCTCTCCATCTCTTACTTCAATTTGAGCCACTCCCCTCTGTGATCAAAATCCTAACTTGTTTGGTTGGGACATTTTCAGAGGTGGCCTAATTTGGAGCTTGGAGCTTTTTGGCCGTGGAGCACCCCTTCTTCACCATCGTCGGTCCTCCTCTCCCCCGACCTCCCCGGCACCTCCAAGGCCTCCAGGTAACCCCCTAGTAGTCCTCTAGATGCTGGGCACCCGCTTGTATGATGTTGCGGAGCTTTCCTTTCATTTTTGCCTCTGGCCATGTGCTGCCGCGCCACCCATCTCCGGCTCGCCGGCGCTCTGGTCCACCCCCACGGGTGTGGGTGGTACCAGTGGGTGCGCACTGTTATGGTGCACCCATACCTGGCACCCAATTGCGCCGCCGTGCCGTAGAACTCCGGCGATGACCAGATCTTGCCGTCGGTTTCGTTGTCGGATGAAACCGACAACTGTAGCGAACTCCTTAGGACCGTCCGTGTTTAGATCTAGGGCTCAGATGGCCCGTGGGTGCGCGTGTACACTGTGTGCGTTGGTCGCGAGCTGTCCATCTCGCGATCAACGGTCCACGACCTCCGCCCCGTTCGCGCGCGTGAGATCCAAACGCGCCGCGCGATTCAACGTCGGCCGTTGGATCCAAGATCAACGGTCCCCGTTCACCGTCTCCACGAGGCCGCGTGCGCGTTTTCCCCGTGGGCTTGGACCGTCCGATCCAGGATCAACGGCCCAGGTTCGTCCACGTCGTTATTGAAATCAGGATTTCCCGAGAGATTTATTTGTGAACTGAAAAAAGTAATAAAATTCAAAAATGCATAACTAATTCATTTTTAGTCCGATTGAGTTCATTCAAAATTTGGTAGCTCTGGTTTGAACTGAGCTTTAATCTAAAAATGGTTGTGAGCTCAGTTCAGCTCCAGAAAATGGATTGTTAAATTGGTTTCAAAATTAACTTTAAATGTTGCTCTAAAATTTGCATTTAACTTGTAAAATGCATAAGTAATTCTCTATAGATACTTTTTGAGTGAATCCAACTTTGTTGGCTTCCTCTGTTAATGCACTAAATGATAGAATAAGATTTAGGTGTGTCACTGTTCTCCAAAAACCGAGAGGGTGCAATTTGTTGTGCTCTTTTCTTGTCTTTGGAAAAATCATAGGAAATGCATTTTAGCTCCAAATGAGGTGAACTCAATTGTGTTATCCATCTCATGAGGTGCTTGATTTACCATAAAAATCCCAGGTGCAGAACCCTTGTGGAAATTTTTGCTAAAGAATTTAATTAGGGTGAATAGTAACAGCTTTGAATTTCCAAGCTGAGCAGATTTGTTTTGGCTATAACTTTTGCATTAAGAATCCAAATCAATTGGTTCTTGTTGATAAATTCTTCAAAAATCATGCTCTATCTGCTGTAAAAGTTTCAAGTCATTTGGAGAAAGTTTACTGTGGTGTCTTTTGGTTTTCGTCGTTCTTATCGATTCTTTTCGCCTTTTCGATTAGGTGTCGACGAGTGTGTTGAGCCCGCGAGCGATACTCTGCAGCAAACTGAGCATATCCAGCAAGGCAAGCATTTTGATCATATCCATTATGTCCCATTACTTTAAAGTCTAATATATTGTTTAACTTCTATGTATGCATTGCTATTTTGTGTTAAATGGTATCGATTAGTGATCCTATAGATGCATACTCTGTAGGTAAATGTTCGTCCTCTACTACTAAGCCTAGGATTATCTTGCTGTGATTTAGAGTTCGCTGTATGGACTCTTATCACTTAGTAGTTGCGTTGATAATGCTTATAAATGCTTAGATAACGGTAGAATGGGCGGTTGTCGACATTATATCGATGACTTTGATCACACAAAACTATTATTCCATTATGTCTAGCATGTATGCTTTGTTACTTTGTAAACAAATAAAAATGAAAACAAAATTGTTATTGACTTGGGCACAATGGATGTTGGTGTGGTCTCATGGTGTGTGGAATAGTGCCTAAGTCCCTAAGGACCGAGTTACTTGGGCCACTAAACTAAGCAATTTTGCGTGCTAACCACACGAGGGTATTGGGAACCCCTCTTGGCTAAGTACTTTGGGCAGTGTTAATTATTGAGCTGGTTGGCGGGTTAAAAGGAAAAGCAATATGAGGGGAGCATCTGTAATTCAGCTTGAGCTGGCTGATGTGCCTCTATTGTTAGGGTTGCAGCTTTTAATTAGCATCATCCACTGGAAATGCCTCGTAGGACTTAGTTGTGCCGGCACACCAAAGGAAGTGTGCTAACTCACGTAGCGAAAAGGTGGTCCGACGTGTGGGTACATTGGTACACCCCTGCAGGGATAAAACTATTCGAATAGCCTCGTCCTAGGTTATGGACATGCTTGGCAAGGTCACTCAAGAATTAGACTCAACCATTTAATTAAAATTTGATGGGTGGTATGAATTTGGTGATTCATACTATTGTTGTGGTGGCTATGGGTTAGTCACTTCTAGGTTGTTTCACTATGTCGTTATTATTGTATCGTTGTTATTTCAACAATTAAAAATGCTTTGTCAAATCGCTTTGAATCTATTACATTATTGCAAATGAAAACTTGCTTTATGCTAAATGTAAGTCCAAAGCCTCATCCACATAAATAAAGCTTGCATGTAGCTAATTATAGTTCTGTTAGCCTACACGTCAGTCTTGCGAGTACATTTTTGTACTCATTTGCTTTGCTTAATTGTATTTGTTGCAGAGGAAGAAGCGGAACCCCAAGGGTTCCACTTTTGTGAGATGTGCGGTGGTTGGGACGACTAGGTTGGTGGCTTGGTTAGTTGCCTTGTGGGCTATAGGCAAACCAATTGGCTCTCTTTTGTTTATCGCCATCTTATAGCACTTTGCTTCCGCTGTTACTTAGTCTCTTTAGCTTGTATTTGGCCGGTAGGCCTCTCTTTTGTAATAACTCTTGATATTATGTATGTCTTTATCTAGTTGTGCTTTGGTTTTATGTTTGTATGAATTGATGCATAACTTTGTAAAAGGGTGTATGTACAGCACTTCTGGGATGTACATATTTTTCCCGAGGCACGGAATATTACGTTTGTGATGCTAGGGTCAGTGGTTCGGCTAAGCATTACAAGCCTAATACTCAGGGGTCTCACATCATCCCAGGGAGCGCCAGCGCCGCCGCGGCCCAGACCTGTAACACCCTGGCTATGAGGAAGCCAAGATGTTACCTAACAGACTAACATACAACAACAATACGAAATAATTTCAACCATTTTTCAAACAATAACCTAAAAACATCAATATCTAGTAGAATGAATATAAGAATTGAATCAGAATTCATCAACAAATCAATCTCAAACATTCAATCAGATTGAGTCAATTATAATAACACTATCAAGAGTCTATACGAAGATCACTAATCCATTACAAATTCAACCATATCCTGAAGAATGATAATATCAACTATCAACATCTATTTAATACAATCCCATAATCCCTCAACCAGACATTCAAGAATGAATGACATAATGCTAATAATCAACGCTATCACAGTATATAAATTCTCAACAAAAAGAATACCACTTATCAACGGAGCATAAATCAACTTAAGAAGTCTTCTCTTTAACAACTAAGTTAAAACAGTCCAACATTACTAAGCTCAAGCAGATAATGACCAAATAGCTACATCTAAAGCATCATTGACCAATCAAGCAGCGAGGATGATAAAATAACTGAAATCAAGCCGTCTAAATCATCGAATGACTTAAATGAACTTAAATGGCGAAGAATTAAAAACTTAGATGGATCGTCTAAGCTCATAGACAAAATCACGCACCACGAAGGATGGTCACAAATTGAATCTAAAGCAATTAACAAGAGTATGAATTGTGGATAATTGGACTGGTTTTATTCATTGTGGTTTGTGTTTATGTGACGTGCACCATGTTTACCCCTTCTCATGCATGTCGCTGCCTCGATAGGTACCTAGAAGGCACAACACAGCAAGAGTGAGTTCACAACTCAGCAAAGTGCAATAGTAAATCAAACATAGCATCATAAGTAGTCAAAGGGAATAAACGGTCCCATCATGAACAACAACATTATATACCACAACCCATCTCTTATGACTACATCATAAGTAGTCAAAGGGATAACCAATCCCATCATGAATAACAGCATTAAATGTTAAACAAACAAATCCATATCTCATGCAGAAATGCAATGAACATGTCATGAATGCACATTCTTCACTTCTTTGCAATTACTGGTAATGCCGAGTAGTGTATCCGTCGATACATACTCTAGGCCTGTGCCCTCTAGGCACAGGGATCCAAAGCCCACACTCCAAGTCATGTAACTTTCTCACCGGATTAGTTACATGACTTTCCACGAGTGTGGGGACCAAAGCCCGTCCAATGCATGATGGGGACCTAACGCCCATCCAATGCCTGACAGGGACCATCAAGGAATCAACCCTTGGCTACCACGTAGTCCAAGGTTCAGAAATGGATGTCATGATGCAAATGCACTTGTCCATTATCATTATCATGATTCATCATTGTCATCATTAACAAGGTAGCCTCATTGCTCACCTTGTCCCATCATTATTGCCATCACTCATGAAACCATTACCATGTAAATATGTTCATTTAAACATTGCCATGTAAGCATCCTCATGTAAACACTACCATGTAAGCGTCATCACATAAACATTAGCATGCGTCGTCATGTAAACGTTTCCATGTAAGCTTCATCACATAAGCATCATCATTAAGCTATGGCATTCATGCTCGTCAACATTACCAAGCAGCAATCATCAACAATCAACTATGGCATTCATCAAGCATGTAATATAAAAACTCATTAATACTACTTGCACTTGCCTCAACCGTGAGACAGAAGACAAAAGGCGGAATGCTCTAGCACCGGGGGTTCACCACCACTTGGCATGCATGTGGAGAAAACCTAGTGATGTATGCTCCTACTCTGAACACCTCTGCCACTAACATCTAGACCTTGAACTAACAATAACAAAATTTACCATGGTTGATTACATTATTTCAACAATTGAAACAATATAAAATAGTGAACTGGTTAAAGCAGGAGAGGAGACAGAGCAAAGCAGCCATATATGTTTCACCAAAATGCTGGAACTACAAATTCCTATGTGATCCAATTAGTTCAGCCCAACTGTACACAATTAGCATTTTATCCTGAAATTCTAGCATAACTGAAAGCACGATTTCTCGCAAACCAGATCAGCTCTCTAGGAAAAACTATTGTCAACTCATTTACTCCTAGCTTTTCATTGGGGCAGGAGATGAATTTTTATCCAATGGACATGCTACGATTAAATAGCGATACTAAATTGCTAGTTCATAACTTTGGCAATAGCATGTAAGCATGACCCTGCAACCAACACCTTTACCACTAACATCTGAACTAACGATAACAAAATCTACGATGGATTGTGCCACTACTTCAACAATCAAACAGGTAAGAAGAAAAATATTTAAAACAAGGTAAGAATAATGAATCTCTGAAATGCAGAAATTAGTATTACTAACCCGCCAGCGAAACCAATCCACGAACCAGGAAAAGCTAAGAATTGTCCTAAATTTTCCACCATGACAAATCACCACTCTACCACAACCCAGATTGGTTCTCGCAACGTACAAGCAGAAGTCACTTGAAACCCAAATCAGTCCAACTAATTAAAGATCCTGATAAGAACAATAGCATCTTCACTCCCACAAAGCACAGGAGGGAATCGGTGGTGGGCACATTTGTGGCGGTGGCGCCAGGCGGAGCCGGCCGGGAGAGAGGAGGATACGCCGTAGGGAGTGGCATCGGTACCAAGCAGAGCCGGTGCAAGGAGGAGGCACCGGGCATTAGGCACCACCGGTGGCACCATGGCCAGCCGAGCCGAGCTGCGTAGGGGGAAACCGAAGGTGGCATGGGAGGAAGTGAGCCGGGGGGGCCAAGTCCACCGCAGCGCACGGTGCCGCCCGATGGAGCCAAACCCGGTGAAGACCCTAACGAAAGCCATCACCTTGTGTCTCCTGTGCGATCTGGTGGCGAGCGATGCTGGGAGCTCGGTGGCGGAGGCGTCCGCAGCATCCCCAGGGCACCGGTCCCACGCGACGTAGACGGAGAGCGGGCGCGAGGAGTTGGGGCAGCGCCCGCGCGACGCGGTGCCTATCCCCCCCAGGAAATGGTGGTGACGGCGGCGAGGAACCCGGCGAGGCCGAAGAGGAGGCAGGCGACAAAGCAGGCCGGCGAGGAGAGGAGCCGGCGGAGCGTGGAGCGGCGGGAGGTTGAGAGATAGTGGCGAGTGCGTCTGGGAGGAGGTGAGCGAGTCGAGGGGAGGTGGCTGCACAGGGGAGGGCAGGGGAGAAAAACTACAGGTTTGGGAGGGGAAGGCCACCCCTGGCTCCACTTAAGAGCTGACCGCCCCCCCTTGGGCCAAAACATGACTTGAGCCTTCAGCCCAGATTCTAATTCCCCTTCTAAATCCTGAAGTCCGACCTTAATTACATCTTCTATTTCATCTTTTTCTAATTTAGTTAAACGGGATATTACAAGACCGTGCTCCGCCTCCCGTCGACGGGGGAGCCAACACCACTGGTCAGGGAGGAGGGGGCGTGCGAGATGATGTACGGGTTCCTACCCCACACCAACACCGCAGGGGGCAACCTCTTCCTCATCCTCGCCTATGGCTTCCTCATGTTCAAGGCCGCCACCTACCTCTCCACCGGCAGCGACCTGCTACTCGAGATCCTCGGTCCCGGGATTGTCGATGGCCTCTTCCTCCCCATCCTCGGTGCGCTCCCCGATGCCATGCTCATCCTCGTTTCTAGGCTCACTAACACTAAAGAGGTTGCTCAAAGTTAGGTTTTGATCGGAATGGGCCTGCTCGCGGGATCAACAGTCATGCTTTTAACCCTACTCTTGGTATCTTGTGTTGTTGTTGGCAAATGCGATCTGTTGGAGAATTCAACTGCAATTGTTTCCCGTGATACGAAAGGCTTCAGCCTTGTTGGCTCTGGTGTTTCAACTAATTTGCAAACTAGATATGCAACAAGAATCATGGCAATATCTGTTCTTCCCTTTATTATTGTTCAGGTACCAAAAGTTTTTAAGCTCCATTCTGGCCATTGTTTAACAGTCCCGCTTGGGCTTATTATTGAAGCTTTACTTGTGCTTACTTATTGCCTATATCAGATCTTTCAGCCATGGATCTAGAGGAGAAGATTAGAGTATACAAGACTAAAGCATGTAATGTCTGGACTTCTGAGACATGCTCAGATGTGGTGAATGTTGTTGGAGATGGGTGGTCTTGGCTTAGCTACGGCGGTGGTGCTGACGTTGTTGTGCCGCCTCTCGGTCCCTGTTGCTGCCGCCTCTATCGGCTCTCCCCTTACTTCCCCTGGCGCAGCCGGGAGGCCAGCGCCGCCTCGGCTCTGACTCACCTGGTTTCACCTCTGGCTCAGCCGAGCCCTACCCAGTTCCCATCCTCCCTTAACCCACCTTCTTTTATGTCAGATTTTTAGATTGGGTTGATTCCTTTTTCTTGTGCTGATTGATGCTTGGTTGATGCACATTTATGATGGTGGTGGTACGTGGGTTGCTATTTGCTTATGCATGAGGGGAAAGATGGTGGTGATTCGGTTGTGGCTAACACTGAGGTGGTGTGAACCCTGGTGCTAGAGCGTTCTACCTTTTGTCTTCTGTCTCACGGTTGAGGCAAGTGCAAGTAGTATTAATGAGTTGTTATATTTCATGCTTGATGAATGCCATAGTTTAATGATGATGCTTTCTGCTTGGTAATGTTGATGAGCATTTACATTTTTCATGATGTGTTGATATTGTGAGTTCAATTTGCATCATGACATACATTTCTGTACCTTGGCCTACGTGGTAGCCAAGGGTTTGTTCTTTTGAGGTCCCCGTCATGCATGGGACGAGCTTAGATCCCCGTCATGCATTGGACGGACTTGGGTCCCCACACTCGTGGAGTGTGGGCATTGGATCCCTGTGCCTAGAGGATACATGCCTTGAGTATGTATCGACGGATACACTACTCGGCATTACCGGTAATTGCAAAGAAGTTGAAGAAAGTGCATTCATGACATGTTGATTGCATTTCTGCATAAGAGATGCATTTGTGGTATATAATACTGTTGTTCATGATGGGATTGTTTATTCCCTTTGACTACTTGTGATGCTATCATAAGAGATGGATTTGTGGTATATAATGTTGTTGTTCATGATGGGATTGTTTATTCCCTTTGACTACTTATGATGCTATCTTAAGAGATGGATTTGTGGTATATAATGCTATTGTTCATGATGGGATTGTTTATTCCCTTTGACTACTTATGATGCTATGTTTTATTTACTATTGCACTTTGCTAAGTCGTGGACTCACCCTTGCTGTGTTGTGCTTTCTAGGTACCTCTCGAGGCAGCGACATGCATGGGAAGGGGTAGACATGGTGCACTTCACATATACATAAACCACAACAAATAAACTAATTCAAATTCTTGATGATTACTTTAGATTCAATTTTGTGTCCATCCTTCATGGTGGATGATTTTGTCTGTGAACATGGATGATCCATTTAAGTTCTTAATTCTTCGCGATTTAAGTTCATTTTAGTTCATTCGATGGATTAGATGGTTTGATTTTGATTATTTTATCATCCTCGCTGCTTGATTGGTCATTGATGCTTTAGATGTAGCTATTCGATCATTATCTGATTGAGCTTAGTAATGTTGGACTAATTTAACTTAGTTGTTAAAGAGAAGACTTCTTAGTTGATTTATGCTCAATTGATAAGTGATATACCTTTATTGAGAAATTATAGACTGTGATAGCGTTGATTATCAGTTTATTGTCATTCATGATTGAATGTTTGGTCGAATATTTATTAAGATGTTGAAATTAGTTGAGTTAGTAGAGTAGTTGGAAAACGTAACTCATTTGTTCACTTGGTATTTGGGCAGTGGAAGATTTCTTTTGCAAGTTCTTTACTATGTGGGAGTTTTGACCTTGCGTATTTCTTCTGAATACTTTGAGAGTTGAAATTTAATGCCTCTCATTTAAGAAAGAGAATGTTGAAACCCTTTAGTGATATGTTGTCATACTTATCTAAGAGGTTTTAATTAAAAGAATTATTTCATATGGTATGAGTTATTAGGTTGGGTTGTTAGCATGGTGCAAATCAATGATTCTTAGCTAATGTCTTCAAAAGTGAAGTTAATTAATTTCAAGTTGTCCTGTAGTAGTTCTTGAAAATTTCGAATAAGATTTTGTCTATACATGTTTGGAACTCATGGAGTTATTAGGGAGTGTGAAGTAATAGTGAACTTGTTTGATCATTTCAATTGGTTAAATTTCTAAACTTGTTGAATAAATTGGATTATTTGGTCTTAAGTAATTAATCTAACCATTCAAGATGGTTAATTACGGATGTGTTGGGCTATTGCCTCAGTAACTATTAATCTTGACTCTGTCTTCTATTCAGATACATGATGATTTTGTACAAATGCTAGATTCGCCTGATTTTGCCATACTAAATTGTTGGTATAAGTATGAAGAAATGGATGAAGGTTGCTGTATTGACTTACAAAACTTTGTCTTATAACTATTCTATTGTTGAAGTTCAAAGATATTTCATTATAATTTCTGAACAAAAGGTAGGACTATGAATGCTTCCATGATTAGATAATCATCAGTTGTTAGTAGTAATAGTTAGAGTGCTATTAGTGTGCGCTATATTGGCGTTGAGCGTCAGTAAGGGTAAATGTGCGAAATCTAATAAGTGATTTAATCTGGTGTGTTTTATGAGATTATCTTGTACTAGTGTGAGCTTGTTAAAAAAGAGATTTGTTTCAGCTTTGTGGCTTGCGCATTAGGTTTCTTTTCTAGAATGCGTTGTTATTACAATCTTATATGATGATGGAAATTTTATGACACGATTGGTTATATTTCTTTTGGAAGATTTATTGATGTGATAGTAAGGTAAATTGAATGTTACCAAGGATGTATTATTATTGATGTTAATAAAATGTTCAGTAATGTGAGGGTGATGTTGATTCTTTTATAGAGAAAGAATGTTGATCGTCTTTCGTGATATCTCTTAAATGAAAATATTTCAAAAGTTGAATTCATGATCTCTTGGTGTTCAAGGTTTATGTGGTAATTGGAAGTTATCGACTAAAGCGACGTGTTGCAAAGTTCTATTGGTTCTTAGGTGATTCAAGTGATTTAATCTTGAAGGCTCGTTTGTCCCTATCGGTTAAGATTTGATATTCTCTTCTTGTGAGGCTTGTGCCCTCAATTGTAGTCTTCCCTTATGTTTTCTGAGTTCATTGCCTACTCGACTTTTTCCTTGGTCCTGTGTTCACTGCGAGTGGCACATGTTTTCCTAGTTGATGAAAATTGATTTCATTCGCTTTTTCTTTTGAGAAAGAATCAACCTATTCATTTCACAGAGATCTGTCGAAGTGTTTATTAATTGTTGTTGTGAGACCTTGGGTTGTAAGTTATTTGAGGAGTATTAAAGGATGAATTGGTTTCGTGTATGAATCTTGGAGAGAATCTCAGTTATACAGGATGTTTGACTTTGAGACTAAACTAATTGCATTGTTGCAATTAATAGAACCTATAGTGATTTGTGGTCCAAAGTCTTTTGTTCACTTTGGGTGGAACATTAGAATTATCGAAAGAATGGAAACCTTGATCGAGTATGATTAGATTGTGGGAATTTTATTCATCGAATCTGAGGATTTTCATAACTTTTACACCAGAAGTTCATTCTAGAAGTCTTGGGGGTTAAATTTGGGCTTTGCATTTTAATACTAGAATTTTGGTCGCCCAAAGATTGTGTGTAGAGAAAATAGAAAGCTGGCATATTCTGAGCAGTGGAATGGTCGTTGATAGAACCCTTTTGATGTAGTACATGAGCATGTGTACTGAGGATTCTGATTTGTTAATTCTTAAAAGTTTGAGGTGATGTGATTGCGTGAGATCTATTCTGAGGTGCTTTGGGTGCCATCTGTCAAATCAATTTCGTCAGCAGAAGGAGTTGTCTAGAGTGTTTTGGTGGGATCAGTAGAGCCTCTCCACAAAGGTGTGGATGATGTATTTTGGTTTGAGCATAAATTTTGAGGATGCTAATTTAAGAGATCTGAGCTCATGTGGTATGTGATGAATTCAAATTCCAAAGTTTGAGAGGAATTTTATTCCTAAAAGAGAAACTGAGCAAAAAGATGTTTCCTCGAGTAGTGAAACGTTTTCTTGATTTTCGTTTGAGCTATGTGTTGTTGACGGGTGTCTTTCGCAATTTGAGCTTGGTTTTATGATGTCATGTATGATTCTTTCCAATTCAGACAAAAAAATATTTGGTTTGGGCATTCGAGTGATTTCTCCTTTGGCTTTCGTGACGTTTGTTCGCAAACTGCCCACTTGGAAAGTGGAAATGTTTTCGTGATGAATCTTCGATTCTGGATTTGACTCTTTTGGTAACGAGTTGGTAACACGTGGTTGCGATGAGAGTCCTTCATTTTCAGTTGAGCTATGCCGGTAAAAGAGTTTGTTTAAAGTGACTTCTGTTGTATGTTCCTGGTTAAAGGAGGTGCTCCTTGTTAATGTGAAGGGATTGATTGAGACATGGAACAAGAGTTCTGTGTAATTTGTGCCGGTCGTGTTGTTTGGTACCAAAGGGAAGGTTGACCCAAGGTACATTGGTTTGTTCTGGACGTTGCGGGGATTTTGGAAGTTAGCGTTTCGCTAGAACCGTCTCGAGTCCTGGCACGGGGTATGCAACGTTCTGTAAGCGATTTGGGAGTTAAAATCTCACATGCGCAACCAAAATCTAGAGTTGTTTACATTGCGTACGTGTTAATTGTGATTAATTTCAGTTGTGGTGTTCTTTCGAATAGAACAACAAGTAGAATTCGGGGTCGAATTCTGTTTAAGGGGGGCAGAATGTAATTTCCCATGTAAATATAAAACAAATAAGTGACTAGTACTAAAATTAAATATAATTAGAAAGGGAAAATTCAGAATTTTGGAGGAGTTTTAGAACTCGGGCCTTTGGCCCATAGCTCTTTGGGCCTATGTGGGGGGAAACCAAACCCTAGCACCCATGTACTGTAGGATTCACCCTTCCCTGCTGCTTTGCAAAGAGGAGAGGAGAAAGGAAGGAGAGGAAGGAAGAAGAAGAAGAAAGGAAGAGGAAGAGGAAGAGGAAGGGGAGGTCTTCACTAAAACCTTAGCGGCGTCCAGCGGCGTTATTGAGGGTAAATTCGTGTCCCCCATTAGTTTTGGTAGATCATTCTTATGCGTAATGTCTCCATTAGCTAGATCGTAGTACTGCTGTGTAGATCGGTTGAATCTGTCTATCTGTTGACGCACGGTTTTGAGTTAGATCCGAGCAGATTAACGGATTAGTGTCTCCTGGAGATAGATGGGAATTTTCGTTAGCTTTCCAGAAAGTGCTAATTCATAATTTTTGGCTAAACGATTAATTAGTTATGAAGTTCGCAAGACTGGGTGCTAAATCAGTCTCAGGGCTTGTGCAGCGAATATAGATCTGCAAATTTGATCTTGGAAACGACCGAATTGGATCAGTTGGTCTCCATGAGATTTGTAGGTATTTTAATTATGATTCCATAAAGTTAAATTTTATAATTTTTGGATTTATAGATCAAAAGATATGAATTTTAGAAACTAATGCTGTAATCTATCTCTCTGTTGTGGATAGAAGAGATTTACTTGACTATTTGCAACCTTGGTTGCATAGTGGGAATATTTGTGATAATTTTATTGAGATAGCTTGTGTCCTGTAGTTTCCATAGAATATTAGAACAATGTGTTTGGTTGTGCCGAACAAAAGTTATGAAAATCACAAGTTAGCAGTACCGAAGAAGATAGATCGGTCTTCGGGATTAGAAACAAAGGCTTAGATGAACTAGTTTGATCTTTTGATCACCTGAGAAGTTGTAGCTAGGCTTGTGTAGGTTCAAGGAAAATTGGATTCATGACTATTGGAGTTTTGAATCAAAAGTTATGAATTTTTCCTTAGTAGCTATCTGTTTGGAGATATTTGGGAATTTGAGAGTGTTTTGATTAAATGTTCGGATTGCGATTAGGGACACTTGTTCTCATTTTGTTCCATTGCAATACTGTACACTTTTGGTTGGTGTACTTAGTATATTGTTTCACGGTTGCCAGGTGGTGGTGAACCCTGGGTCTAGAGCTTTCCATCGTTGTCTTCCGTCTCACGGTTGATGCAAGTACAATTGAATTGTCTTTATTGTTGTTTGTTCCACTTGATTGATGAATATGCAATGGGTAATTCCGGTATTACTTGTTTCCCTTCATAATTGATATATACCATAATTCTTCGATAATATGTTTACATTCAATACATTCATTCGTTCCTTCTTTCATGTTCACCCACGGGAGTGGGTAGTGAAGTCCTATCATTCCAATATGGGCAAGTACTTTGTGTAATGTACTGCTGTTGTCTGTTCATAGTGTTTTATGTTTGTGCTATGACTGAGTACTATGGTCTGTGAGTAGGTTTCATTGATTTCTGTTTCGTTCCATGTATGTGAATCATACTTCTCGAGTTTTCATCTTACAAATTCATATATTCATTCATGCATACATTGTTCATGATTCACCCACGGCAGTGGGATGTAAAGACCCATCAATTCCAGCATGGGCACGTATGACCCACCATTCCAATGTGGGCAAATTTGGATCCCCGTTATGAAACATTCTTCATACAGGCCTGAGTGAACACCAACGGGTGTATCACTGGCTTTACCGGTATAAGCAGAAGAGAAGATCGTGCATTTCATTCATTCATATGATTTCTGCTATTCTACATTCGAATTATATTCTGTGATGTTATGTTTTTATTTATCCATTCTACATTCGTATTCTATCCTGTGATTGTTATGTTCTTATTCAGTATTGTTCATGTTGTTCGGTTGTACTAGTTGAGTCGTGGGCTCATTCTTGCCGTGTTTATTTGTTTTAGATAAACATTGAAGACGGCATGCTTGGGAGGTAATAGTCGCGAATCATTCATTCACTTTACACTATTTACTTGTTAATTAGATGAACTTGTTATTACCTTTCATTCAATAATCATTGGATTGTAATAAATGGAGTTTGATGGTTGTTGTTAACCTTCCTTATGATATGATTGAATTAGTAATTGCCTAAGATCTTCGTATAGTCTAACCTTCCTTATGATATGATTGAATTAGTAATTGCCTAAGATCTTTGTATAGTCTATTGATAGGTTTATCATAGATGATTCAATTTGATTAGGTAATTAGAGTTTGATATGTTCTTGAATTCTGATTCAATTCTTATAATTATTCTATCAATTGTTGATTCTTATCTGTTATTAGCTGATAGATTGCTGAAATTATTTTGTATTGTTGATTTATGTTAGACTTTTAGGTAATATCTTGGCTTCCGCATAGTCAGGGTGTTACAACAAACTCAAAGAAAACAACAACTTTTTTAAAAAAACTCATCCCCAATATTTGTAACTAAATTACCCAGGGTAAACACTTTACTTTTCCCATACCACAAACGGTGGTACAACCTGGCCATACCTATGGCCACAACCACAATCTCTACCTCTCATCATAGCTATCAACCACAATCAACAACACACAATAGGTTCAAAGAACCAATATCAACTCATACATCAGTATAATAACAAATCGAAAGCATAAGAGCAATACTCGTCCCATTCCCATCCTACTATGCACTAGTGTGTCAAATTTTAAGTTAATTAACCATTAGCAAATTTTAGTTAATTTTACTTGTCCTAAAACAAATTTTACAATTTTAATTTACCTAAGTTTTTAATCTATTAACCACAGACCTAAAGCCCGCTCTGATACCAACTGTAACACCCCAGCCCAACACTGAGCCCGAAATGCCTCCAAACTACCCTAACTACTAATTTTATCAATAAATAACAATGAATTTCAGCAAGCAATTCAATACTAACACCCATCCACAGGTCAAATTAACATGTAGATAACGACATGGCAAGAACAGATATTTAAACAATAGATTGTAAGCAGGATAATAGTTCAAGAATCAAGCAATACCAATCAAACAAAGGCTATTGAATGAATAAATGAGTTTCAACCAATCATCTAGAATTATTCAATGTCTATCATGTCCTAAAGGAATAACCATCACGCTAAAGCAAAGTTTTCTCTTGGAAAGTGAGTATATGCAATGTACCCTTCCCAAGTGAAGCATCGTCAACGATCACCTAAAAGCAACATTAGAGCAAGGGTGGGTCCACGACTCAGTAAGTACAGTAATAAACAATGAACATTGCTTAAAAAACAATACACAATATCATCATTAACATCAATTGTTCACTTTTCTTTATTCTCATGCTGAATCATTCAATTATTTTTCTTTATTCACATACACAATCATCAACTACCTTTCATTCCATGCATCTCTATACTACATGTCCACATGCACTTCTTTTCCGTATACCTGTATGGCATGAGTGTTCACCCGTCGATGACACACTCTCAAGCCCGTCCTCCTCAAGGATCGGGGACCTCCTCCACTCCCGTGGAGTTGTGATCAACATAATCACCTTTCAGATGCAATGATGCTTATGAATGCACAATTATTCATAGTTTCCTCAACATTACCATTGTCCAACAATATCATATCCAACCATAAGGAATAAATAATGACCATTAACATTACTTGCAATTAAATAAGTAAAAGCACATCAATATAATGGTAAAGCATACAGTGATTAACCAATGAACACTGTCTACCATGCACTTGCCTCCTTTCCTTGTGACACTAGAGAGCGAAACGGCGACAATGCACACGAGACCCCACTCCCTAGACAACAATTTCAAAACACACCTCAAAACCTTCACATTATAGCACCAACACCTTACTCTAACTATCATGGCATGCCTGTGCCAAACCAACCCTTTTTAACCCGAAACTACCGGACACACTACCCGCTGTCCCAGTAGTAAAACGGTCATATCTTACTCATTCGAACTCAAAATTTGGCCATCCAAGACTTTCTAGAATCCTCACAAAACAACCTACAATTTCCTAGTTATGAAGAAAATCTGATTGTAAGCACTAACTCAAGAAAATTCATCAACAGCAATTGTAACCTGAATTGGCCTAAATCAAGCTGAAGAAGAGAACAACTTTTCTAAAGGAATTCACCCTGAACACCTATAACTAGGGTAGTCAGGGTAACTACTTATCTATTTCAATACCATCATTGGTGGTGTAACCTGGTAAAACCCAGGGCTACAACGACGACCTCAACATCTCAACTTCAACTATTACCACACATAACCAATGTAATAATCAAATCATAAGCATTCATTATTAACCCATAACAGCATTGATCAAAGCAACATAACAAAAACATAAATGCAATGCTTGACCCATTCCCATCTTGCTGTGCACAGTGTGTCATTTAATTATGCAATTATCACGGACCTAAAGCCCGCTCTGATACCAACTATAACACCCGAGCCCAAAATAGAGCCTAGGATGCTACTAAACTACCTTACAGAACCACTTGACTTCAAATTACTAACAAAATGTCAGTAACATATTCAACAACGAATGATTTAGTTCTAATCATGAACATCTAGCACAAGCTATTATGAGACAAGTTAAAGAATATCATCTCTCAATTATTAATAATCTAAGCATGGATCTTTCTCTTTATCAACTAAAACCAGAGCATACGACTAGACTACACAATGGAAGCAAATATTTAACAAATAAATCTATAACATCAAGATTCATCAGAATTATGAGGATGTAAGTCTAATCCAATCAAACTAGTTTTTCAATCAAACAGAATTAAATGAACCAATAAATGAGGTTTAAAAGCATAAACAGTTCGTCCACGAATACAAGCGAACCAACCACCACGAAGGATGGACACAGTCTGAATCTAAAGGAATTATCATGAACCTGAAGTTTTAGATAAATGAGCTAATTTATTTGCTATGGGTGAATAAGTGTGGAGTGCATCAATACTACCCCTTCCCATGCATATCGCTGCCTCTAGTGGTACCTAAAAGAACAACAGCAACAAGTGTGAGTCCACGACTCAGCAAAGTACAACAGTGGTACAAAACAAGTCATCACAACCAACAAATGAAGTAAACCATTCCTCATATGGACATCAACAATTGACCATAAATACAACTCATATACTTGAATGCAATGCAAATGTCAAGAATGCTCTTTCTTCCTTCTTTGCAATTACCAGTAATGCGGAGTAGTGCATCCGTCAATGCATACTCAAGCCTGTGCCCTCAGGCACAGGGAACTCAGGCCCACACTCCATGAGTGTGGGGACCCATGCTCATCCAATACATGACGGGGACCTCATGCCTATCCAATGTATGACGGGGACCCTAAAAGAAACATGGCTTGCCTACCACGTAGTCCAAGAATCAGGAATGAATGACATGCTGCAAATTAACTTCATAATCTCATTCCAACATGAGAGAAATAGCATTCAGCGATAATAGCATAGATATAAACTCATAAGTAAACCATGGCATTTATCAAGAATACTGCATCGCAATTCATTCTGTACTGTTTGCACTTGCCTCAACTGCGAGACGGATGACGACGACGGAAAGACTTTAACCCCGGTGCTCACCACCACCTGGCAACCATAAAGTATACTAAGTATACCATTCAAAAGTGCACAGAATAGCAATGGAATAAAATGAAATCATTCGCTCCCAACAGCAACCCCAAACTTAACCGATGCACTCCCAAATCCCAATCTGTCCAAACAGACAGCTATCAAAGGAAAATCCATAACTTTTGAGTAAAAATTCCAAAAGTCATGAAACCAAATTTTCTAGAATCTAAACAAGCATAGCTACAACTTCTCAGGTGACCGAAAGATTAAATTATCCCATCTAAGCCTTTGTTTTTAACCCCGAAGAACATTCTATCATCTTCGGTATTTACGACTTAGGAATTTCGTATCTCTTAATTGGTACAACCAAATTCAATGTTCTAAGCCATTCTGGGAACTACAGAGAACTAAATTCCTCAAAAAATTTATTAAATTTTTTTCCCAAAGTGCAAAAAAGGTTGCTAACAGATTAATCTTTCTCTACTGTCCTCAACAGAAGGACAGACTACAACAATAATTTCAAAAATTCATAACTTTCGTTCTAACCATCCAAAATTTATAAACTTTATCTCCCTGGAATCATCATAAAGTTATCTACATAAGTCATGCGGATCAACTGGCCAAATTCGTCCATATCCAAACCCTAATTTATATAACTACGCTCGCTGCCCGAAACCAGAGACTGAATAAGCACCCTCGACTTGCAAAAATCATAACTAATTCGTTATCCATCCAAAAAATACAAATTAATACTTTATAGAAAGCCCACACAATTCCCCATATATCTCTAGAAGACCCTAATCGCTGGATCTGCTCGAAACTAACTCAAACTTATGAACTAACAAATCTGCAGAAACATCGATCTACAACAGCAGGTACAATCTGACTATTGGAGACAATCCGCATATGAATGATCTATAAAATCTAATGGGGAATGCGAAATTACCCACGAAATCAATGCTAGACATCGCTGAAGTCCTCATGAAGATCCCTCCTTCTACCTCTTCCTCTTCCTTCTCCTCTCTTCTTACCTCCCTTCCTCTTCCTTTCTTTCTCTTCCTAACTTCCTCCTTTTGTTCCTTTCTCTCTACTATTCAACCCATCATGAACCCATACAAAAGATGTAGCATCAAATTATCTAGTCTAGAATAGTGCAGCACATAGATCTCTCGGCAGCATGCAAGGTTGCATCTTGGCACCAACAACAAGATGCAACATCATGCAGGAGACAAAGAGAGGCGAGTAGCATGCTTGGGAGGAGCAAGAGGGCGAGCAACATCTTGGGAGGGAGGCAAGCAGCGCAATGCAGGAGGCAAGACGGTAGGCGCAGGAGGCTTGTTGAGGTCGGGGTGGTGGAAAGAAAATGAGAACAAGGCTAGGGTTTTGTCTAGCTCCCCCTTCTCCATCTTAAAACTGGCTTTCCCACTTGGAATATGGGCCGGCGGCCCACTACTCTCCCCAATCCACTGAGATTCTGAAATTTTCCACTATTAATTCTATTTAGTTTTATTTTTAATTCTTTTAGTTACTCAATTACTTAAACGGGGTATCACAGTTCGTGCATGAGCGCAGCGCCGAGACTACTCCTACCTCCCATGCCTATCCATTTCCACTCTCTCCCGCTCTTGTGTCTTCTCCGCCCATTTCTTTGTTTCAGCCGAAGTGCAAGTCGAAAGCAGTGCCGCCGTTTCGGAGCCAATCTCGAGCTCACGACCCCGCTGTTGAGTTCCTCTCTGGACGCCGCCTCTGTTTTGGCCAGTCCTAGTCATCGGCGTCGACTTCTTCGTTCTCACGTCCGGCAGTCATGGCCGCTTAGCTCGTAGCCATTCCAGTGAGTTATGCTCCTTGGCATCTCATCCATTGACATCGCAACCTTACACTGAGTTCGTAGGCGTAGTTAATTTTACTTTGCTGCTTCTCCGAGTGAGAAAGGGACCTTCTTCTCTGATCACGGGCATCCGCCGCCACCTCAATTCCAGCCTTCATCAGCCTCCTTTGACATCAAGACCTTCGGCGCCTCGTTCCTCGAGCCGAGGCGAACCCGAGGCGTGCCTTCCCGAGGATCCTCCATCTCTGAGGCGTCTTCTCCACGAAGGCCGAGTCTTCGTCTCCACCTTCGATCGTAGCCAGCTCACCGACGGCCTCCTCAAGGACCCGCGTCACCATCACCAGCTTCGCGAGGTCGCTGCGCACCCGTACATGCCAATCCCGAGTCTGGAGAACCACTCCTTCACCGGATAGCCCTCCTCGCTATCGCGCTCGCGCACGGGAACTTCGGCGAACTGCCGGTACAGTTTGGTAATGATTCATCATTAGGTGTTAATCATTCTTTTAGTGTTAGTATGTAATGTGGACCCCACCAAGGTCAATCATGATTAAAACATTAAGCGAAACCATTTAAACCTCAGAGTCATTGACAAGTGGGCCCGTAGGATTGGTTAAGTAATTGTGCAAAGTTTGAATGTACGTGTTATCCTAAGGAAATCGTATTTCTGATAGGCATAAAATGATTTTGCGTTTTGTAAAGTTGAAGGCGTATTCTTTGAAATCCGCTTTCGATGTCATCGCAGCCGAGGCTGGGTCAGAACTGGCGCAGTCAATGCCCTCACCTCGGTCCCACCGGTCAGTGACCGTGGGTCGGCTGAGGATTGGTAGAAAAAGAAGTTAACACTTTTATAATTTCCGAAATGAATTAGTTTTACACTAAAAATTCAATTAACTTAGAAAATTCATAACTAATTCAATTTTGCTCCAAATTGAATGAAACAAATTTTGTTAGTTTTCATTTTTAGTGTACTTTTAATTGGAATAGATTTCAAGTATGTTTCTGTTCCAGAAAATATTGGTTAATTAAAAGGAATTGTTTTACATTAGAAAATGGTTTAAAACATCAAAAATTCATAAGTATTTCACCCTAACTCCAAATAGAGTGAAATTAATTTTGTTAATTCTTGTTTTTCATGTACTTTAACTTGGTATAAATTTGATGTACGACTCTATTTCATAAAAAATGATAATTACACAATCATGCCTTTAACTTGTTAAGTAATTAGAAAATCCAAATAAATTCATTTTTGGACTGAACCAAAAATCTTTAAAAATCAAACTCTACCTGCTGTGTATGCATGATTGATGAAATTGAATGTTGGTTATTTTGGTGTTATTTGTTTTTATTCGTTCTTTTGATCAATCGATAGATTTTAACGATTCGAGTATATTCGAGAGTGATCCTCAATAGTCAGACGACTATCTTCAGCAAGGCAACCAGTTTTCCTTTGATGCACATTGATCCTATTATTTGCGCATGCTAATATTTCAATTTTTAACTGTATGTATGCATGCTTTGTTGACAAGTATTTCTCAGTTCACGATAGTGTACCAGATTAGTTAAATGAACCGTAGGTAAACATCCATCCTTTACTACTGAGCCTAGGTTTATATCTATTGTGATTTAGAGCTCGCTGGATGGGCTCTAGTCACTTTATATGTAGTATGTGAGTTGTTGTCGCTTAGCCATGCTTAGAACGATAGTCTAGGGATCATCGCCTCGACGATGGTCATTATAACATCACTTTAAATATTTGAGTCAGGGTACTCATGTTTGTATCATATTTGGAAAACTAAAAATGAGAAACAAAAGGATTTAGATTTGGGCACATGGATGATGGTGTGATTATTGGGTGTGTGGTTGTGTGCCTGAGTCAATAAGGACTGAACATTTTGGTACACTAAACCAAGCATTATTGCGTGCAACCACATGAGGGTATTGGGAACCCCTCTTGACTTAGTACTCTCACGAGTGTTAATTAATGAGTCGCTGGTGGTAGGTATAGGTGGATAAAAGAAATATGTTATATTGTGTCGGGCATGTGTAGGGTGGGTTCCGGGTAGGTTCCCTCAGCCGAGGAGCATTGGCAATTGCTATGGCTAGGCCAATGTCTCCAACACAACGTATGGTTCCTCTGTGGGAGCCCAAGATGGGCAGTTCACAGATGGTTAACCTCCATACGTGCGACTCTTAATTAGCTCACTCCATTGGAAAACATCTCGTAGGACTTAGCTCTACCGGCATACCTTTGGAAGTGTGCTTTGTCCGATGGAAAAAGGAGTGGTCTGACATGTGGGTAAAGTTGTACACCCCTGTAGGGTTTAAACTATTCGAATAGCCACGTCCTTGGTTATGGGCACGCTTGGGAAGGTCTTTCGAGAGTTAGACTATAACATTTTGATAAAACTTGCTATGGGTGGTACGAATGGGTAATTCGTCCTATTGTTGTAGTGGCTGTGGGAAGTCACCTCTAGGATGTTAATTGTTTATAATTGTTGTCGCACTGTTATTTGAGCAATTAGAAACTGTTTTAACAAATTGCCTTCAAATCTATTCCACTATTGCAAACAAAATGTGGCTTTACGCTGAAAAGGAACTGTATATCTATCTCCATTGATTTCAGCCTGCATGTAACTATGTATAGGTTTGTTAATCGTAAGTCTTGCTGAGTACATTTTTGTACTCAACTGCATTGTCTATTTACTTCAGAGGAGGTTGACCCCCAAGGGGTTAATGAGTTTGAGGCCGACTACATTCTTGACGACTAGCTTGGGCGTTTCCGGTCGGTTGCCTTGTGGGTAAGGGCAGCTGGTTGGCTTTTGTTTATAGCCATCTTATGGCAACTGTTTTCACTGCGGACTTTCTCTTTTGTATGTTGGATATATTGTAAATTATGAAGACTTCAATAATGTAAAATCTTGTGTATGGTGTTGATACTTAAATTTTATAAGGTGTATGTGTACTGCAGTTCTGGGAAGTACGTATACACCGAGAGTGGGGAAATTTGATTTGTAATGCTAGGACCAATGGAAAGGTTAAGTATTACAAATTAAATTGTCCGGCGGCTCTCACATGACGGGAAGCATCCCATGTGGTTTTCAGGCACATGGCACATCCGAGGCCACGACATTGTAGGCAGTGGCTCGTGTGGCCTTGAGCCATCTTCGTCATGACTTGACGGAGTTAGCTCAGCTACCATATGACCATTTCCCGCAGCAAGCTCATGTCACAGAGGTGAACACCTTCGTCGAGATCCAGTATGGGAAAGATCCCCAAGTGAGGCAGTTGGCAAGATTGGTGCATATCGTGGATCAGATCCACCGTTGCACCATGTATGAGCTATGGGAGACACAGCGTCGTCTCATAGCGGCCCATGGGAACCTGCAGCACCTATATCACATGGGGCTCGTTGACTGTAGCATGTTATATGGTGCCAACGAGATCTCCCCATATGCTTCTGCATCACCTGAGTATCATCTTCCCGAAGTGGAAAACCAGGTGATTGACGAATGGTCACCCTTGCGTCTCTCTACTTTAGAGGACCCCGACGATACGGGATCACCCGGATATCATCTTCTAGATGAGTTCCCGGTGAATCTCAACCAAGATAACAGATAGGGTATTAGCGTGGTGAGCTCGCTGTCCAGGAATGAGTTCAGCGAGCATGTATCTTTAATTTCATGTAATAGGCTAGTAGAGTTGAACTCTTTATGTGTTGTTGCTAGAACTTTTTGTTTCGGGCGATTTCCATTCGCCTGCGGGCCTATACGAATGTAATTGTACCAGAATACTATGATTTGCTTTAATGGATCTTATGATGGCCTTTGTGCCTTTGTGTCTTCTTTTGGTGTTAAGTTTTTGTGCATTTTATGCCATGTTGCATGTTAGTTTAAGTTTACTCCCGTTGCTGTCCAGAAATTCGTTCACACTTGTTCGAGCGTACCTCCTATCTATTCTCTAACCATCCATGTGACAACAGGATGGTAGGACCTAGTACTCGATCAAGGGCTCAACAGGAAGAAGGATCACCACCCCTGGGCACTCGCTCTGCTACTATTGATGATCTCTATGCACAGGGAGAGCGTGATGAGCCTTTCCATCATCAAAATCAGCAAGCCTGATAGCTGGAAGAAGTGCTTCCCCTGGCACCCACGGTGGCAGAAGTATTGGCCCAGATCGAAGGGAACCAGATGGATCAAACCCGGATCCTTAAGGCCATTGCTCGCAACACCTCACCTGATCCAGCAACACCTGGAGGAGCGGGAACTTCAAGGACTCATGGGGGACTCGCTGACTTTCAGCGAACAAATCCTCCAACATTCTCAAGCACTAAAGATCTGATGGAAGCGGAGGATTGGCTCCGTACCATTGAGAAGAAGCTAGGAATTGCTCAATGCACCAGCGTTGAGAAAGTCTTGTTCGCTAGCTATCAGCTAGAAGGAGCTGCGAGTGCATGGTGGGATAACTTTTCTGTCATGCAGCCTGACGGAGACGTTCCATCATGGAACGAATTCAAGGCAGTTTTCCGGGAGGCCCACATTCCAAAAGGTGTGATGATGATCAAGCAAAAGAAGTTCCTCGCTCTCAAGCAAGGAAAGAAGAGTGTCACGGAGTACTTACACGAGTTCAACTTCTTAGCTCGTTATGCTCCGGACGACATCTCCACCAACACTCGTCACTAGAGCCGTTTCATGAATGGCTTGACCGAAGAGATGCAACTTGCTCTTGCCGTTCATGACTTCAAGAATTTTCAACATATGGTCAATAAGGCCATAGTGGTGGAGAACAAAAGTCAAGCTCTGGATGAAACCAGAAAGAGGAAAAGAGCCGCTCAAAATTCAGCAAGCAGCAATTTTTCTCGACCGCACACCGGTCCACTCCAAGCGCCCCGATTTCAATCTCCGATGCCACCAAAAGCATCAACATTTGTAACAAGACCTCAACTACCTTCAGGACAGTGAAAGAATGGGGGAAATCAGCCCCCCAAATAGTGGCTACATCTGACCAAGTGTCACCTGCTTTCACTGTAGTCACCTGGGACACTACTCGCATCAGTGCTTGGCGAAAGCACGTGGGATGCCGCGAGTCTTCACCGGTCCAACTCCAACTCCACCACCAGCTCCAGTGAGACCTTCACAACCCCCGAGGGAAGTGTCTACACCTCCTCAAGTCCCAGCACATGGTCGGGTAAATCACGTCACCGCCGAGGAGGCAAACGACGCACCGGACGTCGTTTTGGGTACATTACTTGTTAATTCGTATCCAGCTACTGTTTTGTTCGATTCAAGAGCATCTCATTCATTCATAAAAAGAGGGTTTGCTGCACAACATCAATTTCAAATGCATACATTTCAGCCCCCTTACCACATTCAGTCTCCGAGATCAGTTCTACAAACAGATCAAGTCTGCCGAGACGTAAAAGTGGAGATTCAAGGGATTGAATTTTTGGCACATCTAATCATGATAAATTCAGTGGGTATATATGTTATATTAGGGATGGATTGGCTGTCCAAGAACCAAGGTCAAATTGATTGTGCTCAGCGATCAGTTTCTATCACAAGTGAAGACAGCAATCAAGTCGTTTTTGCTCCAAAAACTGTCAGTTGTCATCTATATGCTATGGAAGTAAGTACCACTCTTGAATTGGAGAAGGTACCAGTAGTATGTGAATACCCAGATGTTTTTCCCAAAGAACTCCCAGGCATGCCTCCCGATCACGAAGTGGAGTTCGTAATCGAGATTGCACCCATTACTGTGCCCATTTCAAAACGGCCGTACCGAATGCCTCCCAATGAGTTGGTAGAATTGAAGAAGCAACTCAAGGAACTTCAAGATAAAGGCTTTATTCGACCGAATTCCTCACCCTGGGGAGTTCTGGCTATCTTCGTCAAGAAGAAAGATAAGAGTTTATGGATGTGTGTTGATTATCGTCCGCTAAACGAAGTCACTGTCAAGAACAAATATCCACTTCCTCGGATTGATGATTTTTTTTTACCAACTGAGTGGAGCTCAAGTGTTCTCTAAGATTGACTTAAGATTGGGCTATCATCAGATCAAGGTCAGAGATGAAGACATACTGTAGACGGCATTCTCTACTCATTACGGTTTGTACGAGTACACTATCATGTCTTTCGGATTAACCAATGCACCGGCATACTTCATGAATCTCATGAATTTGGTTTTTATGGAATATCTTGATCAGTTCATTGTCATTTTTATTGATGACATCCTCATCTACTCCAAGTCTGATGAAGAACACGAGCAACATTTGAGGCTTGTGTTGGAGACGCTTCGTCAACATCAACCCTATGCTAAATTCAGTAAGTGCGAGTTTTGGCTTCGTGAAGTAAGCTTTTTGGGTCATGTTCTATCCAAGGGCAGTATCGCAGTTGACTTGAGCAAAGTGTAGGATGTATTTAATTGGAGACAGCCCAAGAGCGTCACCGACATCCGCAGTTTTCTCGGACTTGCGGGTTACTACCGCAGATTCATCAAGAATTTCTCTAAAATTGCAAGGCCGATGACCCAGCTTCTAAAGAAGGAAAAGAAGTTCGAATGGTCAGCAGAATGCGAGGAAAGTTTTCAGATCTTAAAAGAATGTCTGACCAAAGCTCCAGTACTCATTCTGCCTGACAGTCACAAAAGCTTTAACATATATTGTGATGCATCTCGCCACGGGCTCGGTTGTGTGCTTGTGCAAGAGGGCCGAGTTGTGACATATGCATCGAGGCAATTGAGACCTCATGAAGTGAATTATACTACACATGATTTGGAGTTAGCAGTTGTAGTCTATGCTCTGAAGATTTGGCGATATACATCATCGGTAATCGCTGCGAGATCTACACCGATCATAAGAGCCTCAAATATATTTTCACCTAAGCCGATCTGAACTTGAGACAAAGAAGATGGCTCGAGTTGATCAAGTACTATGACATGGGACTCCATTACCATCCAAGAAAAGCCAACGTAGTGGCCAACGCGTTGAGCAGAAAGTCTCAATGCAACTGTTTGTCAGTAACACCCGTTTCAGCAGGCATGTGCACTGAGTTGCAACGATTGAGCCTCGAAATGATTGAAGAGGGTTCTCTTGCTGCCCTTAGTGTGAATTTCACACTTGAGGACCAGATTAAAGAAGCCCAGAGGACCGACATGGAAGTAGCTCGAATCCGAGAGGACATGAAGCAAGGCAAGGCCAAATGCTTCACCGAAGATCTATAAGGCACCCTATGGTTTGGGAACCGTTTGGTGGTGCCATTTGACCGCAACTTGAGAGAGTTAATTCTCAAAGATGCTCATGACTGTTGATTCTCTGTACATCCTGGGAGCACCAAGATGTACCAACATCTGAAAAAGAGAATATGGTGGAACCGAATGAAGCAACAAATCGCACAGTTCGTTGCCAAGTGCAATATTTGTCAGAGAGTAAAGGCCGAGCATTTGAAGCCAGCAGGTACGCTCCAACCGCTACCCGTTCCCAAGTGGAAATGGGAAGAAGTCGGGATGGATTTCATCACCGGCCTTCCAAAGACTCAAATGGGGTCTGATTCTATTTGGGTGATAGTTGATCAATTGACAAAGGTTGCCCATTTCATTTCTGTCAAGACCACCTACACCGGAGCCAAGTTAGCAGAGCTTTACATCTCAAGGATTGTGTGTCTCCACGGTGTACCAAAAGTGATCGTCTCAAATCGTGGTACTCAATTCACATCCTACTTCTAGAAATGTCTCCATCAAGCAATGGGGACCAACCTCTCTTTTAGCACCGCATATCACCCGCAAACAGGAGGACAAACTGTGGATATCATGGGGATATGCTCATGATCTTAGGATGATGTTACAATTGGCAATGGCGTTGAAGGTTTGTCGAATCACGTGTTTTCGGCAAAGTTCAAAGTGCTGTCAGGCAAGTGGTGGTCTGACCGGCCAAGGTGGCGGTCAGACCGACCAGAGTGGTGGTCAGACCGGTGTTTGGAAATCGGTCAGACCGGCCTTAATGAGATTTTGAGTTTTGGAGCAGGGCCAAAAATAGAGGGTGTAGGCAAGAGAAGAGATTCTACTACACTTGGTCTCATAATTTTTAGAGCTTCTAGGCAAAAGTTCTATTGGTTTGAAAATTCCAGTAGGTTTCGGATTTCTTGTGTTGAAATTGTCTAAGTCCCAGTTGGGCGGTCAGACCGGCCAGGGGGCGGTCTGACCGGTTTTGGTTTGTTCATCGGCCAACTCGATGGCGATGATTGTTTTGTTAGGTCAAGTTCATGGGTTTCATGGCATTTGTGTTGCATGATGCATGTTTTGACTAACGTGGGTCAAGTTGTGAAGAACTTATTCCTGGAAACGATTTCTTGGTCTACTGTTGTGCAGGTTGCTTGGAGGTCAACGACAGTCAACTGCGAGGATGATTGGGACTAGGCTTGGAGAGCTGAGGTCCAAAACGATCGGGGATGCCGGGTGAGGTCAATGGGTTCAAGCATGGCGCAGAATGGACAAGGATGACTGAACAGGCAGTTCGGTGCGACGGGTTGGATCAAGCGGCGTGGGGGTCGGTGCAAGTGCCATGGTGGTTTCCGCGGGAGCCAGATGGGAGAGACTTGCCGACATGATGAGAGCCATTGATCAACCTACACGTGGTGAAGCATGGAGATGCTTCACGAAGATGGGACTCGGTCTTTGCAAAAAGATCGAGAAGGGGTATTTTGGTAATTTTACTTAAATACCGCCTTGGTAACCTTTTGGCAACTCGCGGCGCAAGACGGCGCAAGGAGAAGCGGATTAGGTCAAGAGGAGATGAAGATGATGCTTTAAAATGCGTGCGTGTGTGCCCCGTTTGTGTGTGGGCTTAACGGGGGCCCATTAGGGTTCAATCTTCTAGAAGGTCTAAGCCTCCACTATAAATAGAGAAGGGTGGTAGCTGCACCCCCTTAACCCTTCATTTGGAAACCCTAGCTTTTGTTGTTAGGGCTTGGAGAGCTTAGTGAGAGGTTAGGGTTTTAGAGAAATGGATTGATTTGAGTGCTCAAGTGTTGAACTTTGTCCTCCATGGTGGGGTGGCTGTAAACACACAATCTATCTAATCAATCCATGCAAGATTTGCCTCAAGTTGAGTTCGTTCTTATTCTTGCTCTATCTTTGATGCCTTTGGGATTTTTGGTGTTCCTTAGGTTTTTATTTGGGATCTTGCTTGCTGGGATGTGTGGGATATGATCTAAGGTCATCTTGATCATCATCCACCCACGAGCAAGCTTTTGGATCTAAGTTTTGATTTTGCCCGGTTTTTGTGAAAGAAAGGGTGATTTTAGGGGTTTTGCTCTTGAGGGCTTTTGGCTTGATTCTTCCTGTGATTGAGGATGCTAGGATGTATGGGAGACTATCCTTAGCCATCTTGGATTGATTCCTCCCATGAAATCATCTCAATCACCGTTTTCGTATTTGGCTCAGTTTTGAAGCAACCTTCACTAAAACGGATAAAGGTTGGAACTTTGGCAACGATCTTCACGATCGTTGATTGGAATAGGTTCCTGACATCCTAAGGAAGGTATGTTTCAAGTTTCGTGAAGTTTGGAGTCACGAATCAAAAGTTAGACCTTTTTGTGTTTTAGAAGTTTGGGCTGATTTCACTGTTCATCAGGCTGGAGGTCAGACCGCCCATTTGAGAGGTCAGACCGCCCCATGGAGCAGTCAGACCGCTAGGCTGAGAGGTCTGACCGTCCAACTCATTGTGAATTGAGTTTTTGGTAATTTTGGTTGTTTTGCTTCGGGATTTTGATTGGATTCAATACAAATCTTCCACTGTGCTTGTATATTGATCTTCATAGCTTTCATAGCTATTGGAGTGAAATTAGTATTGATTTCAATTAAGGTGAAAAAGTGATCGTGCTCCTATTCACGCCCCCCCCCTCTAGTCGCCTTTTCGGTCCTACAAGTGGTATCAGAGCAAGGTTTGCTCTTTTGTGATCTTCACCGATCTTTGAGCATGGCGACTAGTATGTGGACTTGTGAGCGCTTTTTTGCATCTTGTCGTGGTTCTTTTGCCGTTGATGTCCGTCGTGACAAGAGGCTTGAACGTACGATATTTATGATGTTGGTTGAGGAATTCTCCTACGATATTTGTGGCAATCTCTTTTGTTTTGATTGTCCTAGCTTAAGGGATGAGATATGCATGGAGCCCGAGGAGAAGGAACCCATTGGCATATGTTGTGTAGCGATTGAGGATGAGCATGATGGAGAGCTTTTCGAGGATGATCATGATGACTCTTCCGAGGATGATCCCCTACTCAAGCTAAGCAAGGTGAGCAAAGAAAAACTCATTGATGGCTTGTTGTCATATGATCTTAAATTGCATGCTCTTAGGAAGGAAATAAAATTGCTAGAAAGAGAAAATGGTGATTTGTCTAATGAGCTTGTCAAATTAAAAACATCCATGTATGCTTTTGATTCCTTACTTGTAGATATGGATAACTTGAATAATTCTCTTGCATGCCTAAAATTTGAAAATAAATTATTGAAATCAAATGCTTCTATGCCATGTTATTCTTGTATTGCCTTACATCATGAGCTTGATAATGCTAAGTTAGAAATAGGCAATTTTAGATCGATGGCTAGAAATAATTGTGATTCTTGTGTAGGCATGCTTGCTGAATTTGAAAAGGTAAAATTGACTAATTCCATTCACCTTGAACAATTAGAGAATGCTAGGGCTGAAATTATTGAAATTGAAGCTAGCCCTTGTAACATGTGTTTAGAGAATGAAAAATTGCTTAAGGATGGTTTAGTCTCTTGCAAGAATTGTGCTCATTTAGAAAATGAAATTGATGCTTTGAATTGCATGCTTAATATGAAATCATCATTAATTTCTTGCACATCTTGCATTACCTTGAAGAGCGAGGTTGAGTGTAACAGCCTCAACCTTAATCTACAGTAATGAATCACTGTTCATGTCATTACTGTTCAAATTAACAAATTAGGTAACATGTTACAAACTATTTTCCAAAAATTTGAGTTATAACTCCAACTTGATTAAAATTTCAAAAGGAAATACCCTCCACTGGTTGGTATTATGACTGGGATGCAATTTATTTGAAAACTAGATGAATTATTATGGTCAAAATAATTTTTGTTGAAATTTTAGAAGTTATTTTGATTTTCAGAAAAATAATTGTCTTCAAATAAACCCTAGTTGGCCCAAATGAATTATTGGTGTATTTCAAAAAGAGAAACAGTAGTTTTCAAATTTTATTTGGGGAATATATCATCCCAGTAGAGTTTCTGCAAAATTTCATGAATTTACAAATTTATTTGCTATTTTAAAAGCTCAAGTCAAATCTTTTTGCAATTTAGATGAATCTGGTCAAACCTCCCAGCCCTGACCCAAACACTGTAGCGACCTGGTCCCGTCGAGTCAAGTCCAAACCGGTGCGGCTCGACCACGTCCACCCCGCGCATCCAAAATTCCCAGCCCATCTCAACCCTTCATTCTCGCGCGAACGGGCCAGATGGGGTGGTGACATTCGGACCGCCTCCATCCCCTTCGCGTTTTGGGCCGTTGGATCCTTAGCGAGCGGCCCAGATCATTTGTGCACTTCGGACCGCTTGGAGCGCCTCGATCCTAGCCGTTGGTTTGCAAATTGACGGCGATGGAATCCTTGGGCCGAAGCGTTCTCGCGGGCACTTCATCCTGGGCCGTTGGTTCGCAAATCGGACGGCTCCTGTTGAGTGGGCTGATCGGACCAGCTACAGCACCCAAGGAATCGCGTGCGTTGGGATTGAATCCGACGGCTCGCGTGGAAGGTAACCTTCGGACCACTCTGGACCTAGCGATCTGAGTCGTCCGAGGGAGATCGTGTGGTCCACGTTTCGTAATACCGTTTCAGCGTGCTGTTTAGCTCCGCATCGCAGCCGTTTGTTCCAGATCGGACGGTGGCTGTGCGTGGGGGCTTCGCTGTGCGCGTGCATGGCGCAATCCTCCCTGGGCCCGCATGTCAGCGATGGCTTCACTCGTTGCGTGCGTGCGCTGCGTGCTGTGTATACTCCTGGGCCCGCATGTCAGTGGCCGGTTATAGTTTCCTTTGCGCGCTGTTGTGTGCGTTGCATGGCATGAACAGCCCTAGGGCCCACGCAGCAGTGACATATAATGGTGTTTTTCTCTGGTTTTCCACCATGGACATTGTAGTGACCGAAATGGTGATGATGAACAGTCTTTTGGAGGATATTTTCTCCTAATCTCTATCCTTTAGTGCCACCTATTGGATTCTAGACACATCTCGGTTGTTCTACACATTCCATACACTATATAACCCTTAGTCTTGGGAGCTCTGACATTGTTGACCACTGAGGAGCATCATCTTTATCTTCCTTCAGTGAAGCTCCTTGTTCTTCTTCCTTTAGTTCAACTTCAAGAAAGCCTAACTCTCATGTTAATATGATATGGTCATTTCTTGTAGGTTGAACTTGTGTTTCTTCTTTCCATCACCTTGAACCAGTGAAGCTTCACTTTGAGAAACCTCACTTGGTGAGTTGAGTTCTATCTTCTCCTTAGCAAGAATATATCTAATAATCTTTAGAGCTAAGTTCATCCTTTTCTTTTGGTCAGCACAAGTAAAAGGTCTACTGGATCTTGTTTGACCAAGAACTTAACTCATCTTTTCTAAACCCTAGCTGGTGAGTTAACCTTTACTTTTGGTTAGCTTAAGCACTTTGAGGACATCACTCACTCATAAGCATCACCCACATATTTATGTGATGCTTCACCCTTACTGTAACTGAAAAGTTGTATTTTAACTTTTCGGTCTTTCATATCGTTTTCACGAATTAGGGTTTCTCTTGTCAGGATACTAGTTTCTTTAAGTCTCCTGTGAACCCTAATATCATAAGTGGACCATCTTTTAGTTATCAAGATCAATCATTTAACTAGTAAGGCAAAATCTTTCTCTGTCCCCCTTTTGTCGGTCAAAACCAACAAATATTCAAATCGGTCTTTCTTTCTGTAAATCAGACAGGGAAGTGTAGCATTAATCGTTTGTAATATTAATTACCTTTCAGATAAATATAACTCCCATTTAAGTTTTTCGGGTTGCGTAATCTCCAAAACCAACCGAACTGGATGAAGTAATCTTTTGCTATTTTGGGTTGTAGGTTAAACCGCAATGACTCTGCTTTTTTTCTTTTATGTGTTTAATCAAGAGGATGGCGAGAGTGAGTCTTAGTTTTAACTACTTCCTTTTTGAATAATTGAGTTGTGTAGCTTCACTAGCCAGCCGAAACAGTAACAGGGCTCCTTGCCATTTTTGTGCTGGTCTAACCGACCACACAAGCAACAAAGTCCAAAACCTTAAATTGACATTAATAAGTAGTAAATGACCAGTTAATTCACAGCACCAACCTTAATACACTCGGTTTAAGCTCAATCTTTCATTTAGATGAGGTTTAACTAGATAATTAATTTAAATACAAATTGTCCTGTTCCTGTAGCTAAATTCTGTTCCTGTAGCTTTAGACTAAGTGTAAAATCTGGGTAGTAAGTATTAGTAGATAAGATATATGGGCTATTACTCTTAGCAAATTAGTATAACTTAAGCATACTGCTATATATGCATTACCATCTTGATCATATCTTCTTTTAAGCACAAATTGTTCTCTGTTTCTTTTACTTGTGCTTATTGAATTTTATTTCTTTTAGATTCTGGTTCTTCTGAGTTGGTTGAATCTTTTGTTGAACCTCAAGAATCTGAACAAGAGGTTATATACTATTATCAAGGCAAGCTTCCTCTCTGCACCATGTTGAACCTAATCTTTTGAACTGTAGAATTCTAAAATACAGTGACACTGTGCATGCAAATTTCTAAAAATCTATTTATGCCCTGTTTCTAGTTAGTTATACCCTGAAATTGTGGCTTATCCTTAATTCAATCATACACTCAACCTAAGGTAGTTTGTGATGTTATAATAATTAGTTTTAACTTTTGCTTAGCCATGCAGTCCATAGAACGTTAGAGCTTGACAAGCTTATCTTGTCAGGCCTGGGGACAACAAATATTTTATACTTATTTTGATTCTTGTTCAGTCTATTTGATTTGGAAATGCTTCTAAATCCTGTTATTCATTACTTCAAATCTGGACAAGTGGATGCTAGTGATGGTGCCTTGTGCACGAGATTTGGGAAATGTGGATGTCTTGTCTGGGTTGATTAAGGACTGAACTCTGACTATTTGATTCAAGTCCCAACGTACTTCCACACGCAGTGTATGGGCGCTGTTTGGTTAAGTAAAGGGCTAATCTTATTGAGTTGGATACTGGAGAGTAAGGACATGTGTATTGATTTCACATGGCATAGATGCTTAAGTCTTCGGGCCGTGTCGTATGCCATGTGGAACTTATATTGATATCAGATGTTCTTAGATGGGTAAGGGCGTAGATGTGTTACATCGCATGTACGTTCCTTCAGGGCCCCGATTGCGGTCTAATATGTGTAGTGAGCACAGTTCGCATTTAATTAACTGGATCGGCATTCCCGGTACAACATGTGAGCCTCGGTTGAATATATGCTATCAGTCTTGTTTAAGCGGGATCAGTCTCACATGGGTCATCCAACTCAATAATGTTAACTTGTTGAAAAATACCAAATCTTAGTTTACCCGGCCGGCACACCAAAGGTAGTGTGTTATTATTCCGGAGGCTTACGGGCTAACTAAGTCATGTGGGTAAAGATGTACACCCTTGCAAGGTTTAAAGCTATTCGAATAGCCGTGTCCACGGTTACGGACGAAAACTTGAATTAATGTCACCTGTATAGATTTTGCTCTAAGTTTGGTTTGGGAATTATTTCGTTATAATGGTTGTCATACACATTTAATTGTGAATTGTTATTTATTCTTGTTACTGTTTATGCTTATAATTACACTCATTCACTGTTTTAGTCCAAATCAATTTGTTAAAACTGCTTTATCAAAATATAGCAATTATAGGTTAAGATGTATCGCTTTATGCAAACTGAACCATTTAAACCTTCTATTGTCAACCTTATGCATATATACTTCTATTCCATTGTATAGGTTCTAACAACCACTTTCTTTTATTAGTTTGTGTAAGTCTTGCTGAGTACCTTTCGTACTCAGGGTTCTATGACCTCTTGTTGCAGGTGAGGATGGATACTTGTATGAGATGCCCGTTAGCGCCGATCTGGGTGACGCTAACGAGTAATGCTAGTTCTAGCCTCCACGCAATAGCCTGCGGGATGATGGGGCCATTGGTGGTTTTGATTTTATGTTTTCGTTTCCGCTGTTGATCTTTTTGTTAATGACCCAAGGTCATTTGTTCATATTTCATTCTTCGAGCGACGACATCGTAGCTACCGAATTATGATGTAATTACTGATGTATAATTATGTGAATGTATGACTTGTATGTGATTGATGCAATGTTGATTAAGGATATATGCGCAATAGTCACTAATCCTGGGAACTATTGCATGACATATATCCGGGAACCTAAATGTTGGATTGTTACTTATTATGATTATGCTTCTAGTATGATTTTTATTAAGGACATTACACTGTTCCTTAATTAAGAATTATGCTACCAGTATAATTTATAATTCGGCACAATTCCAATAATTTAGGGGTCTCACATTGAGTCTTTGAAAAAATTGCGCGATGATATGAGCGCCAAGTCATGTGACTCTTGTATTTGCCTTCACTCCGAGATTGATGTTCTCAAGATTTCTTTTGCTTATTTACATTTGGAGTTGGAGTCTTCTTGTGCTAAACGTGAGTCATTTGATGTTGGTTTTTGTGCCATCGCTTTGAGTAGCTTTTCTTTGGCAAGTTCGACTCTTTCTGACTCTTCTTGTGTTGTCCAAGGGATTTCTAAAGACAATGGTGCTTCTTCCTCGAATGGTACTACATCTTCAAAAGAGAAGTATCATTGCACCGTTTGTGAGAAAGATGGACACATTGTTGAGTTTTGCTTTCGCCGTTTGAAACATGAGCGTCGAGTGCGCCGTCGTGCTTCTAAGGACACACATTCGTCATCTCATGGCATGTGTGAGCCTAGTACCGACACTAGGGTGAGTTATGATGTTGGTTCTTCCAGCTTGTCCCAAAGGGCTTCTTCTTTGAGCGACAATGATGCTTTGTCTCCTAGTAGACCTTTACACCATTGCTCATTTTGTGAGAAGGATGTACATCATGTGGATTTCTGTTTTCGGCGTGCAAAACAGATGCGTTGAGCTCATGCTTCTAAGTCTCCTAGTGGGCATAGTCTTTCTCATGACATGCACACTAAAGAGCCTAGCACGAGGACTCGCTCTGTTGATAGCTTCTTTGACACCTTTTCTAGTGGTGTTGGCAGCATTGTAGACTCAGTTTCTGTGAATTTGGTTTTGGTCCACGAGCTGCCCCGATACAGGTTTTTCACCATTTCCCGAGAGGTGGACCTCATTTTGTTCATCGAGGTACACACCCATGCGCGAGGATGTGTGAGTTCCTTTGGTGCTTCTGTTGAACACTAGACCTTCCCAGGAACCTCTCTGATTTATTTCAGATGTTTAGAATTTTTATTCCAATTTTTAGTGGCCCAGTCAAAGTAGGTTTTCGATCTTAATTCCCAGTCAAACCCTAGACTCAACCCTAGCACTGTTGGAATCAGGCTGTAACACCCCAGCCCGACAAAGGCCTAGAATGCTACTAAACTAACAATATATTCAAATTAGACTAAAGACATCTTACTAAATTTGGGCAGAACCTCCTTTGTATGGTTAACCATACCGGAGGTCCCAATAAATAATTATAACATAGATAAATAATCCAATGTTCAACATGATCAAGACACATCCAAAATTGAGCTAATCCTTACTATAACATCCATAACATGCTAAGCATCTAGGGCATAATCCAAAGAGCTTCCAAAATCGTCTAATCACCCTTATTACAATTTATTCCAAGCAAAGCAATTAATCATAAAGAATGCTTTAAGTAAATCATTCAACTACTAAATTAACATTCTTTTAAATCAACTGTGTGTAGATCATGCCATTATGCAACCTCTCTAATCTTTATTTTCCTCTATGCATGCCGTTCTTGTAATGGGTACCTAAAAACCAAAACAACAGCAAGGGTGAGTCCAAAGACTCAGCAAGTACAAATAAAATGACAACAATGATATGAACAACTATAATCATCAACAATCATCCACAACTTCTTATAACAAACATGTTATATGCTCATGCTATGCAAGATGCTCAAATGCACTTTCTTTTTCTCTTTCTCTTTTGCATTTTACCGGTAATGCAAAGTATGCATCCGTCGATGCATACCCATGCATGTGCCATCTTGCACAGGGACCATTGCCCATACTTCACAAGTATGGGGACCTAAGCCCACACTCCACGAGTGTGGGGACCAAAAGCCCGTCATAATCATGACGGGGACCTCAACAAATGCTTGGTCACCACGTGACCAAGTCTTCAACATATCAGCATGGTGCATATGCACGAAATCTTAAATCAACATAATTATGCAATCGTGGTAACAACACATATGAATAATCCTATTCATACTACCAGCATACATGTTCATTGACATCCATAATATTCAACACATCCATGGATAGCACATAATTCATATTACCAGTAAACATGAGTATTTATATTCATAATATCATAGCATTCATGAATAGCACATATACTCACAATCCTAGCAAACAATATCACTCATTCATATTAAGTCTATCCATCATGGTACTTGCCTTAACCGCGTGAGAACGGAGGATGTGAAGAGGGTTCTGCCCCTGGGACCAATCCCCCACCTAAATATAATTATAAAGCATGCTAAGACAACTATACTGGACCAAACAACTATATAAGCAAACACGAACTCGCAATAATTTCTAGCGCAATCCCAACTCCAATTTCTAAATGTCGATCTATCCCCTTTTGTGGACAGTCATAATAAAAAATTCACAACGTTTTATATAGAGGTCCAAATGGGGTGTTCTTGGACTTTCTGGAAAGTTTAACAAATTCTCCAACTAAACCTAGTTGGTGAGCCATTCTGATTTGTGGGGACCTGGCATCGGATCTATTTCAAGCCAAGTGATTGCGCAACACTTAACATGAAACATAAGCGATTCCGAGTGCCCAGATATGTGTCCCATGTTAGCTCCCAAGGATCAGTGGCTAACATGCACATATCCTAGTACACAACATTGCAATCACATCCATACACAATCGAACAATAGTAGAGGAATTGTAATTACAACATCATTGAAAAGAAACATAATATACAAGTTTGCATAAGAGGGCCAATCGGCCAAAAGTAATTATCAAAAGATAAATCGCAGCGGAAGACAAACTAAAAATAAAAAGGGAATAACCGAGTTGGCATGCCCACAATCCCACAAGCAACCAACTGGAGTTAAAGTCGTAGCGTCTGAAGCAATTTACCCAATTTGAATGACTTCTCACCTGAACAAATGGTTAATTTTTAAGTACAAAGTTGTACTCGCGAGACTTTTCAAGAAAAATAAGGATGGATGTAAGTATCAAAGGAAGGCTACTACACTAGTCAATTTTCAGCGTAAAGCAAGTTTTGCAATTAGATAAACAATATAAATTCAAATGCCATTTCTAAAACATTTAGAAAACATTGTAACAGCAAGTAATGATCAACAATAGTATAATCTCCAAATATAATCAACACACGAACAGTCCATTCGTGACACATATCATTCCATAACAATTAAACACGCGAACCCTGTGTTCAAGATATCATTACAGATTTGAACAAACTAACATAAGGACACACATTTTTAACCATAACCCCAAACTTAATTTCCCATAATCTAACTGTGCATGCTTTCCCACAAGCGATGTCCATAACCGGGGACACGGCTATTCGAATAGATTTATTTGACTCTGCAGAGTTGTACAGCTTTACCCGCATGATATGCATTCCTCGTAATGTCGGCCAATGCACTCCTCCTTTGGAGTGTGACTGAGGTAGCATAACGAGGCCGTTACAATGTCATGTCCTAACTATCAAACCACCCGAGGACAGTCCCATGGCAGACAGTACAGTCGCCTGAACCACAGGGGAACCCCGTTGTGTAAGTAAGTCCCTATCAACTAGAGACCCTTAAGGGTAAGAAAAGAAAAGTGTAACATGCCCACACCAGATTGACAAGAGAGCCATTAAAACCAAACAACAACAATTGCCAATCTGATTGTGTTTTGATAGCTAACACACAACAAATTATTAAGCCAAGCCATCGCCCATAAACCCGGCGTGTGGTTGTACGTAAGACTTGGTTCATCACACCATAGACCGGTCCTCAAATACCCAGACGGGGCTACATGAATCCGGGACAACCCCTTCATCACCCTATCACCCGTCCAAGTCCAACACATAACAACCCATCAACAAATTTATAATATTCAGATATGAAGATCTGGACATTCTCCTCAAATTCAATATAATCAAATCCATATAATCCTCAAAAAAATTTTAAGATTCAATTCGATCCATCGGCCGATGGACTAGCTCCATCAACAGTTAGCGACTACAACTACTAGCACGACTAAGCATCGTTCTACAAATTAGCAACAAACCCATATAACATATAGCCTTAATCATTCAAGGTAAAAGGGTAATCAACATTCAAAGGAGGGCCAATGCAGCAAGTAGGGAATTAACTACTTCTACCCATGAACATACTTTTTCAACATAGCATGCAATTGAGAGATTAAAATTCATACAAAACATTTTAAAATCAGTAGGAGCAATATGTTCAAGAGGAGGGTGCTCGCACCTTTGCTGTACCACTTGTTCATTCTCAGTTTACACTCAATTTATGTCTCACGAATATATCGGTATCGTCGAAGAACCTAAAGATAGACGATAATGTAATAAACACCAAATAATGCTGAAAATTCAAAATACTCAAAAATGCATGAAATTTATACAGTAGGTAGATTATGATTTTAGATGAATTTAGGTGAAATATTCGTCCCATTTGGAGTTAGCATGTGAGAGTTATGATGGTTTGAATTTCAGTTTCCAATATGTCTTAATTCATGTAATTTAATTATTTGGCCAAAATTTGTAGGGTAGTGGTGAGGCAAAGTATTACATAGATAAATAGAGGATAATTTTATAAGACCAAAATAGTTGAGTTTACCTCATTTGGAGTTTTTATGAATTAGGTATATATTTTCAAAGTTATCGGCCTTTTTCTATAGTAAAAATAATAGAGTTAATGGATCATTTTTCCAAAACTACCTTCTCTGTTACAGAGACATGTTTGCAACCTATTTTAAAATAAATTTCACTTAAAATAAAAATTATCAAAACTGGTTTCATCCATTTTGGAGTTAATATGAAATAGTAATGAATTTTTCAAGTTAAAGATATTTTCTAGTGTATAAATAAATAGGTTTTGAATCAAACTCCAATAACTATATTTTCTGAGACAGTGGTAAGTTTGAAACCAATTTTATAACAAATTTCATTTAAAATTAAAATTAACAAAATTGGTTTCACTGTTTTTGGAGCAAAAATGAATTAGTTCTACATTTTAGAAGTTATTCAATTTTTCAGTGCATAAATTAATCATTTCGGAATTTCTAAAAGCATTTAGTACTTTTTGCACCGAGGTCTAAGCTAGCCAATGCCTATGACGAGTGGGGTCCAGTGCACAGTACCATTTCTCATTTTAGTTTCCAAAATACTGTGTGCTGACAGGTGGGTCCTACAAGTCATACACATGGTTCATAGAACAATGCATGGACTAAATTTAGTCCATGCACTTGGTCCATGGTCCACAGCCCCAACTACTGCACACTAAAGGATTTTGGGCCCACATGTCAATTACACATTACGATAACAAATTTCATAACCCTCTCAATTTCTGTTCTCGGTCCCACACGTAATAGAGACAGCACTTAAATGAATCAATCATCAACACAGTTAAGCATTTATTTCCGACATAGATCCTGCATTAAATACTAACCAAGCATTTTAACTCCTAATGACAGCTCTCTGATGAGCGGTCGGAAATCCGACAACATGCCACATACAAGACCGGCTTCATTGGAGGCTCACCGCGTGATGATCTCTGGAGCGTGATCCAAGGGCACGGGTGGAAGCACAAAAGCGGTGCGCTTCTAATGGCACCGACGGCGACCTCTACGGTGGCCCAAAGCAGCGGCGCACCGGAGAATGGCGGTGGTGAACCTACGGTGCAAGTGCATGTGACGGCTCGGTGCAAAATTGAACCAAACAATGCGTGCTTAAGCTACAAGGGGTTTCCCTGAGGCTCACTAGAGAGATAGGGAGGCTGGTGAAGCTCGGGAAGAAGCGGTCGCCGGTAATGGCGATGGTGGCAGTAAGGCTTCACGAGGAGAAGGCAACCTGCTTAAAGAAACCAAAAAATACTAGTTTAGAAAGCTTGAGTGAGGCCACAAGACGGTCACCAAGCAAGGAATTGAAGAACAACTCACCCGATTGACAAAGGACTGCAAGGGGGTGTTCTTGGCCGAGAGAGGGGAAAACACCAAATTAGCAAGCTCCTGCGAAGCATTGATAAAATTGGTTGAGGGGAACTAATAACCATATCCACACACACGATATGACGCGCAAAATTGAGAAAGAAACTCACCGGAGATGGGAAATGGATTAAAGGTGGCATTCGGTGCACGTCCTGGAGCTACTAAGAGCACGAGATGGCCCCGAATTCTACAAGCAACGAGAGGAGCTCGCATTAGCAAAAAATGGACACGGGGATGAACCAAGAGCAAGGAGGAACCACCCGGTCAGAGCTTACTAGAGGGATGAGCTCGAGAGAACCTCTCTTTCCTCGCCACCGAGAGGAAAGATGAGAGAAAGAGAGGGTGTGCGGGAGGTGTTATCCTCGGGCGATGACGGCAACTGAGGTGGCGTCAAGCAGGGGAGGCTCCGGAGTGGTCAATAGCCACGGTGGCTCACGGCGTCAACGGAGCAATCTCAGAGTATGGCGGCCCCGTGGCGCACGCGCTCTGCGCTGGAGTCAGCGAGAGGTTGAAGGAGGCCCTGACCAGTGGGACCGGGCGGTCAGTGGCACAAGGCGAGTGGGTGTGTTAAGGAGGTGCGGTCGAACCAGATGGGGATGGGTCCGGGTCGGAGTGCGATGCGACCGGGTCGGACGGTGAATTGTGGACCACACGATTTGAAAAGGACGGCCAGGATCGCGTGGTCACATGGACAGGTCCGATCGTCCCAGTTAACACGGGCCGTTCGATCTAACCTGGACGGCCAGGATGTGCGAGGGTTTAGGCGGTGAGGTTCGACCAAGTCGAAGCGGTCTGGCTCGGGTCAGGTGAACAGTAACGAGCCCAAGTTTTCAAAGCAGTTTGACCAACTAACAGCAGATTTGACTGAGGCTTAAAAAATAGAAATAAAATTCTAAAAATTAGGCAAATTTTTAGAGGGGTTCCTGGGACATCCTAGTGTTCATAAAAATTATAAAACATTACTGTTCATGATTCATTTTGTATAATTTAAATTCAAACTTGGAATAGGTTATTGATTTGAGTTTGAAATTTCTGAGGGTCAAATTAAGTTCCAAAAATTAGGGAAAAATTATATTTATTCATGATAAATATTCTAGTATTTGAATGAATTGTTTCTAGAGGATAATCATAAGTTTTTGTTCTTGATTTCTTTTGGAGCTTCTATTTGAGTTGTAGGTTTAATCTTGTTTTGAGATTCTCCATGTGCAATATATGATGCAAATGTTTCCAAAAACTCATGCATGCTGATAAGATGTATACTAATTATCATTAATTAACTTGGGTATGTTACATGATTTGGGAATCCACTACCCCTACCAAACTAATTAACAGAACATCGAATTCGCGTCGGATTTCTGGACAGTAAAACTAAAACTATCATAACTTTTAGTATACTTATCCAAATTACGTGTTCTTTAGCTTTATGGAAAGCTGAGACAAATATCTACATCTTCAATTATAGTGAGCTCCTCTAATTTTTCATTTAACTATTCTCTTAATTCAGATTTATAAAAACTGTCAGGACACCGACAGATTTGCAGGACAGCAGTGCTATAAAATACATAACTCTCAGAGCGTAAATCGGAATTGGGTGAACTTGGAGTTTACGGAAAGCTAAACATGTATCCCACATAACTCTAAGAGATGGGATCCACAAATTCAGACTCTAGATGACCGAAAACGGCCGCACAAGATTCTGGACAGAACACGTTCTAGCAGCAGTTGGTATTCGATCTACTAAACGAAATCATAATCGCATCTAATACCAATCATACAATGAAGAAGACTCTTCGTTACCCTCGAAGAATCGCAAGAATATGATGAACAATCCCTACAAAGACGATCTTCTCCCTTTTTCCCTTCCTTCCTCCTTCCTCCGTGGTCGGCCACCACAAGACGGCCTCTTCTCCTTTCCTCTCGGCCGGCAGCAAGAGGCGAGGTTCGTCGCCGGCAGCAGGGGAGATGCACCAGGGAGGGGCACAAGGATCCAGGGGAGGGGTGGCCAAGGGCTTGGTGCGGCGGCCTAAGGGCTTGGGGGAGGTGGCGGCCACACAAAGGATGAGAGGGGAAAGTGGGAGGGGCGGCTAGGGTTTTGGGGGGAGGGTGGCGCCTCCCCCCCCCCTGGCCGGCCATAGGCAGCCCACATGGGCCAAAGCCCAGGCCCAAGATGCCCAAAAATTGCTGCTAACCCCTTCTTTAGAAGATTAATTAACTATTTTCTAATTGATCCTTCTCCTAGATCGATTTCTAAATAGTCCTTCTCTTAATTCAATTTAATTATCTCCCGATAATCCTTTCGAATACTTTTGGGGTATTACATTCTACCCCCCTTAAACTGAATTCACCCTCGAATTCTGACCACACTTATGCCAAAGTATAATCATAGCTGAACTTACTAACATTACCACATACCTGCTGTGAATAATTCTGGATATTGCTCGCGCATGCGAGACTCCAATTCCCAGGTGGCCTCTCTCTTTCAGTCTGCTGCGACCAAAGCACCTTGACGTACTTCAAAGTTTTGTTCCTCAGAGCTCTTTCTGATCTTTCCAGAATTTGTACCGGCTTTGAATCAAAGGATAAATCCTGCTCTATGGTTAATGGCTCTAGCAGAACAAGATGCTCCGGATCCCACAGGTACTTTCTCAACATAGATACGTGAAATACATTATGCACACCTTGCATAGACTCTGGGAGGTCCAAGCGGTATGCCAACTTCCCAATCCGTGCCAAGATCGTGAAAGGCCCAATGTACCTCGGGCTAAGCTTCTCTTTGGTACCGAACCTCACCACACCCTTAGTGGGAGATACTCTCAAGAGCACCTGATCCCCCACGTCAAATTCTAGATCTTGCCTCCTCACATTAGCATAACTTTTCTGCCTGCTCTGGGCTGCTAGCAGATTCTGTCTTACTAAGGCCACCCGCTCAACAGTCTTTTGTACCCAATCTGGGCCCAAGACTGCTTTCTCACCCACTGCTTCCCAACAAAGGGGTGACCTGCATTTACGCCCATACAAAACCTCGAACGGTGCAGCTTTAATACTTGAATGGTAGCTATTATTATAAGCAAATTACGCCAAAGGCAACTGATCTTGCCAACTACCCTTCTAGGACAAAACACAGGACCGCAGCATGTCCTCCAAGGTCTGAATGGTACGCTCTGACTGTCCATCGGTCTGTGGATGAAATGTTGTACTAAGACAGAGTTGTGTGCCCAATGCACTCTGCAAACTCTCCCAGAACTTGGAGACAAACTTGGCATCTCTATCAGAAATGATGGTCTTTGGCACACCATGCAACCTCACAACCTCACACACATAGATAGGAGCCAAATCGCTCGCTGAGTTGGTCGTGCGGATAGGAATAAAGTGTGCAGACTTACTGAATCGATCCACTACCACCCAAACTGCATCCTTCCCTTGTGGCAACCGTGGTAACGCAACCACAAAGTCCATGGAGATATCATCCCAAGGACATTGAGGGACCTCCAATGGCTGCAACAACCCTGCAGGACGCTCGCTGACAAACACCACAAGAGGCTACATAATTAGCAATATCCACTTTCATTCTTTTCAACCAGAAGTTCTGTCTCAAATCACGATACATCCGCATCTCACCCGGATGAACATTATACAGAGTGCGATGTGCTTCCCTCAAAATATCATCTTTAACCTCTGCCTTTTGTGGCACACAAAGGCGACCCTTAAACCGCAATGCTCCAGTCCCGTCCAAACTGAAATCCCCTTCCTTATCCATGTCCATACGTTTCCTAACCCTCTGTAATAACTGGTCATGCTGTTGTGCTTCCCGCACATGATCTGGAATGGCTGATGCCAAGATCAACTGTGTCTCAACATGTGCCGTGCCTACATAGCAATAAGATATTCACATGCGATCAAAATCAGCAACAAGGCAATCAAGAGCAGCAGGTGTCGCCTTGTGACTAAGAGCATCGGCAACCACATTTGCCTTGCCAGGATGGTACTGAATTGTGAGATCATAATCCTTAATCAACTCTAGCCACCTGCGCTGCCTTAAATTTAGATCCTTCTATGTGAAAATATACTTAAGACTTTCGTGATCTGTGAAAACATCACAAGCCTCACCGTACAAGTAGTGCCTCCAAAGTTTCAATGCAAACACTACAGCGCCCAACTCTAAATCATAGGTTGGGTAATTCTGCTCATGTTTCTTCAGTTGCCTCGATGCATAAGCTAAAACCTTACCATCTTGCATGAGGACACAACCCAATCCAACTCGAGAAGCATCGGAGTAGACTATGAAATGCTTCCCAGGCTCAGGGACAGTGAGAACAGGAGCGGTCACTAATTTTTCCTTCAAGGTCTGAAAACTGCGTTCACAATCGTCATCCCATCGAAACTTCACATCCTTCTGTGTGAGCCGGGATAAAGGCTTGGCAATAATGGAGAAATCCTGCACGAACCACTGATAATATCATGCCATACCAAGAAAGCTTCTCACTTCTTTGACATTGGTCGGTCTTCCCCATTCTACCACTGTGGAAATCTTCCCCGGGTCAACTGATATCCCCTTATCATTTATGATATGCCCCAAGAATCCCACTTCAGACATCCAGAACTCGCACTTCTTCAGCTTAGCATAAAACTTATTCTCTCTTAGCGTCTCCAATACAAGCCTCAGATGACGCCCATGATCTGCTTCAGTCTTTGAGTATATCAAAATATCATCAATGAAGATGACTACAAAATCATCTAGATACTCATGCAACATCCTGTTCATTGTCTCCATGAAAGCAGCAGGGGCATTCGTTAGTCCAAAAGACATAACTTTAAATTCAAAATGCCCATACCTTGTGGAGAACGCCGTCTTTTCAATATCCTCTTTTCGGACAAGAATCTAATTGTATCCCGACTGGAGATCAATCTTCGAAAATATCTTGGCTCCTCTCAACTGATCAAATAAATCTTCAATGTGAGGCAAAGGATACTTATTCTTAATAGTCAGCTGGTTGAGAGCACGGTAATCAATACACATGCGCCAACTACCATCCTTCTTCTTGGTAAATAGAACAGGAGATCCCCACGGAGACACACTGGGACGAATAAAATCTTTAGCTTTTAGATCATCCAACTGCTTCTTTAGTTCCTCCTCGAAAGGACGAGCCAAACGGTATGGGGTCATGGAAACCGGTCGAGCACCCGGTACCAAATTAATCCTGAACTCCACTGGGCGAGGTGGAGGCATCCCCGGCAACTCCGCTGGGAATACATCCAGAAATTCCCGAACCACTGGAATACTTTCTGAAGTCAAAGATAAACTAGGCTTTTCCAATAGAGACAAAAGAAATCCACTCTTTGCTGCTCGACTACTAGGAAACAAACTAGCTAGAACACAAAGTGAATGAGAGGGAGCGCTACCCTGAAAAACTATCTCCTGCCCAGACGGGGCTTGCAAAGTTACTGTCTTCCAAAGACAAGAGATGACAGCACGGTAACTATGCAACCAATCCATACCTAAGATAACATCAAACGGCTCCATCTTCATAACCATCAGATTAGCAATAAAGTCTTCCCCATCTAAAGAAATCACACAACCAGGACAGACTGTGGAACTAGAAAAAATTCCCCCAGGCGAATTAACTAGAACAGACTGAGCTATACGCTGCATACTCAAATTTGCTCGGCTAGCAAACTCTAACGATGCAAAAGAGAAAGTAGCTCTAGAATCAAACAAAACAAAGGCCTCCACTGAGTCCACCAGAAGCGTACCTGTCACCACATCGGGACGACCCGCCGACTCAGCAGTCGGCATGGCGTAGGAGACCGATGCTGGGGCGGCGGGAGCCCCAACACCCTGGTATGGTGGTGCAGCAGCTGCTGGAGGTGCTGAAGGCGCCACAACTGGGAACGGTGCTGCGGGAGAAGGTGGCCAAAAATACCCTGGTGGTGGGATCCCTCCAGGTGTAGGGTAGTAAGGCTGAGGCTGCATCCAAGACTGAGTAGGAGTAGCTGCTAACATCTGCACAGATCCTCGAGAAGAAGCAGCTGGCACTGGTGCTGACGCTTGAACTGGCTCCCACTTGATAATACTGGCGGGATTCCGCCTACAAACCAACGCCTTGTGGCCCTCCTAACCACAGTGGCGACAAGAACCAGACCAAGTACACTCTGAAGCACGGTGTTCATTGCCACACTTAAAGCATTTCATGCCCTGCCCTGGAACCGGATGAAGCATAGGAGCACCCGCTGGCTGTCGGGAAGTGAAGGAAGACTGCAGCTTTGTGAACCTGGACTTGACAGAATTCTGCAGGCCCTTGAACTTCTTGGAAATAGGATTCAGAGATGACCCACTTCCTCCTCCAAAACTCTCCTTTTGACTGCCACCTACACCCTCAGGAACCACAGTACCTCCCGTACCTTGCAACTCTTCCCCAAGCTGCATCTCTAGCACCATGCCCCTGGCTTGCTCTACCAGGGAGCTAAAGTCGCGTAGCTCCAATGCCCCCAACACCTGACGAAACTCCTGCCTGAGCCCTCTGCGAAATCTCTTAGCCTTCTCTGCCTCATTGGTGGCCACAACTGGAACGAAGCGGATTAGGTTATTGAAACCCACTTCGTACTCTGCCACCGACATCTTACCCTGCTTATAACTATTTAAAGATACCTCCATTCTCTCCACAAATGAGGCTGGATAAAACCTCCTCCTAAACTGCTCCATAAACAGCTCCCAAGTTGCTGGTCCATGGGCAGCGGTTCTGGCTAACAGGACTCTTTCCCACCAGAGATCCGCTTGCCCCTTCAGCTCGAAGGCTACGAACTGAACCCTCAGCTCTGAAGTCAACCCCAGCGCTCCCGAGTGCCTCTCTATGTGTCGCAGCCAGTTAGCAGCATCGACTGGCGTACCCAACCCATCAAAAGTGTCCAACCTTAAAGCATTCCACTGATGCAGTCCCATAGCAACCACCGTGGGTACCGCCATAGGTGTGGCGGCGAATACGGTGGTGGAGCTCGTTCCTCGAACACCAAGCAACCTCCTCTCGATCCTGTCGGATCACGACCTCCCACTCTGAGTTCGAGCTTTGGGCGGAGGCATTGCCTGACCTCGACCAGCACCCTGCTGACCACGACCATAGCCACGGCCACAGCCTCGGCCCCGTGCCATAACTAAACATCACAAACAAGATCAATTCAAACGTTAAGCACATCATCAAACTATGATAATCAACGGAAGCGTAAATGCGATGCAAAAACCCAATCCCACCTACTGTGCTTAGTGTGTCAAAATTAATATTTCATGAACCACGGACCTACAGCCCGCTCTGATACCAACTGTAACACCCCAGGCCGACAAAGGCCTGGAATGCTGCTAAACTAACAATATATTCAAATTAGACTAAAGACATCTTACTAAATTTCGGCAGAACCTCCTTTGTACGGTTAACCATACCGGAGGTCCCAACAAAAAATTATAATATAGATAAATAATCCAACGTTCAACATGATCAAGACACATCCAAAATTGAGCTAATCCTTACTATAACATCCATAACATGCTAAGCATCTAGGGCATAATCCAAAGAGCTTCCAAAATCCTCTAATGACCTTTATTACAATTTATTCCAAGCAAAGCAATTAATCATAAAGAATGCTTTAAGTAAATCATTCAACTACTAACATGTTATATGCTCATGCTATGCAAGATGCTCAAATGCACTTTCTCTTTCTCTTTCTCTTTTGCATTTTACCGGTAATGCAAAGTATGCATCCGTTGATGCATACCCATGCCTGTGCCATCTTGCACAGGGACCATTGCCCATACTTCACAAGTATGGGGACCTAAGCCCACACTCCACGAGTGTGGGGACCATAAGCCCGTCATAATCATGACGGGGACCTCAACAAATGCTTGGTCACCACGTGACCAAGTCTTCAACATATCAGCATGGTGCATATGAACGAAATCTTAAATCAACATAATCATGCAATCGTAGTAACAACACATATGAATAATCTTATTCATACTACCAGCATACATGTTCATTGATATCCATAATATTCAACACATCCATGGATAGCACATAATTTATATTACCAGTAAACATGAGTATTTATATTCATAATATCATAGCATTCATTAATAGCACATATACTCACAATCCTAGCAAACAATATCACTCATTCATATTAAGTCTATCCATCGTGGTACTTGCCTTAACTGCGTGAGAACGAAGGATGTGAAGAGGGTGCTGCCCCTGGGACCAATCCCCCACCTGAATATAATTATAAAGCACACTATGACAACTATACTGGACCAAACAACTATATAAGCAAACACGAACTCGCAATAATTTCTACCGTGATCCCAACTCCAATTCCTAAATGTTGATCTGTCCCCGTTTGTGGACAGTCATAGTCAAAAATTTACAAATTTTGATATATAGGTCCAAATGGGGTGTTCTTAGACTTTCTGGAAAGGTTAACAAATTCTCCAACTAAACCTAGTTGGTGAGCCATTCTGATTCGGGCATCCACTACCCCTACCAAACTAATTCACAGAACATCGAATTCGCGTCGGATTTCTGGATAGTAAAACTAAAACTATCATAAATTTTAGTATATTTATCCAAATTATGTGTTCTTTAGCTTTCTGGAAATCTGAGACAAATATATACATCTTTCATTATAGTGAGCTCCTCTAATTTTTCATTTAACTATTCGCTTAATTCAGATTACTAAAAACTGTCAGGACACCGACAGATTTGCAGGACACCAGCGCTATAAAATACATAACTCTCAGACCGTAAATCAGAATTGGGTGAACTTGGAGTCTACAGAAAGATAAAGATGTATACCACATAACTCTAAGAGGTGGAATCCACAAATTCGGACTCTAGATGACCGAAAACGGCCGCACAAGATTCTGGACAGAACACGTTCTGGCAGCAGTTGGTATTCGATCTACTAAACGAAATCATAATTGCATCTAATACCAATCATACAACGAAGAAGACTCTTCGTTACCCTTGAAGAATCGCAGGAAGATGATGAACAATCCCTACGAAGATGATCTTCTCCCTTTTTCCCTTCCTTCCTCCTTCTTCCTCCTTGGCTGGCCACCACAAGACGGCCTCTTCTCCTTTCCTCTCGGCCAGCAGCAAGAGGCGAGGTTCATTGCCGGCAGCAGGGGAGATGCACCAAGGAGGGGCACAAGGATCTAGGGGAGGGGCGGCCAAGGGCTTGGGGCGGCGGCCTAAGGGCTTGGGGGAGGTGGCGACCACACAAAGGGTGAGAGGGGAAACTGGGAGGTGCGGCTAGGGTTTTGGGGGGAGGGTGGCGCCTCCCCCCCTGGCCGGCCATAGGCAGCCCACATGGGCCAAAGCCCAGGCCCAAGGTGCCCAAAAATTGCTGCTAACCCCTTCTTTAGCTGATTAATTAACTATTTTCCAATTGATCCTTCTCCTAGATCGATTTCTAAAAAGTCCTCTTAATTCAATTTAATTCTCTCCCGATAATCCTTTCGAATACTTTTGGGGTATTACACTCTCACATTTTAACGAACTTGCAACAGAAAAATTTCTTTGTCCAAAATATCAGACGAATAAACGAGTCATGTTTTCCAATAACAAAAACAGAACAACCATGGAAATATCAATCTCGCCAATGTACAATGTTGACAAGTAGCAAAAGCAACTCAACAGTCTTAAGAGCCAATAATTGCTCCATAACACAAATGGACACCAAGTGAAATCCCAACAACTGCCTTGTAACCAATATCCTAAGAAAATTCGTCAACCGCAACTATACCCAGAATTGGCCTAAATCGGGCTCAAGAAGAGAACAACTTTTCTAAAGAAACTCACCCTCAACACCTGTAACTATGGTACTCGGGGTAACCACTTCACTAATCTCATACCATGAACGGTGGTGTAACTTGGCAAAGCCTAGGACCACAACCACGACTTCAATCTCTCAACAGCAATTATCATCACACATAACCATCATGATAATCAAATCATAAGCATTCATAATCAATTCATAACAGCAATGATCAATGCGACATAACGGAAACGTAAATGCAATGCTTAACCCATTCTCATCTTACTGTGCATAGTGTGTCAATTTAATAATTCAATTACCATAGATCTAATACCCGCACTGATACCAACTGTAACACCCTAGTGCAACAATGAGCCTAGATTGCTACTAAACTATCTTAACAATATACTTTACATCTACATATAAAAAAATTTCAGCAAGCTTCTCATTATCAATTAAGCTAGCAGTAAACAAGATAACAATTACAAGCTACACCTAGTCAAGGTGATAAACACAATGGATTGAATAAAAGGAGTCTAAGAATTTATCTAATCCTTGCTCATCAATTTATCCAATCATAATAAATTATTCTATCGTAATGAAGTAAGAGTTCCTTACTAGTTATAAGTTTCTTTTTAAAAAAATTCGACATAGTTTCACTTGGATTTATGACTGAATAAGATTATTGGAACAATCTAACATGTAATAGCTTGATAAGTCAATAATGATGGTTTAAAGCAAAATCAATAACAACCACATGGAGTACTCGACTAACTCATTTACAAAGTATGTAAGTCATCACAAAGGACGAACACAATCTTAGAATGAAACTAAATAATGAGATCTCTTTAATTTAATCACAAGTGCCATTTTTTTTGTCATGGTGAATCCCAAGTGTAGTGCACCAAAAGCTACCCCTTCCCATGCATGCTGCTTTCTCGAGGAGTACCTAAAGAAAACACCAACAACAAGCGTGAGTCTTCGACTCAGCAAAGTGCAATCAATGTAACAAACTGAACAACATAAACAAATATCGAATACTATAACGTTCACATATAACCATCAAGAATGATCAACATACACAAATATTGAATATTACAATGTTCACCTATCGCCGTCAATATTGAACATCATAATCAACCATTGAACATTACCATGTTCACATATTGCCATCAACAATGAATTCATAAATTAGACTCTTCTACTTTCATGCAATGCAGATGTCAAGAATGCAACTCTCTGTAACACCCCAGCCCACATGAGCCTGGAATGCTACTAAAACAATAGAGTAACAAATTAAAACTAAGGAATTTTACTAAATTTCGGCAGAACATCCTTTGTTTAGTTAACCATACCAGAGGTTCGCACAGTTATTAATAACAATAATAAAAAATCCAGACATCCAATTTAAAACAGAATCATAAAGACATCCATAATACGCTAATCAACTCTATTACATAGTATCCAATGCATAAGGCATAACCAAAAGAGAATCCTTTAAGCAGTTTGCTCAATTATTAAAGCATAATCTAAATTTAACCAATGGTGAATAGTTCGTGGCAGTGTGCAACAAAACTTATGACTATTCCCTCCCATGCATGCCATTCGCGTAAGTGGTACCTAAAAATACAAACAACAGCAAGAGTGAGTCCAAGACTCAGCAAAATACAATTAATAAGACAATATAATATACAACTATATCATCATCATCCAACCACAATTCTCTATAAATCACCAATTGACATGCTCATGCAATGCAAATGCACAAATGCATCGTTTCTTTTCTCTTTGCATATACCAGTAATGCGGAGTATGCATCCGTCGATGCATACCCATGCCTGTGCCTTCTAGCACAGGGACCATAAGCCCACACTCCACAAGTGTGGGGACCACAAGCCCGTCCAATACATGATGGGGACCTCAAATCAATGCTTTGTCACCACGTGACCAAGCCTCAAAGATGATAACATGATGCACATGAATCAATACTTTTATCCAACATAAACATGTATTAACCAGCAGCAACATACATGAATAAAGAGCATACTCATACTTCTAGCATTCATGAACAGCGACATGCACATCATTTTAGCATCCATGAGTAGAGAATATACACATAATTCTATCAAACATGAACAATCACCCTTAATTATTATATTACTAACTGTACTTGCCTCAACCGTGAGAAGGTGGAAGACGCAAAGAGGGCGCTGCCCCTGGAACCAAACCCCCACCTGAATATTTTTAATAAACACTCTGAGATAACAATTCTGGACTAAACATTGCTAGAAACAAATATATAACTCACTATGCTCCCTAGCGCAACCCAAAACTCCAAATCCCAAAATATCGATCTATCTCCAAAACAGACAGTTATCTTCTAAAATTCATAACTTTTCGTCTCTAGAAAGCTTATTAATTTATCTACATAAACCTAGTTGGTGAGCTTTCTAGATTCGGCCATCTTCTATCCTTAACAAACAGATTAATATAACAACTAAATCTCGTCAGGGGTTTTGGACAGCGAGACTAAAACTCACGTATCTTTCAGTACACAAAACCAAAATTTATGTTCTTTAGCTTTCTGGAAATCTTATCAAAATACCTACAACTTTTGTTATTGTGAGATCTTCTAAATAATTCATTAACTATTCGCTGATGATCGATTAACATTAATTGTCAGAATTATGACAGAACCACAGAACAGCTATGCTACAAAAATCATATCTCCTAATCCACTCATCCAAACGACGTGATCCAAGAACCTACGGAAAGCTACTGACGTTATCTACAACTCTCTACAAGATGGACAGACCGGATTTCGTAGCTAACAGCCCTAAATCAGACAAACACTACAAACTGCCATAATACTGATCTAATACTGACATCGCCTAAATACAAGATTACACTACTAATCGAATGGGATCGGGATTACCCTTGGAGAACCGCTGAAGAACACGAACTCCAGCCCGCGATCCCTCCCCTCCCCTTCCCTTCTCCCTTCTCCCTCTTCCCCTTTCTTGGCCGAGCACCAAAAGGTATATCCTCCTTCTTCCTACACGTGGCTGGCAGCACCAAGGCTTTCTTCACCGATAGCGAGAGGTCTCGCTGGATGAGGAAGCATTGCTGGAGGGAGGAGGTGCCACTGGGAGGAGACACAAGAGGCGGCCAAGGTAGGTGAGGGGGTGGCGGCCACAATAGGAGGAGAGGATGTTGGGTCGCGGGCAGGCTACGATAGCTACAAATCAAAAATTTCTACCACGCAAACCAGGATGCCAAGCAAGTAGATGATCATAGATCGTTACCACCAGACGCGCAGAGCAGCGGAAGAAGGGTTGGAGCAGCCTGGTCCAACGATGAGCGCGTTGGTGCAGTGGTCGTAGTCGATCGTCCAACGCCGATGTAGTGGTCGTAGTCGATCGTCCAGCGTCCTCACGAGTCGATCGTCTCCTCCAGCAACGTCTGTGGTTCCTTGTGAAGATCGTGGATCGTCCTCAAGTGCAACAATCGCAGTAGCGCCTCTACGGTATCCACACGTCCTAGGCAGGAACAACCATGCGCCGGTGTGCTAGCACCAAGTCGCACGGCAGAGCTCTCAGGAAGATGGCGGCTAGGGTTTCGGTGGTGTCTAAAACTCGTACCTCCCAACAGCCTCATGCATCTCCTTATATAGTGCTCGTGACGGATCCTATCCGAACACGTTTACGAATCGTATCCGTACTGGTTTGTTCCAACCCGTTAAGTGTGTGATCCTATAGGTTCATGCGTAGTTTGGTTGTGACTCGGAAACCCTTTCCGACCACGAGTCGTAGCGGCTCCTAGCAGAACATATGGATTCCCGAATACACACAAATTATATCGGACGAACCTTAATACAATATGATCTACGACCAGGTCCTCATCACTTACGACCAGGTCTTATCTCTATACGACCAGTTCGTATGTGGTCACGACCAGTTCGTAATTCCTTACGACCAGGTTACAACCACTTCATGATTACGTTCGACCAGTCTACGACCAACTCGTATCTCTATACGACCAATCAGAATCGTCAACTAAGCGACCTACTCGTGTATACTCCTTTGCCTCACGATGTCCGGTTGAACTCTGTGAGATGTTGTGTCATCCATGGATCTGCTCAATACTTTCTCGATCGAGTATCGATAACTTCACGTGGTCGAACACTTCGACTACTAGTGGCATGGCCATGCACTTTCTTTATCCGATCACAACGAGGGCCAGAGACATCTCTCTGTTATGTTAGGAGGGCAAATCCCATATCCGACCAATCACATTCCTCTGCATGTTTCATAGCATACCCAAAGCTACCTTTATAACTACCCGATAAGCTGATGTAGCGTTTGGCAACCCCTAAGAGTGCTATTACACATGTAGGAAACCATGCTTGATCTCGTGTCTAAGGATTATACATCATCATTGCTTGAGACCAACTAACAACACATTGAATCATAACAATCTCAATAGTGTCTCAAGGTGGGTCTAATCCAACATCATGTTCTCTAACATGTGTCCATATTATTGGTTTGATATCTCCATATCTATGACTCGTGAAACATAGTCATCAACCAATACATATGCTGGTCTATTCATATGTGTCCTCATATGTCTACGACCAGGGAACGTATAAGAATAATTATCATAGAAATATAGAGTTTCACAATCAAGTCACATACTTGATAATCAATATTAACAATATTATTCCAGGAACAAGATAACATATTATCCAATATCATGAACATAATGAAATATAATCATCTCTATGATTGCCTCTAGGGCATATTTCCAACAGTCTCCCACTTGCACTAGAGTCAATCATTTAGGTATCTAATACCGATAGCTCTTGTGTGTGCCTCATGCTTTGGCTGTGTCAGAGGCTTTGTCAACGGACCAGCAACATTCAAATCCGTAAGAATTTTGCATATCTTAACATCTCCTCTATCCACCAATTCATGAATAAGATGATAACGCCTGAGTATATGTTTGGACTTCTGATGGGATCTAGGTTTCTTAGCTTGCGCAATGGCTCCATTGTTGTCACAATAGAGATCCATTGGACTTGAGGCACTCGGAACCACACCCAACTCAGCAATGAAATTCCTTATCAAAACACCTTCTTTTGCAGCTTCAGAAGCCGCAATGTACTCGGCCTTCGTCGTGGAATCAGCAACCGTCTCTTGCTTGGAACTTTTCCAGCTCACTGCTCCTCCATTCAAAATGAATACAAAACCAGATTGCGAACGATAATCATCTTTGTCGGTTTGAAAGCTTGCATCAGTGTAACCATTTACAACGAGCTCTTCATCACCGCCATAAACTAGGAACACATCCTTAGTCCTTCTTAAGTACTTCAGAATATTTTTCACAGCCGTCCAGTGACCTTCACCGGGATCAGCTTGGTATCTGCTCGTAACACTTAGAGCATATGATACATCTGGTCGTGTACATATCATGGCGTACATGATAGATCTAATAGCCGAAGCATATGGAATGCCATTCATTCGATCTCGCTCATCAGTGGTCGTAGGACACTGATTCTTGCTAAGATTAATGCCATGTGCCATGGGCAAGAATCCTCTCTTGGAATCTTGCATGTTGAACCGATTCAACACTTTGTCTATGTACATATCCTGGCTTAACACTACAACAAGACCAATCTATTCTAACACACACCAGCAACACATATAGCATATGTTGCAGGAAAACTCAACCGCAACACATATTCTCATGTTGCTACGGTCTAAGTGTAAAAAGCTCCAAACATACTCAGCGCCTAGTATGTTACAACACTTTGTAGTGTAAGTTACAACACTTAATAGACGTGTTGCTAGGTCAATGAACAAATTTTATGACCCATTTAATTACTACCTAATGTTATAGTAGTAATAAAATAAATTGGTAATTATAGTAGTAGAAACGATTGGCTAAGATACTTTGTTGTTCTAATTCTACTAATCTGCTTATTTGTTTTTATAAGAAAAGAATATGCATGTCATCATAATGTTGTTGTTGATTATCTCACCATGGCAGTTGCATCCAATGTAGAGTGACTATATAATTTATTACATTGAAAAATGTATTATTTTTAATAATATTACAAGCAAACTAGTTCAAGATCAACGGCATCTAACAAACAATAGTTCAATATTGAAGAAGCATATTATATCTACCGCTCATTTTTTTATCTTATGTCTTTCAATTTATTTTTATTATTAATAATAAACTATAGATTTTTATAATCTTAACTACTAAAAATTAAGGTTTACCCGTGCAGTAGGGGCATCGTCCCGTGCCGCACACGCACGGAAAAAAAACCATCGCCAATCGAACCCAGTACATGCACGAAAAAAAAACCATCGCCACAGCGAGCCTCATCGTCCCACCTCCCATCGTCTTCAACTCCCCATCGCCCTTGCCCCCCGCCGCAATGGCTTCGCCACTCCGTCCCTCCCTCTCATCCGCGTCGCGCCGCGCCCAACCCGCCTCCCCCGAGCCGCCCTCGGCCCCCGCCGCAACGACCTCGCCCATCCGTCCCTCCCTCCCATCCGCGCCGCGCCGCACACCACCCGCCTCCACCGAGCCGCCCTCGTCCCCCGCCTCAACGCACTCACCACTCGCCCCTGCGACTGGAGCACCAGCTGGTGTGGGTGCCCCAGGAGGCGCTCAAGTCCACCGCCCGCATCAACCACCGACTCGCCCAGAAGGAGATTGTCGCCGTCCTCTCGGCCGCCGCCGTCGACCACCTCACCTCCTCATCTCCCGCCTCCACGGCCTCAAGCGCAAGGCATCGCCTCAATCCCCACACATCCCCATTCATCGGCCGAATCATGCTTGCCTCGAAAAAGATCCCAACTTGTTGATTCGTTGGTTCTGTTTACGATTCTACCGAAAAATCGTATCTTTGGGTGTTTCCTTGCTGATGATTTTTTTTAGACATCTTGCTGATGAATTGAATCCTGATGATTGCTGATGAATTGATTCCTGATGATGTCTTTCGGAGGAAGGAGGGTGCACGGGCGGAGGAACAACAGCTACATGTTCCTTTGAATGAGAAGGTCAACATCTATGAAATCATATTTTGTCAGCGTCCAGAGCCAGAACTTGCTATAGTTCCACTCATTGTGTGCATAAGGTGCTGCCCTGGGATATCGGATCCTCTTGATGGTTTTGATCTTCCAACCAGCTGCTTCAAGGCCATGCCTGTTGTGGCTACTAACTGTCCCATCAACAAGAATGATTAAGTCCCTGTTAGATCCTTCTAGTCGAATGCTTTGTGCAGCAGTTATGGCACCACAAACATATAAGTTTTCTGAATGAAGTATGGTTGCATATGCTTCTCGTTGAGGCACAGGTATGTAGGGCTCCTCTGTTCAGAAAACATGCAATGAATCAGTTTTTTCATGGAGGAACTTGATCCCGAAGGCCTTGGCTACATTGAGGTAAACTATCATGTTTTCTTCTACCATGCTGTGTCTGATCAGTGATAGAAATTGGTTCACAATAATTGGTTCCACGATCCCCTCTGACATCCCATCACTATCCACTGATGTTTTTTTTCAAAATATACTATCCACTGATGTTATAGGTTGGTTTAGGAGAAACATTTCAACTGGATAAAAATGTTACTTTATGCAAGAGAGTGAGAGATTAGTGATCTTGACTGTACATATTCGAGTATGTCCATTCATAAATTGACCTCGCAGAGTCAGATAGATTTGTTTTCCGCATAACCCAAATGGTTGGTTCTCAACACAGCAACAATATTGCTACTGAAAAAGAAAGCTTACCAACTTTTCTTTGGAAAGTAACCATTCCTATAGGAAAAAAAACATGACCAAAAGATTATAAGTCATAAAACAGGCCCTAAGAATGATGAACTTCATCATAGACTCCAACGACATTGGTCAAGACATGCAGAAAAGAAAATCTCATACAGTGGCACAGTGCAAGTCTGAACCAAGCAAATGTGTACAAAAAAGCAATTTACATTGCTTCAACGATACTCGAACCCAGGACCTCACCAGTCACCGGTTGCATCCAACACTGAAACCAACGGACCAACGCATCTTTACATTCTAGGGAGAGGATATAATGTATAATTTTTTTTGTCTCTGGCTCTGTGTGTGTGTGTGTGTGTGTGTGTGTGTGTGTGTGTGGCTGTTTGAATTAAAACTACTGCATGAAACCCTCCTCTTACAATATTTTTTTCATTACAGATCCAGAAAAATATGTTTGTGTAGTAACAGGACACACCGAACGGTCTCTCGAGAAATCATCTGGGAGAGGTACATTTTCTTGCTTCTCTTAGAATTGCAAATTTTTATTTCTGGGTTTGCTCTGACCACTAGTGGCATACCGCTTGCCTGCTCCGGTGACTTAAAATATGTTTTAAGTAAAATTGCGCTTAGTATCTGATTATAGAGTGTAGACTTGAAACATACTAGCGTTTCCTCTACTGATGCATGCATTCAATTTCCTGAAAGAGGAGGCCGACAAGAAGAGGCCCAACATGTCAAATATGGGAGAGCTCTTTGAATCAATAACCGGCGAACATTGTACGCCTAAGAAGAGAAGAATTGAGGCAAGATCACTGAACATATCAGCAGACCTAAGGCACGAAGGACGCTTCCGACGAATACCTGCTCTTGATATGCTGGACGAGGACTGACCAGAGATATCTCCTCGTATTAGGAGATTGCATATGATGCTGTGGTAGCATTAGATACAGTGACACTGTGTTCTTGATGTAGTTGAGATATTGCTGTGAAATGGTCGCCTCGCCTATGGCGTCTTCTTGTAGTCTAAATACTTGTATCAGTTCGTTGGGGGCGTAAACAGCTCATGATTATTTGGAGCAAAGATTGAGCAGCACTCGAGATTGAGAAACTGGACCTATATTTGTTTCCTTAATGCAATGCAATCTACTTTTTGAATATTGATCATGTTGAGTTGTGTTATATATTCTCGCAATATGACATGCTTAATTAGCGAGATAAATTTTTTGTAGCAATTATAATTTCTCATACATAGCACACAAATAAATCGTATTTTTTATACTAATTTGTGTTGCAATATATCAATTATATGTTGCTAACAGGTGTTAGCTATGTTTCGAAAACATGTGTTGTTACAAATAAAAAATTGTGTTGCAACTTTGCAACACCTTTTCTTTTGTATAACAACACCTAATTTGTGTTGCGATAGACCTACCTTATAGCAACACGACCAACAACATCACTTATCACATGTGTTGCTATCTATCCTAGCAACACATATTTGTAGATATAGCATCATATACGCGTGTTGCGATAACCTAGTCCTATTGTAGTGTAATCCAATTAGCCTCTTAGATCTATCTCTATAGATCCTTATTCCCAAGATATATGCTGCCTCTCCTAAATCTTTCATTGAGAAACTATTTCTTAATGAAGTTTTAACAGATTCAAGCATTGGAATGTCATTTCCACCAAGAGTATGTCATCTACATACAAGATCGTAATAACAAGTGCGCTCCCACTAACCTTCATGTAAACACAAGGTTCTTCTTTGTTCTTGACTTAAACCAAACCTTTTGATCTCCTCATTAAAACGTATATTCCAACTCCGAGATGCTTGCTTCAACCCATAAATGGACTTTTGAAGTTTGCATACTTTACTAGCATTCTTTGGATCGACAAAACCTTCAGGTTGTGTCATGTACACATCCTCATCTAGGTTTCCATTAAGGAAAGCTGTTTTGACATCTATTTGCCATATCTCATAGTCAAAATATGCAGCAATAGCTAGAATGATCCGAACAGATTTAAGCATCGCTACTGGTGAGAAGGTCTCATCGTAGTCAACTCCTTGAACTTGTCGAAAACCTTTTGCGACTAGTCGAGCCTTATGAATGTGAACATTTCCATCCATATCAATCTTTTTCTTATAGATCCATTTGCACTCAATGGTTTTAACACCATCAAGTGGATCGACCAGATTCCAAACCTGATTTTCTCTCATGGAGTCTATTTCGGATTTCATGGCTCTAAGCCATTTCTCAGAGTCTGGGTCCATCATCTCTTCCTCATAAGTCTTAGGCTCATCATTATTCATTAATAATACGTCATGCCCATACCTTGTAGGCAATTGACGCGGCCTTTTAGATCTACGTGGGGCTGGTGCCTCATCTACAGGTTCAACAACATTTTGTTCATCATGTAGAGGTTCAGTAGGAGTTGAAACACTTTCAGATGTTTCCTAATTTCTTCGAAGTTGCACCTTTCTCCCATCGCTCCTTTTGAAAGAAACTCTTTCTCCAAAAAGACACCATTTCGGGCAACAAAAACTTTGCCTTCTTCCCGGTTGTAAAAATAATATCCTTTGGTTTCCCTATGATATCCTATAAAGAAGCATTTATCTGATTTGGGTGTGAGTTTATCAGACGTCAAACGTTTAACATAGACATCACAACCCCAAATCCTTAGAAATGACAAACTAGGACTTTTCCCAGTCCACATCTCATATGGTGTCTTATCTACTGATTTAGATGGTACCTGATTCAAAATGTAAGCGGCAGTTTCTAGAGCATAACCCCAAAAATACAATGGCAGATCTGATTGGCTCATCATTGATCGAACCATGTCCAACAAGGTCCTATTACGCCGCTCGGACACACCATTCCATTGTGGAGTGCCTGGTGGTGTAAGCTGTGGAACAATTCCACATTGTTTCAAATGACTACCAAACTCATGGCTCAAAAACTCACCTCCACAATCAGATCGTAAAGATTTGATTGTCTTGCCAAGTTGATTCTGTACCTCATTCTGGAACTCCTTGAACTTTTTAAAGGATTCCGACTTGTGCCTCATTAAGTAGATATATCCATATCTACTATAGTCATCGATGAAAGTAATGAAGTACTAAAACCACCTCTAGTCGTCAGACTCATTGGTCCACACACATCAAGATGTATGAGTGCTAATCGGTGGGACGCCCTTTCACTCCGACCGCTGAAAGGTGTCTTGGTCATCTTACCGACTGTGCAAGACTCAGATGTTTCAAATGATTCCAAATCAAATGAGTTTAGAATTCCATCCTTATGGAGCTTTTTCATGCTTTCTCACTTATGTGACCTAAACGACAATGCCAAATGAAAGTGGAGTTCGTTTCATTAGGCAAAGCCTTTTCGCATTAATATTATAGAGATGCATCATCAAGATTTAAAATAAACAACCCATTCAAAACAGGTGCATAGCCATAAAACACTTCATTCAAAAATATAGAACAACTATTGTTCTCAATAATGAATTTATAACCCTCTGCCACCAAACATGAGGTAGAGATAATGTTTCTACTAATGGCTGGAACGTAATAACAATTATTCAATTCCATAATAAATCCTGAAGGCAAAAGTAATGGCAAAGTCCCGACGGCTAATGCAAAGCAGACTTTTGCTTTATTCCCGACGCCAAGATCCATCTCGCCTTTGTAATTCTCCTACTCCTTGTTAGACTCTACATCGAATTGCGATATGAGCAACCGATCCCAGATCAAATACCCATGAGTTAACGTAAGAGTCAAGAAGAAAAACATCTATAACATTAATACCTTTAGTGGAAGTTTTAGTCCCACCATTCCTTTTCTCGATCGGCCTGTATTTGTTGCGCCTCTTCCAATGGCCTAGCTCTTTGCAAGAAAAGCATTCATTCTCTTGAGTCGGGCGGACTTAGTCTTGGGCTTAGGCTTATTAGTTTTGATCTCATCTCAAACTTTAGCCTTGCCCTTTTCTTGACCCAAGTCTTAGCCTTCTTCTTGAAGCTTGTACTCTTTTGCACCATCATCACATGATTGTTGCTTTTCTTAATGTTGCCTTCATTGCCTTAAGCATCATATGCGCTTCGTGAGATTCTTGTCTAAGCCATTCATATGGAAGTTCAAAATGAACTGCCCATAGCTTTTAGGAAGCGAAGCAAGAATCAAATCTGTAGCCAACTCTTGGCTCAGTGGAAAAACAAGTTTTTCCAAGCTCTGTGTGTAACCAACCATTTTGATTACATGAGGGCTCACCGGACCACCCTCCGCTAGCTTACATCCAAACAAGTTCTTTGAGATCTCAAATCTCTCAGTTCTTGCTTGTGTCTCAAACATGCCTTTTAGCGCTACGATCATATCGTAGGCCTCTATGTTCTCAAACTACTTCTGAAGGTCTGAGTTCATAGCAGCAAGCATGAGACAGCTAACATCAAGGGATTCATCACATGCCTTTTTATAGGCAGTGTTAAGACCAGCAGTAGCATTCTCTGTAGGCACATCTGGAATTGGTTCCTCTAGAACATGTTCCTTTTTATCTTGCCTAAGAACAATTCTCAGGTTTCAGGACCAATCCGCAAAGTTTGTTCCATTCAGTTTTTCCCTTTCAAGTATCGAACGTAAAGCAAAACTGGAAGTAGGTACAGCAGTTGGTGCCATGATCTACAACATAAATATGCAAAACTAAGACATATGTTCAAACAAAGTAACTTCTATTAAACAATTCAATAAAGATACTCCCACTAAACACCATATCCCTCTTTATGACATTTAATGATTCAAGATCCAAAATCAATTAATCTACTAGTGAGCTATGGCATCACTGCTAGAAGATTAGTGAAATTGGTAAGCAACCCTTTGCTAATCATATCTCTATATGACTCTTGTTGTTGGGCAGCATCTTTATGCTTCGGCACCCAACCCTTATGCCCCAAGGTCCATGTAAGACCCGGGATTAACGTCCCAAATCCTCTGTGCATTTCTGAACTAGTCCCATGATCAGTAGCTAGTCCACACAGTAAACAAATATGGTAACAAAATCATATCACAACTTTATTAATAAATAACAACAGAGTTGATTACAAAGGAGGCTTACAAGCCAACAATAAAATAAACACAGCGGAAGACGAAGAAGATGTAGTAAAGTCCAGTTAATCTGCCACAGGCAATCGACTGGGGAAGTGGCCTAGTCGTCGAGATCCACACCGATGATGAAGTTCTTCTCCTCTGAAATTTGTTTGTAATAAAGCAAGTTTGAGCACAACTACCGTGCTCGCAAGTTACACCCGTCAAGTAACAGAATGACATGCATACATGGATGTAACAAAGGATGGCTTAATATGGTTCTTTTTGCATAAAGCAGCATTTTCTTTGAATACTTGTACTAAGTTCCAAAGCAGTTAAACCTTAACTAAAATTCATTTCATAAATCAATTTTATAGTCAGATAACATTCACACATGAATGGTGAAGGATACCCTCCTATCACATGGCTTCCCGCCCAATTCCCATTTACATAAACCATTTGGCAAAGTCTTTTCAAATCAAAACCAAAGTCTAACTTTGAGTGGCTTTGCTAGCATGTCCATGACCGCGGACACGGCTATTCGAATAGTTTTACACTCTGCAGAGGTTGTACACTTTACCCACAAGACACGAATTCTCTAGTTTGTTCGGCATATATCTATGCCACTGCTCACTACCTTAGGTAAGCAATCTAGAGCACGTGCCAAGGCCTTTACAATGCGCCATTCCACCGCAGTTACCCCTCGCTAAGGTTTCGCCACCCCCTTTGGAATGAAGACCTCCGGGTTCGGGCCCCCTCTTGCGCCAGGTGGGACTAACATAGGTCGTAAACATGACTACCCACTGCATCTGAAGGGAACGACCACGGTGAAATGTTGCAAATTAATTAGCTAGGTCCCCTACCCATACTCAGGACATGTGGTTGCACGGTGAGGCATAGCCCATTATAGGCATAGCAAAGGAACGCCAGAGGCGGTCCTCAATCGACTTGGGCGACTTTCCACAAAACCCATGGGCCTCGATCATGGAAATGACTTCGATCCTGCATTAACATGCACCATCCAAACAACCATTTCGCCCAAGTACAAACCATAATTTTATTTTATTTTTCTCAAATTCATTGACGACAAAACTTCCATGACAAACCAATGCCATAGATTCTTAAACAATATTTGATTTTTGGCTGAAAGTTTCCCAAATCAAACATTTTTAGGTCTAAGCATTGCTAAGCATAATCTTTCTCAAAATGTTCTAGTTCATACTATTGTATCAACTAGATTTTATCTAGGTGAGGGTTAAATGTCCAAGACTTGTCAAGAACGAGATCAAGATGTAATCCATCAGCATTGTGATAATCCAACCTTCAGCAATCCAAAATTCATTAGTCCAATCTACACCGTATAAATCTATTTCTATGATCCAACTTCAATTGATCCAAATATTTAACTATACTCAAATTTTATAATCTGATATCTATCAATCCAATGACTATGTAATCCTATAATCAAATTTTTAGATAATCTGATATCCAATGACAATCTATTTCTAGAATCCAATATCAACAATTTAGTATTTGACTATAGTATCTATCTATCATCCAATCTTTATTAATCCAACATCAACAACAATCTACCTCTAAAATCCGCATCCAATAATCATTTATTTCTACAATACAACCATAATAATCATGTATTTCTAATAATCCAACATCATTCATTCCAATATCCAATAATCCAATGATAATCTATATCTATGATTGACATCTAATATCCAACAATCATATAACTCTAATAGTACCACAATCCGATCCTTAATAATAATCTATTTCCATAATTCAATACCAATAATCACCTATTTCGTAATTCAACATCTATTATATATTAACAATCTTTCTCTAACTTCACACATCCATGTACATTCTCCTTTTATTATCCAAACCCATCAAATTCTAACTTCAAAAATATGTTGCATTCGATAAAATTATCCATACCACCTCTCTTGACAATAATTAGACATACAAAGGCATTGGGAATAACTATAAAGCTTAAAACAGAATTTAAATTACTTGAATGTAAATAAGCATGCAGTAATAATTTAAAACAGGATTACATAATTTTAAATAATAGGTGCAAATATGATCAAGAATGTAACTTGCCTTGCTTAATTAGACGATATTCTCAAACGGTGTTGAAATCCGGTCGTCCAAGTCGTTAAATCTATACGTGAAAATAAGCTAAATTCAAATAAAATTCAAATAAAAATCCAAAAATTATAACATAAATACTGGAAGTAGAGAATGAATTTAGATGAATTTAGGAGGAAGAATCGTTAGATTTGGAGTTCGTAAGAGGGAGAACGAATTTGTAGAAGTTTAAATCTAAAAAAAAAAAGTAAGTACTGTAGCTTGCATGGCACTGTTCATGCCATGCACGTGAACAGTACTAATCTTTTAAACACAAGCGCAGCGCGTAGAGAAATGGCGGCGCTGGTGAAAGGAAAAGGAGAGGCGGCCAGCGAAGCACAAAAATAGAATCCCGGGAGTGAGACGGACCTAATGGTGGTGGTCGCGTCATCGGCGGAGGTCCGGTGCTGCGGCGGCGCGCAAAATAGTGTCGGATGAATAGTAGCACCGATGAGCCGGGGGTGTTTCAGGGAAAAGGAAGGGAGCACTGCGAGAGCGCTATGCGGCGGCTAACGACGAGACAATGTCGTCGGGGAATCAACGACGGCACCGGAAACGACGATAGAATATGGTTGGGCCGTTTGCGGAAAATTTTTGCTGGTGGCGAGATTGAGGGCCGAATTCTAAGGATATGTAGAAGAAGCCGAGGGGCACGCGGCGACGTAGTTGGCTCGGGAAAAGAGTGACCGAGGAGAGAGAACGGAGGAGAAATGTGTTGGTAAAATCTTGAATATGCCTGCACAAAAGGTCCAGCATGAACAACTAGCTAGCAATACTGTTCATCTTCCTCTAATTCGAACAGAAGCTAAATGGCCATGCTGCAGCCGAACTTGCAAACAAACAGCAAACAACCGAGCAAGAAAAAGCTCATGGTGTCGGCAGCAAGATGGTAGAGGGCTGGCCGGTGGTGTGGGTGGCGATGATTCGAAGAATAACTCACTGGAACGGAGATTATGTGGAATGGGTGAAGCTACTGTCCAACTGGGAGAAAATAGAAATGAGATGGTGGCTGTGCTAAAGTGATTCTACAGCTTGGAGAGAGTGCAATGGATCAAAGAAGAGATGGCATGCCCTTATATAGGTGCAACTGGGAGCTGCATCGTCGGGAAGACAAAGAGTACGGCGACGGTTCGGTTTGGAAACAATGAGACGCAGTGGTTTGCACTTGATGGGCTGCGCATTAGAAAGCATGTCATTATGGGGGAGGTTATTGCAGCAGTAGTGCTTCAAATGAAATGGAATCAAAGGCTTTGAATGAGAAGAAATAGGAGGGGATGAAGTGCAGCCATTAATGGTGCTGACAACTCTTCAGTTCGGCTAGAAGCGAAGGGAGGGAATGGAAGAGGGGAAGGGAGAATGGCGCGGTGGAGTGGGGCCGGGGCGGTGCGGTCGCCGTTGGTGGTGGCGGCGGGGTCGGCGGCGTCGGCCATGAGCAGCCATGGCTGCTGCCATTGAATGTCCAGAGGAAAAACACGTTCCGTTGAAGAAGATGAATAGGGGAGAGAAAAAAGAGTACAAAAGAAATAAAGCAAAGCATATGTTTGATTAAAAGAAAAGAGGCAAGATGGTAGTGCATGCTTTGAGAACTTGAATGGGAGCGTGCTGGGCTGAAGGCAGCATAGAGAGGGTGACCTGATGGGAAGTTCCCTTTTTAAAAAACATTTTATTTATTAATTTTCGAAATTAATTCAGATTACACAACAAGTAAAAATAGATTTTAGAAGATAACAAATAGAGTCCAAAAATTCACAAAATTACTAAAATTTAATAAAAATAATTCCAACCTAAAGTTGGCTTTTATTTTTGCACATAATTTATTTTGGCTTTAAAATAATTAAGGAAAGCTTTTAAAATCTCAGAAAATTCCAGAAATTATTTAATTTTTACTTTTCAACTTTGACTCAAATAAAACTTCAAAAACTTTAATAAATTTTACTTTTGACTTTTAAAACTTCAGAAATTCAAATAAAGCAATAAAACTCTTTCAAATTTCAGAAAATCCAATAAAATAATAACTTTATTCATTTTTATTTTGGTAACAGCACTTTGGGATGTTACAGTCCACAACTGTTATGATAACCTTGTCAAGTTAAACCAATGCTTAGCGTGTAAGTATCTGACACAAACCCATCTAGTCAAGGATTGTTAATGGCACTCTGCTATGGCAAGACCTACCATTAAAATACATGACTTTGGATGGTGCAGCATTTTGGGAGGGCATCAATTTAACTTAATATTATGTGAGGGAATTTTACTTCTACCATGTTAAAAGCATTTAAAGCAAAAACATGTATAGAAATAAATGAACAGGAATATAAAGGCATTCACAGACAATCAAATTGCATTGTGATATAGCATGACCCTTCTCCATGGTGATCTCCATCACCATGCATCCTGTTCGCCATGTCTCCAAGTGGTCAACTCCTCCAAGTACTCCCACTAAGCCATTACTCCTAACAGCACTAGTAATGAATTACAAGGAGTAAAAAAGCATCACAAGTCGACACGCAGGCCGTTAAACAAATATAGACAGCCTTGGGCTGCAATAAGCATGACACGCAGGTCATGAAAATTACATACATGCATGCATCTCATACATGATACATTATGGGTCATACTATTCACATCAATCCCTGCAAAAACAAGTTATGCACAGAATCCAATTCTATCGGATGACATGAGCACACACTACCTATAGCGTGCGGTACGAATACCCAGCACGGCAGTCCCGAGCCTTGGTCGAGGGCAGCGCTCTCGGAAAAATTTTCCGAAACATGAATCTTATTTACGTATCTGAGCCTTGAAAATCATTGGATTAATCACATTAACCCTATTCCGAACCACTCTGATCATTGCCTTGATGCGACTACGTACTGCGGCAAAACTCCGATGGCGGAATTCTGACCGGTAGGAGCGTTATGCAGACTGGTCGTGAACAAGCACAATAAATCATCTGGTCCTTATAGCTCATACCTCCTCGTAAACCTTTCTACTACCACCGAGAAACCGATCGATCATATCGACCAGGTCCTTGATCGTTCCATCTATATGAACCGATCTAGGTTACCAGACCCGACCAGTAATAGATCCAATCTACTACTACCACATATCAAGTATATGCGATCGATCCAGATCAAAAACTACGCAGATGGCTCGATACCATCAAGGTCGCAGCAGGCGCTACGATAGCAACAAATCAAAAATTTCTACCACGCAAACCAGGATGCCAAGCAAGTAGATGATCACAGATCGTTACCACCAGACGCGTAGAGCAGCGGAAGAAGGGTTGGAGCAGCCTGGTCCAACGATGAGCGCGTTGGTGCAGTGGTCGTAGTCGATCGTCCAACGCCGATGTAGTGGTCGTAGTCGATCATCCAGCGTCCTCGCGAGTCGATCGTCTCCTCCAGCAACGTCTGCGGTTCCTTGTGAAGATCGCGGATCGTCCTCAAGCGCAACAATCGCGGTAGCACCTCTATGGTATCCACACGTCCAGGGCAGGAACAACCATACGCCGGTGTGCTAGCACCAAGTCACACAGCAGAGCTCTCAGGAAGATGGCGGCTAGGGTTTCGGTGGTGTCTAAAACTCGTACCTCCCAACAGCCTCATGCATCTCCTTATATAGTGCTCGTGACGGATCCTATCCGAACACGTTTATGAATCGTATCCGTACTGGTTTGTTCCAACCCGTTAAGTGTGTGATCCTATAGATTCATGCGTAGTTCGGTTGTGACTCGGAAACCCTTTCCGACCACGAGTCGTAGCGGCTCCTAGCAGAACATATCGATTCCCAAATACACACAAATTATATCGGACGAACCTTAATACAATATGATCTACGACCAGGTCCTCATCACTTACGACCAGGTCTTATCTCTATATGACCAGTTCGTATGTGGTCACGACCAGTTTGTAATTCCTTACGACCAGGTTACGACCACTTCATGATTACGTTCGACCAGTCTACGACCAGTCCGTAACTGTTCGAACTAAGCGACCTACTCGTGTGTACTCCCTTTGCCTCACGATGTCTGGTTGAACTCCAGGTGAGATGTTGTGTCATCCATGGACTGTTCAATACTTTCTCGATCGAGTATCAGATAACTTCACGTGGTCGAACACTTCGACTACTAGTGGCATGGCCATGCACTTTCTTTATCCGATCACAACAAGGGCCCAGACATCTCTCTGTTATGTTAGGAGGGCAAATCCATATTCGACCAAATACATTCCTCTCGCATGTTTCATAGCATACCCTAAGCTACCTTTATAACTACCCGATTCACGGTGTAGCGTTTGGCAACCCCTAAGAGTGCTATTACACATGTAGGAAACCATGCCGATCTCGGTCTAAGGATTATACATCATCATTGCTTGAGACCAACTAACAACACATTGAATCATAACAATCTCAATAGTGTCTCAAGGTGGGTCTAATCCAACATCATGTTCTCTAACATGTGTCCATATTATTGGTTTGATATCTCCATATCTATGACTCGTGAAACATAGTCATCAACCAATACATATGCTTTGGTCTATTCATATGTGTCCTCATATGTCTACGCCCAGGAACGATAAGAATAATTATCATAGAAATATAGAGTTTCACAATCAAGTCACATACTTGATAATCAATATTAACAATATTATTCCAGAACAAGATAACATATTATCCAATATCATGAACATAATGAAATATAATCATCTCTATGATTGCCTCTAGGCATATTTCCAACAGAGGAGACTAGGGGTCGCGGCTAGGGTTTTGGGGAGGTGGCGCCCCCCTTTGGTCAAGCTAGCACAAGGCCTAATGGGCCAAAGGCCCGTGCCCAAAGTTGCCAAGATATGCAGAAACCCCCTCAATTCCCTGTTAATTCACTTTGCTAATTGGTCCATCTCTAATTTATTTCTTCTCAATTAATTTAATTTGGAGTATTACATTCTACCCCTTAAACAAAGATTCACCCCAAATTCTAACCATGCTTAATGTCAAGGAACTATCGTGGCTAAAATTTACCACTCATTACCACATACCTGCTGTGAATACCTCCGGATATTGCTCGCGCATACGAGACTCCAATTCCCAAGTTGTTTTCTTCTCAGACTTATGGGACCACCGCACATTGATGCAACCGATGTATTACGCCTCATCACTGCACTCAACCTAACTAGAACCACTCAACTAATAGGACTCAAGATGCGGTATTACACATCGTCAATGGCTCTTACAAAACCTCACACTCCAAATTCCTCAAGCATTCTCCCAACACCGGGTCATACCAATCGTTATATACCCCACTTCGGGCCTCGAGACGGTTCTAGCGAATTGCTATCTTCCAAAATCCTTGTAACTTCCATAACAAACCAAATATAATTTGGGCTATCAATCCCTTTGGGACCAAACCACAGAACTTGCACATAAACATATGGAACTCTTGTTCCAGCTCTCAGTCGATCCCTTCATCCTAACGAGGAGAACCTTCATTAAGTCCGACGCAACTCAACTTATTTTAAACAAACTTTAATAATCGAACTCAACTGAAAACAAAGAATTCACAATCTAACCCACTCATAACCAACTTCCATCCAAAACACTCAAATCCAAAATCAGAGATTCATCACAAAAACCTTCCAACATTCCAACTAGGCAGTTTGCAAGTAAACACCACATAGCCAAAAGAGAAATCACTCGAATGCCCAAATCAAACACTTCATTTATTTTCCTGAACCAGAAAGAACCACTTTGCCAACATAGAGTCAACTCAAATTGTACATGATCTCCATCATAGAAACCCAGCTCAAACAAGAATCAAGAGACACTACTACAAAAAGGCTTATACTGGACGCCTCATCACAAACGGTTGACCAAAACCATCTTTATTACATGCAATCACAGACGGTTTTGGTTTAGAGACCGCTCGTATTCATCGCTATGCTAAAACCGCTCGTGAAGAGGTAATATCATAGACGATTCATAACTAAAATCGTATGTGAAGTATCACAGACGGTTATTAACAATAACCGCTTGTGATAATTCTACATATCATAGACGGTTTTCAACAAACAACCGCTCGTGAAACTCATAGGTTTCACGCACGGTTCTAACAATAATCGCTCGTGATAATCGCTATAGCTCCCAGTTGAAGCCCGATGAGTTTCTTCGTCGCCGATGCGTCTCTTCGTTGCATCAATGCCACTTCGGCTCCCCGATGCGTCTCATCGTCTCACACTCCAAATTTATTCCTTGTTTTATAAAAATGATCATCCGCCATCGAAGATGATCATCCCCACATATAACTCTAGTACTTATAAAAAATAGAAAAGGTTGCCTCTGTTTCCTTGTCACCGGCATTGATGGCCTACCTGGCCGTACTGTACGAGCACCTCTCTCGCTGTACATTGGCGGTTGTTGCGGAAGAACAATGTTTCAACAGTGTCTTCACTCCTCTGTCGAGAATTTGCGGAGCAGTGACGGGCACCTTCAAATTGCCTTGACATACGCTGTCAAAGGCTGCGTCTTCTAGGTGATCTCCTACTTTCGGCGAGTGTACTGCGTCATCGACGTGGTCCTCCATAACGATATTGTATGTCTCCGGAGGCTTGCCGTCACTTGTCAGAGGACCCCGAATTTTGGAGGTTTATACCGAGTTAACAATCATACTAAAAGCATAATTTTTAATCAAGAACAACCAGCCTTTAATTAAAAATCGCATTAGAAGCATAATTCTTAACAAGGAATAATTCCAACATTCAGTTCCCTGATATATGTCATGCAACAGCTTCCTGTGTTCACAGCACCATTGCACATATATCCTCAAACAACATTGTATCACACATACAAGCCACACACTTACATAATTATACATAGGATCTTACAGCTCGGTTGATGCTACAATATCAAGTGACTTGGTCACTACAAACTTTACATTTTGGTTTGGGTCTACAATATCAAGTGATACATAGTCACTAACAAAAGTTAATAGCGGAAGACAAAATTAAACAGCAAAAGACCACCAATGGCCTCCCATCACCCTCAGGCTATTGAGTGAAAGTTAGAACTAGCTTCACTCGTTAGCGTCACCCTGATCGGCGCTAACGGGCATCTCATACAAATAACCATCCTCACCTGCAACAAGAGGTTATAAAACCTGAGTACAGAGGGTACTCGCAAGATTTACACAAACTATAAAAAGAAAATGTTTGATAGAACCTATTCAAAGGAGTAGAATTTATACATGCATAAGGTTAACAACAGGAAGGTTGTAATGGTTTCAGTTTTTGCGTAAAGCAATACATCTTAATCCTACACTTGCTACATTTTGGTAAAGCAGTTTTATAAATCAATTTGGACTAAAACAGTGAGTAAAAGAGAGCATAATCATAAACCATAATCAACATTAAAGTGGCTGTCCACTAATCATCAAAAACATTGCATGAATAGCTGTCATGTCGAAATAGTATTCAAAACCAAATGGTAATTCAAAATCTATACAAAGTTTCATTTCAAAGGCTATACAAAGATCTATTCAATTTAAGCGTTGTCCATAACCGTGGACACGGCTATTCAAATAGTTTTAACCCTGCAGGGGTGTACATCTTTACCCACACGACTTAGCTAGCCCGTAAGCCATCTAGAATAATAGCACACCGCCTTTGGTATGCCGCCGTAAACTAAGATTTGGTGTTTTTCAACAAGTTAACAATATTGAGTCGAATACCCATGTGTGACCGATCCCGCCAGCCTGTTACTAATAGAACTCGCTAACCGGGGTCCACATGTTGTCTTGGGAATGCCGAATTCGATCGACAAAAATTAAATGACAGAAGTAGAGCAGTGCTAGCTGCACATATTAGATCGCAATCGAGCCCTTAAGGTACGTACATGTGATGGAACGCATGTATGTCCTCACCCTCTTAAGAACATATGATACTGATTTGGTGGTCAAACACATATGTCCTTACTTCCCTGTCTTCCAACTCAATAGCATTAACCTTTTACTTAACCAAACATCGTCCATACACTGCGTGTGGAAGTACGTTGGGGCTTGAATCGTCCAGTCAATGTTCAGTCCTTAATCAATCCAGACAAGACAAACCACATTTCCCAATCTCATGCACGAAGGCACCATCACTAGCATCCACTTGTCCGGATTCAAAATCAAGATAAACAACAAAATTTGCTTTCATTTCAGATTCAAATAGATCGAACAAAGAATCAAAATAAATGAAATTCATTTAATGTTTCCAAGTTTGGCAAAATAAACTTGACACACTACAGACTGTATGGCTAAGCAATTTCTGAAACTAAATAATTAGTATAGAAGCACTACCTTAAGTCTGAGTGTATGATTAGATTGAAGGTAAGCCTCAAGTGTTAGGTTATAACTAACCAATGACAGATCCCAAATAATTTTAAGAAAGTAGCATGCAACAGTATCACTGTATTTTGGAAATCTACAGTTCAAAAATTCTGGGATCAACATGGTGCAAAGAGGATGCTTGCCTTGATAGTAATAAACCTCTTGTTCGGGTTCTTGTTGCTCAGTAACAGATTCAATCACTTCAGAAGAACCAGAATCTAGAATCACAAAAATCCAATGAACAACAAGAAATGGCAGAGAACAAAATATAGAAAAGAATGCATGATCAAGGTCTTAATGCATACTTAGCAACATGCTTAAGTTACCACCAGCTTAAGTAAGAATAATAACCCATTTTCAATGCCTACTGATACTAATTGTCAAGATTGGGATTTAGTATAGCATTGCAGTTTCAGATTTTGAACTGAAGCAGGATAGATTAAGTAAACTGTCGATTTGCATACACTGAAAACAAAATTCCTTTGTTCAAGTTTCAGCTAAGTTATTAGGGATAGAAACCTAACTTATCACTCATAAGCTTTACTAGTAAGAATAGAAGGCTACAACTTGTCTGGATATATTGCCAACATGGCGGTAAGAAAAAAGAAGACCGAATCGAGATTCGGTTAGCTAAAGTTTCAGATTTTAGCAAAGCTGAAAGTGGACAGATTGCCAATGAATATGGTTGCTGATTTCTACATATCACAAGTTAATAAAGTTAAGGGTCTAATTTATCATTTATACACTTTACTAGAAGAATTCAAGGGCCAACATCTTGTTGTATGCTGTTGGCATGACCAACAATAGCAAGAAGACAGAATTCCATTCAGGTTTAGCTACAGCTTCAGTTTTGCAAAAACCGAACAGACAGATTTCAGAGAAAATGGTTTGCTTCTCTATTAGACTATGAGAAAATGGTATTTTTGATTAAGCTACAGCTAAATGAGTAGAATTCAAAGCCTAGCTTACCACTTAACATCATTTAACACTAATGATCCAATTTAGGTTTAAACTGAAACTGCAGTTTTCAGATTTGCAAAAACCGAAAACAGGCAGATTTCTAAAAATGGTTGGTCGCTCTAAACCTACACAAGTAAAAGTGCTATGCCTAAGTTTAGAGTATTCTCAACTAGGTTAGGAAGTGAACTCATCATTTACTGGCACTAAGTGATAAGAATTAATGAAGTTGCTGTGTACACTCGTTAGTTTAACCGAAAATGGACAGGCACAATCTACCGCTAATGACAGATTGCAGAATTTGAAGTTTGCTGTTTTATTATGTTTTGAACAAGATGATATTTTTGTTTAAGTTGTAGTTAAACAAATAAAACTAAAAGTTTACAATTCCTTAATCCTTAGTTAATACTAATTATCAAAAATGAGGTTTCAATCGGACTATAGTTTTCAGATTTTGTAAACCGAGGATAGGACAGATTTATAAAAGAATTGCTTATTGATCTATACCTACACAAGTAACTACTTTGCTTAAGCTTAGAGTATTCTTAACTAATACAGTGATCCAACTTATCCTTTAATCACTAAGTGACAAAAATTCAGAGAGGAAGATCAGTGCGCTTTTTGTCGGTTTGACCAACAAAGAAAACAAAGAAAGAGATGAATTTACAGATTTCAGTTGATTTGGAAAATACTCTAAGCAAAGATTTTAGATTGGAGTTAAAGCTGATCCGAGAGTAGATAATACCCTAGACCAACCCTTGCTAACCCTAATCGACCAAATTATCAAGAAAAGAACAAGTTATAGCTTTTGTCTCTGCTTCAACCAATGTAAACGATGTAAAAGGTTTTTGAACCTAATTCGATTTAGAAACGTAATCCACGTAAATAACCTTTGCTTATGCTATTAGGGTTTAGTTAGAACCTAAATAAGCTGATAAGATAACATGAGAAACCCTAAATCTGAAAACGATATGAAAGACCTAAAAGTTATAAAACAACTTTTCAGCTTTAAAGATGATTCGAGTATTATTTGCACAAGTGGATGGCTCATGCGAGCTCTCGGGGTCCTTAGGGTGCTCAAGGTGACAAGAATTAAGGTCTAAGCTTACTAGCCGAGTAGAAGAAGATGAAGTCAAGTTCTTGGCCAAAACAAGAAAGATCCAAAGTTCTCTTCTCAGTCCGACCAAAAACGAAAATGATGGAAAACTTAAGCTCTAAAGACCACCATACACGTTCTTGACAGAAAGGGTGAAACATACCTCACTAAAGCATGAAATCACCACGTGATGCTCTAATCGCCTCGGTTCAACAGAGCTAACCCTTGTTCAACCTACAAAATAATGCCAAAACTCACATTACTAAGTGAATTAGGCATGATTATAGATGAACAAGGAGTGCAAGCCAGAAAGCTTAACTGGGAAGGAAGAAAGAACGTGAGGAGCTTTTTCGGTCAAGAATGGCAGGGAGCTCAAAAGGCTAGGGTTTAATGGAGGTTGAACCTCCAGAGCAAAGGAGAGAACTCTAGAGAATGATGCAAGGCAACTTGGTGCCGTGGCAAAGTTCACAAGCTCCCTGCAATGCCCCCCCACATTCTCCGACTGTCGATCGCCGCCCCAATGAGAGGAGGAAGAGAGAAAGAGGGTCATACTGGGGCTTCCTCTCATAGCAAGAAAGACGCACACACCCAATGCACTCAAGAGAAATGACAACCGCTTGATCTAAAGTGGGTGGTTGAGCTCAAAAGAAATATTAGAAGTTCTAACTGCTTGTATATAGGCCGTGCGATCTTAATCCGACGGCCACCGAGAAAATGCGCTGCAAAGGTTCCAGCGCTTTGAGCTCAAGACGATGAATTTGATCTAGATGGTGAGATTTGAAGAAAAGTTCTGGACGGTCCGATCGTTACATTGATCTCGGGCGATTCGTCGAGAACCGACGGCTCGCGGTTTTGAGGTACGCTTTGATGATTTGCACTTAAACGCGATGCGGTTGGATGGAGATTCGACGGTTCACGATTTTGATTAGAAATTGAGATTTTAGATTGTAACAATCTATCAAGTTTTAAAATAAACGGTGATGCTACGAAAAGCATCTTATTATCGCTTATTAAAACGGGATCATTATAAACCTACCTCTTTAAGAGAATCTCGTCCCGAGATTCCTGTAGTTCAAGTCGGAAAGGAATGAAGCTAAGATGATTCTTTTGGAAATACAACATCTGTTGTTTTGACTTCCTTTAAAGATAGAAAAGAAAGATTCTAATACACAACATAGTGTTGTTATTACATCCTTCTTTTACATTGCTTTGTTTAACCTTGCCTTTCTTGATTCAAAGGCAATTTTAAACAAAGAAAGAGGTGGGGTGCTCAATCTTCATCGATCTTCGTGCTCCCACGTGGCTTCATCCTCCGAGTGATTAGCCCACTAAATTTTTAAGAACATGACGGTGCGGTTTCTTGTCCTGCGCTCCATTTCATCGAGGATACGCACCGCTGCTCTTGATAGGAAAGGTCTGTTGAAGATCAAGATTCTCATAAGCAGTGGCCTCGGTAGGAACACGAAGGCATTTCTTCAGCTGAGAAACATGAAAAGTATCATGCACTGCTGAGAGAGATTCAGGTAGCTCCAATTGATATGCTATAGCTCCTCGTTTAGCAATAATTCTGAAGGGTCCGATATAACGAGGTGCTAGCTTTCCTTTACTCGAAGCGATGAGTGCCCTTCATCGGTGATACTTTAAGATAGACATAATCATCTACCTCAAAGCTTAACTCACGACGACGATGGTCAGCATAGCTCTTCTGACGAGACTGGGCAGTTTTCAAACGGTCTCGAATCAGACGAACTTGCTCTTCAGCTTCCATTACTAAGTCTGGACCATAAAATGGTCATTCACCAGACTCGGACCAATTCAATGGAGTCCTACAAGCTCTTCCATACAAGGCTTCAAAAAGTGACATTTGAATACTTGCTTGGTTGCTATTATTGTAGGAAAACTCCACATACGGCAAAGATTTCTCCCGCTTCTTGCCATATGACAAAGACACAGTGCTCTAAGGAGATCCTCCATCACTTGATTCACTCTCTCGCTTTGACCATCGGTTTGAGGATGATAAGCAAGGTTTGAAGGAGAGTTCACCCCATAGCTTGATGAAGACAATTCCAGAAATGAGATGTGAACTGAGGTCCACGATCTGAGACAATGATCTTCTAACACCATGGAGACAAACAATCTTAGCAATATAGAGCTCGCTAATTGCTTGCCATTGAAGGTGGTTTTGACAGAATAAAATGAGCCACTTTCGCCGACGATCAATGATCACCCAAATGGCATCAAACCCATTCTCGAGTCTTTGGAAGACGGTAACAAAATCCATACCGACTTTCTCCCATTTCCAATGTGGAATAGGCAAAGGTTGAAGGGTACCAATGGGTTTCAAATGCTCGATTTTAACCTTTTGGCAAATATCACATTCAAAGAACGATCGAGCAATTTGCCTTTTCATTTGGTTCCACCAAAATGTCTTCTTCAAACTCGTACATCTTGGTGCTTCCAGATGTAAAGAAAACTTGGAGTTATGAGCCTCTTTAAAAATTAGGCCTCTTAGTTGAGGATCCGAGGGTACCACCAAACGATTGCGATATCGAATGATACCTCGGCATCTTCGTAAAATTCGCTGGCTTTACCCGCCTTCAAATTTTCCCGATCTTAGCTACCTCAGACGCTTTTACGAAGTTTCGAATCTGATCTTCAAGTGTGGACTTCACTAGTAAGGCAATGAGAGTTCCTTCTTCCACCATTTCGAGACTTAAGCGCGAAAATCAGCACATAAACTCTTAGTCGAGGTACAATGATAAGCGCTACATTGTGACTTTCCGCTTAAAGCATCAACCACAACATTGGCTTTGCTCGGTGGTAATGAATACCCATATCATAGTCCTTGATCAATTCAAGCCATCTTCTCTGCCTTATATTCAAATCGCTTTGAGTGAATATGTATTTCGTGCTTTTATGATCAAGATAGATTTCGCAACGACACCGATAAGGTAATGTCGCCAAATCTTCAAGGCATGGACTACTACCGCCAATTCCAGATCATGAGTAGGATAATTCACTTCATGAGGTCGCGAATCGTATCGATGCATATGCCACAACTCGCCTTTCTTGCATAAGCACACAACCAAGTCCGTGGCGAGATGCGCCACAATAGATATCGAAGCTCTTATGAACATCCGCGAGTAGGAACCGGAGCTTTGGTCGAGAGTTCTCAAAAGCTGAAAGATTTCTTCACACTCATCTTACCACTCGAATTTCTTCTCTTTCTTCAAAAGCTGAGTCAGAGGTCTTGAAATTTTGAAAAAGTTTTCAATGAACCTACGGTAATAACCCGCAAGTCCAAGAAAACTTCGGACTTCAGAAACATTCTGGGGTTGTTTCCAGTCTAGTACATCTTGAACTTTGCTGGGATCAACAGTGATACCTCCTTCGGATAACACATGTCCCAAGAATGCGACTTGCTTGAGCCAGAAGGCACACTTGCTAAACTTAGCATACAGCTTATGCTTGCGAAGTGTTCCCAAAACAAGTCTCAAATGTTGTTCATGCTCTTCAGTAGACTTGGAATAGATAAGAATGTCGTCAATGAACACGACAACGAACTTATCCAAGAAATCCATGAATACTGAATTCATAAGATTCATGAAATAAGCTGGAGCATTTGTTAGGCCAAAGGACATGACAGTATACTCGTACAACCCGTAACGAGTAGAAAATGTTGTTTTAGGAATGTCCTCCGCTCTAACCTTGATCTGATGATAGCCCGATCGCAAATGAATTTTAGAAAAGACTTGGGCTCCACTCAATTGGTCAAAAAGATCATCAATTCGAGGCAAAGGATACTTGTTTTTGATAGTGACTTCATTCAACGGACGGTAGTCCACACACATCCGCAAAGTCTTATCTTTCTTCTTGACAAAGATGGCCGGGCATCCCCAAGGTGAGGAACTCAGTCGAATAAATCCCTTGTCAAGTAATTCTCCAAGTCGCTTTCTTCAATTCAACCACTCATTAGGATGCATTCGATAAGGTCTTCTAGATATGGGAGTAGTACCGAACTAGTTCAATTATGAACTCCACTTCCCGATCTAGTGGTAGACCGGAAGGTCTTCTAGAAAGACATCGGGATATTCACACACAACTGGTACTAACTCCAAGGTAGGGGTGGCATCACTTGCAACACACAAAGATGAGAATTGACTATCTTGGGTTGAAAACGATCAAATGCCGTCTTCATTAGTTATAGAAATAGATCGTTGAGCACAATTAATTTGCCCTCGATTCTTAGATAGCCAATCCATTCCCAAGATAACATCCAACCCTTTGGAGTCTATCACAATCAAATCGCCCAAAAATCTACGCCTTGAATGTTTATGTTAATATTATAGATTTGATCGGTTTGAAAACTGATCCTGTGAGTGAATAATATGCGGTGGGTGAAGTTGATGCATATCCAATTGATGTTGAACCGCAAAATGCCTACTAACAAAAGAATGGAATACTCCAGAATCAAATAAAACAGTAGCTGGACTAGAATTAATTAGGAGCATACCGAGAACAACATCAGGTACATCAGTCGCCTCTTCAGCAGTGATCTAGTTCACACGACCTCGGGCTGGAACTGGATTAGACTTAACAGAGGCCTTCGGAGATGGTGCTGGACGCACAGCAGCTGGGGAAGGTTGAACAGGTGGCAACCCACGTGCCTTTGCAAAACACTGGCTGGCGAAATGTCCAGGACGTCCACAATGGAAGCAAATCACACCAGGCCTGACATTGCTGATAGTGGGTGGCCGATTCCCACCAGATTTGGGCTGCCCAGTGGGTGGAGGTGGACGAAATGCAAACACCGGCGCCTTAGGTGGAGCTGGAGCTGGCGCTCGAAAAGGCTGAGGCTGCCACAGACGCGGTCTTATTGAACGGCTACTAGCTGCAAACTGGGTAGCCTTCTGCCGCTTCCGTGACTCTTCCAAAGCCTTGCTTTTACTCTCAACAGTAATGGCTTTGTCGACGAGGTGCTGAAAATTCCTGAAGTCCTGCACTGCCCGGGCCAACTGTAGCTCTTCAGATAATCCATTCATGAAGCGGTTTCGACGATGAAGGTCAGTCGAAACATCATCAGGTGCATACTGAGCAAGGGAATTGAATTCATGCAGATACTCGGTCACAGTCTTTTGCCCTTACTTAAGAGCGAGAAACTCCTGCTGTTTAATCAACATCACCCCTTCGGGAATATGAGCTTCACGAAAGGCTGCCATGAACTCTTCCCAAGTAGGGACATGTCCAGCAGGCTGAATGGCAAGAAAGTTGTCCCACCAAACGCTAGCTGCTCCATCCAACTGGTAACTAGCGAACATGACTTTCTCTCTCTCAGAACATTGAGATATCAGCAACTTCTTCTCAATACTCCGAGCCAATCATCGGCTTCCAACGGGTCTTGGGAGTTGGAGAACACTGGCGGGTTGGTTCGTTGAAAATCGGCAAGACCCCCGTGCCCATGATGACCTCCTACCCCGCCAGCTGGTGTGGGAGTGGAAGTAGTGCTTCGCTCAATTTGCTCCAGAATGCGCGTTTGGTCCATTCTATTGCGCTCTATCTGCATAAGGACATCAGCCATGGTGGGCGGCGGAGGAAGCTCCTCTTCCTGGCGACCACCATGTGGAGCACGAGAACCAGAAGGGTCGGCCTGCTCTCCCTGAGAGTAGGGAATTGGGGTAGAGAATCTCTCCTCTTGTTGTGCTCGCGCACGAGTAGTAGGTCCTGTCATACTGTTGCCATACAATGGTTAACAACATCACAAGGATATACTCGAGCAAACACAAACAAGATTGGATAGAGAGAAGGAAAATACTAAACTCCCACATGCATAATGACATGAAATGCATCGGAAATAACACCAAAAGAACACAAGCTCCATTTCAACAACCATAAGTTTTGTACAACACCCATATATGTCAGTAGACAACAATGGGCAAGATCCAACAAAAGCTTTACATCATTCAAAGTTAAACAAAAGGCCATCCTATTATTTTTATTACAAGGCTACTGTTGGCCGGCCACTACCTCCTAAACATGGTGCTCATCATCCATTCCCTAAACATAATTATCTCGGTTAAAATTCACCGAAAACTCATCTAACAGATGAGCCTCTGGTGAACCCGTGTCTATGGGGTTCGATGGACTGATGAGATGCCGAGGAGAACCTAGCAGCAGATGGTGACCTCCAGGAGGTGCAGGTCGCTGTGTGCGAGGAAAGCCCGCGGACATCCGGGCTTGGCGACACTGTCCAAGAATAGGAACAAATCCGGCCACCTCAGGAAGTCGAAATCCTGGCGGTGCAAAGAAGAATGGAGAGATCTCGTTGTTACCATAAAGCACGTTACGAGGAACGTGATTCATGGTAACACCAAGCCTCAGATACTCCTGAGCTTCGTGCAGACGACGGCGGGTCTCCCACAGCTCATACACCAGACAGCGATGGATTTGGTCCATAATATGAACCAACCTCGCCAACTGGCGTACATGTGGGTCCTCTCCAAACTGAATCTCATCGAACGTGCTCACTTTTGCTCTAGGACCTTGTTTCGGGAAGTGATCATAGGGTGGTTGAGACATCTCTGTCAAATCATGACGAAGAAGACTCATCATCCTACGAGCTGCTTCCTGAACGGCCATAGACTCAGAGGTGGCATGTACATGGATACAGTATGGAATACTACCCACCACTTATCTGGCAATAACATTGATGATAGCCCGGTACTCCTCCATCCCGGGTCCTCGATCTCGACGATAGATGGCTATTAACGTTGCAATGAGGTATATCTGTGCATCCTTTTAATTGTACTAGAATGGCAACTTCTGTGTATACATTTTGTGTATCTCTAACATATGTAGTAAATGATTAAACCCCTGTGTATGGATTTATTTATTAATAATAGTTTCTCATTAAAACAGATAGTTGATTTACCCAGAGAAATGCACTTGCATGAATGAGACCACTTCGCTTTCAACTCAATGGCGCTTTGATAATTGGGGCCCTTCACTACCGAGAGGGCTGGAATATGGTGATGAGATCCCTTCTCTGTAACTTAAATGTGTATTATTGCCATTACATGTACAGGTCAAAAAAATACTTGCTCGTGCAGTTGAACATCTTATGCTTAACAGCTTTTGCTTTTTTCCACCCATTCTAGCAATGTTCTATCAATATTGTTCATTACAGCACCCATATTAGCTAAGTTACTGCTCCTACAAATCCTATTTTGTTAACACTTTCAGCTCAACTGGGTCCATCAAGGACTTCGTGTTTGTATGTATGTACACTTTCACTGCTTGGTTGCTCTATTTTCTATACTTGCTGCTTCCTTTCTCTGTTTGGTGAATATTCACGACTCACCTATGTCCGAGACTAAATGCTGTTTGTATTTCTCTATTTTGTAAATGCGCTGCTTCCTTGCTGTATTTTGTAAATATTTACAACTCACCTATGTCCGAGACCGACTTCACTTTATATATACGTGTCCATTCGTCACTCCTTCCTCTTTATATCAATCCCGCAGATAATAGCAATTTTTCCTTCAAAGAAATTCTACAATAGACTATATAACTACACTAAAAACGATATAAGCTATTTAATATAGTTCAATTTGCACTCACTGTCAACCTGATTACGGCCCGCACCATTTGGTGCGGGTGATGTTCTAGTTATTAAGATTCCAGATAGGATTGGGGTCCAAATGGTTTCACAAGGATTGCAGCAGCATCTTAAGATCCTACTGTACAAATTGAGCTCAAACTTTGATTGAGCCCACTTCATTTGTGAACACTTCATGATTCTGTAAGTAGTCTGGATCTCGGCGGTAAACCGTAAACTTGGTCGTCCGATCTCGCCTCAGCCTAAATAAGGGCCCACCTTAGTACCTTACCCGTAGTTAACAGTCTTTGCGTAGTATAGATCTTTGGGCCTATCCAGACCTTGCACTTCCAGTCTTGGGCTTGATTTATATAAATATAAACTTAGTGAATCACATACCAAATTTAAGGGACAATATTAATTTTCCATTTTGTAATTCGATTAGATTATGACCTGTATCTTTTACCAAATCTGAAACAATAAGAAAGCTAATTTGACTCCATGGTATCTTTGCGCCACTTCTTCTTCTTCTCTCTCTCTACCTATTTCAGTATCTCTTTCAGCAGTTACTCAATTACATCTACTAATATTTGACGCAGTTATGAATCATATGTCATCAATCAGTTGAGCCTGCTCCTGAAAGGCACGCCGGTTTTCGGCAGCCAAAGTCCCCAGCATGTTGCCAACGGTGAAGTTGCCGGCGTCCGCGGTGCTGTTGAGCACGTGGTACCCGGGCCAAGTCACCCTCCTGCTCGTGTCCGACCCGGGCCCGGAGTTGTTGTACTCGGCGTAGTACAGCGTGCTCAGGGCGAAGTCGCCGTCCCACGGCATCCACCCGGCCGGGTCGACCAGGCCGCCCAAGGCGGACTGCATGATCACCGTGCGCGAGTATATCTGCCACGGCCTGCCGAGGTAGGTGGCTGTGGAGAACGCCGTGTTCGCGGCGAGGTCGGGCGCGGCCACGATGGAGCAGCCCTGGATGATCGTGCCGGTGTTCTGGTTCGAGTGGTTGCGGCCCTGCGCCGTGACGGTGTTGCTCTGGCCGGCCATCGGGAGCCGGTTGTAGAAGGTGCAGTCCTGGAACACGACGGCGGCGTTGCCGAAGACGTAGTCGACCGTGCCGTAGATGTCGCAGGCGCGGTAGAACTGTTTGCAGGAGTGGGCGTAGAGGGTGTCCTGGTACCCCTCGAAGCTGCACTGGTAGAACGTCGAGAAGTCCGCGCCGCAACGGAGCGCCACGGCCTGGTGCTTCGCCGCGCCCGCTGTGTTCCGGAACGTCATGTTCACTGCCACGAACCCTTCCCCAATCACAGCTGCAGGTAGCAAACGTAAGGTTAGGATGCACTAGCAGTTTGCAATGATCAGCGACTCTGCAAGCGTGTAGTGACACACCTGACTAATACCATTCCGTTTAATTTTTTAGTGGAAGTGTAAGCTTACAAAAAGGATACAACTAAATAATCTTGGGCTGTCATGTCATGTCACTGATCTTCCGGCGTAAGGTATATATTAGGGGCAATTCGTTATTTGTCACCGAAAGCTTGCATCATCTCTTATATGTCACTCATTGTGTCACTAATATGTCAGTTCGGACCTCACATGTCAATGACACAATAAGTGATTTTGGAAATTTTCGATGGCTCATAAGGAATTAACCCTATATATTAACCTATCTCAAGAGTCAACTCACTTTGACTTGTAAAGTGCTCAATTTACTTCTAGGTTCTAGCTAGCTAGCTAGCTCGTTAATTTTCTAAGAGCTATAGTAGCAACGACAAACTTTCAAGCATTACCAATAGGAGAAAACTAAATTGAACAACTCACCGAACGTGGCGGAGTTGAAGGTCGTCCAGCCGTCGTCGAAGCTCCTGTTGCCGGTGATCACCGTCTGGCCGATGCCGTCACCGACCATCATCACATACTTTTTGTTCTTGGGCACCACCACATTGTCCTCGTACACGCCCGCGACCACGTGTATCACGGCAGCCGCCGCTGCCCGTCCAGATTGGTCGGCGCCGCCACGGCCGCCCGATGGTCGTGTAGTTTCGGCGCCGCTCGTCCACCGTCACCAAGATCGACCATCGACACCGCCGAGGCGGCCCTCGATGGCCATCCTGCGCACCATCTGTTGTCGGTGGCGTCGAAAAGCCCCTCCGCGGTGAGGCAGCCGTCGACGCCCTCGCTTGGCCTTGCGAGGCACCCACGCCCGGGTTTTCAATTTCGATGAGCAAAAATTCGGGTCCACGAAATCACCGAAATTACCGAATTTCGGTAATTTAATTCAATTCGACAAATGGCGAAATTGGCATTCGAATTTGACTGAATTTCATCAAAAAATTTACAAATTTTGACCAAATTTTGAATTCTGTTTGAATTTGACCTGAATTCATGTGCAACCGAATTTTTTTGAGCGAAAGGGGAAAAATTCGAGCTCCACCGAAATCACCGAAATTTCGCGAAATTTCGCGAAATTTCGCCGAAATTTGAAACCCTGCCACGCCCTGGTGAAGAGCGACAGCAAGACGCTGTACAGCTTGGTGCTGTTGGTCATCGGCACGGCGAGTCCGTTGCGCACGGACCACGCCGAGGCAGCAGCCTGCAGGCCGTCGGCGCACGTCTGCTGGTTGGTCAGGACCGCCGACAGGAGCGTCTGCACGTCCTCGGCCTGCGGGTCGAGCAGCGTGTTGGTCGTGTTGAGCGTGGCGCCGGCGGCGGACAGGAAGTCGATGTTGAGCCCCGAGAGGAGCTGGCAGTCCTGCAGCGCCGCGACCGCGCCAGCGGAGAGGCCGAGCCGCCGCGGGCGAGGTAGCGGTTGACGAGGCCGAGGAACTTGTTGGCGTTGGAGAGGGACTTGGCGGCGGAGAACCGGGCGTAGGTGTAGAGGTTGTTGGTGCCGTTCGCTGGGAGGACGGACCGGCAGAATATGGGGTCCGTCGTCTCGTTGCACGCCGTGGCCGGCGTCTGGTCGGAGCGGGCCAGGAGGAAGAAGGAGAGCAGGAGGAGGGCGGAGAGCGTCGTGGTAGTGTGGAAGGCCGCCATGTTTTGTTAGGCTAGCTAGTTAAGCTGTAATCAACTAGTGTCGCGTTTCTTAAGTGAGTGTATAATGTACTTGTGCTTGAGCAATCGATCGAGGTGTCCTTTTATAAGGTGGATTAGAGAAGGGCCTCATGGTAATTTTGCGAGGTTGGCAGACATGCATGGTGGTAGCCCTTAGCCATTTGGCTGTTCGTGCACTACAACAAAATAGGTTATAGTAGACGCCCCATCACGCATAGTTTGAACCGCCTCGTGTTGGGTCTGTCCCGACCTGCGGGTGGCGCGGAAAACCTATCACAGACGGTATTTTTAGAACCGCTCGCATGATAGTCATCTATCACGATGGTTTATTAATAGAGCCATTCGTGAATTATCACGACGGTTCTATTTACAAACCGCTCGTGATAATCCCAATCACGCATTTGGTTCTAGTATAGAACCGTCGTATTATCACGACGGTTCTCAACAAGAACCGCTCGTGATTGGTCGGATATCCTGCACGGTTATTATTGAAAACCGCTCAGTGATATTATACGACGGTTAACGAGAACCGCTCGTGATAGTCATCTATCACGATGGTTTATTAATAGAGCCATTCAGGAATTATCACGACGGTTCTATTTACAAACCGCTCGTGATAATCTCAATCACGCAGCGGTTCTAGTATAGAACCGTCGTATATCACGCACGGTTCTCAACAAGAACCGCTCGTGATTGGTCGGATTATCACTGCATTTGCGGTTATTATTGAAAACCGCTCAGATATTATCTGACGGTTACAACGAGAACCGCTCGTGATAATTAGTTATCACGCAGCGGTTACGTTAAGAACCATCTGTGATATCCTGGCTCCATATAAATTGAGCCCGACACATCCTCTCGCCAGACCGCCAGGTTCACTGTCGTGACCGCCTCGCCACTACTCTCTACATCAAGCGCTTTGGAGCAACCCCCTGCCGCTGGGCTCCACTGAGATCTGCTAGCTTCTCCTCCCCCAGGTGCCAGGCCACTTCCCTGCCCTAGCTCCTCCAACCTGCGGCTCGATCCTCCCCTAATTAAATAGATGGAGTAATACTGATTATCCTTTATCTACTCTATTGATTAATGATTTTCCCTTATTTTGCTACTCTGTACATGGACCCTAGCTAATGTTTTGTTTTCTTTGTTGTATTCCTTAATCGAAAGCATAGGGTTTAAGTTTCAATTAATAGTTCTCACCAAAGCTATAAATTCTTAGAAAAAGGCAATTAAAACATCTAGCTCTCAATTTGATGGACCCTAATTCCAGAAAATGAAAAGCAAAACATATGTAGCCTTTAATCTGGTGTAATTTCTTTGTGCAACGATGAGACAAAATGATGCGGCCCAGTTAGCCCCTACTTATTCAATATCGATACATAATATTTCTTATATGCAATCTTTTGTTAATAACAAGGAGGACGATATGTGTGCACATGGATCAGGGGCTGCACATGTGCTAGGTGTGCCAGCAGATGCGCGTGTACCGGGCCGAGCAGCACGCATGGGCATAGAGCCAGAAAGCAACCGTGTCAAGCCAAGAAAGCTAGAAGATTTTGGATGGTTCAGTGTTCATGCACCAGGAGTTCCTATTTTGCATGGCAATCCCAGGAGGATTGGAGTCTATAAACTACATGATTCCCTTGGAGATAAGTCAAGAAATAAAAAGAGGAGTTCCTATTTTGAGGTTTCAAAGGCAACAAATTAGGAAGGGGCTCACCCGCACGCAAAAGTCTGTTTTGGAATTGCGTGGGTCTCTTTCATTATGTGCTCTTGGATGCTGAAAGTTGCGATTTCGATCAACGAGATCCTTTCCGCTGATTGGTGGCTGCGACGTCGTCGGATCAAGTGAAGCTGCTGTCTTCATACTATTCCATAAAAAGTAATCTGATCTTTTGTGGTTTTGTTGATCTAAGGGTGAGAACTTCTTGTGCTTCATGGAGATAATCCAGTTAAGATTACTAAATAATAATATATTCATATGTGTTTCTAAGTTGACAAATGCGTGTACTTTTTAACGTTATACTTTACAGGATCCTCCCCGAGAAGAAGTCCACAAAGCAATTGAAGATTGCAGAGCTGCTGGAATACGTGCGGTGACCGACGTTTGTACTATTGCGCTCTTGCTGCCCATGTTTTTTTTTCAGATTCATTTTTCCTAAACAAACACGTCCCATACTTTTCAATTTCTCTCTTTTTTGCGTCTTAATAATACTTCTTATAATCATCATCTATCTTCAAGGCCATAGTTATTCTGCGTACAACATGCCTTGTTCTATTAGATTACATTCCTTTTTCCCCAGAACAATCATTCTACGATCTATTGTTGACATACTTCCTATGACAGCTCCCGGCAACCAGTTGATGCCGATCCAACGCCCTCACCTGCTACAAAGAAAGTCACACCAGACAACAGTCCGCCCAAGTAACCAACAGGTATATTCTGAACGCTTTGTATTGCTCAGGTATCTAATTCCTCCTGCTATCTACACCCCTGACAATTGCTCGCCGATATTCCATCTTGCAGCTTAATCATCCCATCCAGATGCTGCATGTACGATACTCTTTCATATAGCGACAGATCGCTGTCTTCTGTACTTCTGTTGTACAATAGATATCCGAACTGCCCACTGTATCACAGGGACAGTCTTACCTTTTGTAAACCGTCTGCTATGTTCGCTGCGCAGCTCGTTCCTTGTTCAACTAATAATCCTCTCTATCAGTAGTCCAGACGCCATATGCTCAAAAGTACATCTTCTTTTACACTTGCTCTTTATACATTTTTTTTCGGGTGATATACTACTCCCAAATAACATCGGTAGTACAACCGTTCCCAGTAACCATTTCGTACCATCCAACCATCGAAATCATACCCTCTGCGTTATATGAGAATCCAAGCTCAGTTCTGGATCCGGGATCCGTTCACAGGGAAGCGGAAAAAAAACAACCAGCAGTAGCACCAATACATTGCCAGCTGATTAGTAATTTGCTGGCTCACCCATCATCCTCACAGAACCAGATATGAATTCGATCTGCTCCAACGAATTGGTTGGTTGGTTGGTTCATCACATCTTAGATATATGATCCTTGTGCGATGGCCTTGAAGACGGTAACTGCCTGCAGCAATAGATCGCAGCTTGAGGGCCTACACTGCATAAAGACTGTTTAGTTTAGAAAATGGATAATGAGGGTGTATATTATCTATCGATCGTGAAGATTACATGATGTATAGTGAAGTGCATACCTGAAAAATCTTGTGTTTGATTTAAAGCAAAACTTGAACTACAAACAAATAGGTGCTAAAAAGGAAATAGATAAAACAAAGAAAAATTTCCACATGAGAGAATTGTTTCGGGCTAATTATCCCAGAAACTATTCAACAAAAATTATACATGAAAACTTGTTTAGAAAAATAATTACAAACACATAGGAACAGCACCTTGTTTGAATTTTGCAGAAATTCACGAAAGGTTTTAGCCTCTACAAATTTTACTGTAGTAACTACTTGAGTCCAGTAGCCTACACAAAAAGTTTCATAAATTTTTGACGTCTTTTGGTTGGCGAATTAAATCGGCAAAGATTTCAGCTGTTAATTCAAAAAAACCAAAACCTGTACTATTCCTCGGGCTCGAGCCCAAACAATCCGGTCGAACCAGACCGCCTCCATAAGTGGATCGGACTCGGCGTCTCTGAGCCGTTGGATTTGAAGTCAACCGTCCAGATCAACTGAGCTGTTCGGACCATCCAAACAAACAAGCGATCTGAACCGTTGAATCGCAATCGGACGGACCAAATTGATTTGGCCGTTCGGACCATCTGGTTATCGCTTTTCATCTGGACCGTGCATTTCCGATCCAACCACTGAGATCAATCCGACTCGAGTCGCTCGGCTGTTTCGCTGACCAGTGGGCCCCAGCGCCAGACTTCATCTTCCACGCGCCCCTGGCCACCATGACCCGAGCTAGCCAGCGCGTGGACACGCGCCTTGCGCACGACTGCCAGCACACCCCGCTCGCCGTCGGTTTTGGCTGCCCGCCCGTGGTTTTCACCGGCTCGTCGTCCCGCCTACCACGTTGAGCGTATGCAGTCGCACTGCCCTCAACCTAGCGCCAGCTCGCCATGCCCGTGTCGTCGTGGCCGTGACCGTCGCGCCCATGACCGGCCGAACCAGCCTCGGCCTCTCCATTTCCTTCACCTATAAAGAAGGAGCTTACAAGCTTGCTCTATCCCTGCTGCCATTCCTTTGCCTCCCTCTCCAATTCGCCCATCTCCAAAACTCAACCCGAGCTCCAAATTGAGCCAGCTCCGAATGCCGCACCACACCACCCGAACCGCCGCTCACCATTACAGCCGTGTCGATGAACTCCGGCCAACCTCGCATGCGTCACGGCGCGTCACGCCACTCCCGGAGCCAAAGCCCTCAACCAATTTTGGCTTTGGACCACCGTGGAGCTGCGCGTGCTTCTGCTTCCCCGTGACCGGCCAACATCGCCCCCACCGTCGCCGCCATTGATCCGGCCTTCCTCTCTTCAATTCCTCCTCATGGGAGTACCCTCTAGCCTTCCTCTACCACCCCTGCTCACTCACTCGTGCTGTATCCCTCTCCAGGTCGCCGGCACCGGTGAAGCTCCCGCGCCGTTCATGGTCGACGTCGCCGGCTCACCTCGGCGTTTCCCCTTCTTCTCCGACCCCTCCGGCGTGCTCCTGGAACCCCAGGTATGCTCATGCTTCCCCTGATTCGGCCCTTATTCCACCCGAGCGCCACCGCGCCGTTTCACTCCCAAGGCCGGCCGCCAGTCGCACCCTCCCGGCCGCCACAGTGCCATCGGAGACGCGCCAAGGCCACCCTCATGGTCGCCTTGTCATCATGGTTCCATTTTCGCCATTACCGGCCACCTCCTTAGCCCTTGTCGCCGGCGACGACCGCTGCCCCTTTTCAGCCCGAGCCTCCCCCTGTTCACTGTCTCGATGAAGCTTTTCTGTGTCTGTCATTTGAGCTCCTTGCTTATACATCAAACCTCTTTTAGTGCTAACAAATATTATGGATGCCATTTATGTCACCTAAATGATTTAGAAAGTTTAGAGTTTAAGGTTTGTATGAAGATTTCCACTTCAGTTCAAAAGACCTTGTGGTCTGTTGTTGGAGCAAAGAAGATGAAAAATTGTGTTGTCAGTTGCATGAACAGACTAATGCTTTATATGAAAAATCTGAAACTAACAGTGGGTTAATGAATTTACTAACCATCTTGTAACTAACTTTGGCCTACTCAATGAGTTAACCATGTTAAAGGTTGAGTCTAAAGGAAATAGCTAATAACACTCCAGTTCAGAAAAGTTCTATTGTTTGATATTGAACAGAGAAGGCTTTGTGACCGAAAGTTGACAGTAGGTTTATGACCTGGGTTAAATACAAGTAGTTAAAGCATGGTATTGATTCAATTAGTTATTTGATCATTCAAAGATTAATTAACAAATGGATAAGTGAATTTGTAAAAAGTTAAGTTAACCAACTCTCTTAAAAGACTGAATGAACAGAGAAGTAAATCTGAAAGTAATAAAGTTTGACAGTAGGCTAATGAACCTATTGAATAACTAACTGATCTTGTGACTGATCATGGAACCACTCAGATGAGTTAACAGAAATTTTAAGTTGGAATTGGCAAGAAGTTTTAGTTAAACAATACTTCAAATCAGAAGAATTCTTTTAGAAGGAATGTTGAATAGAGAAGGAGTCGAGATGAAAAATTAAAGTGTCAGTAGACCTCATTTGCAAAGCCAACCAATTCACTGCCAACTAATGTTTTGAATGTCAATTAGGTCACCCAAATAGATTAACCATTTGAACACTTAAGCCATTAGTAATAGTCAAATCTGAAAAATCAAGAATTAAGGTAAAGTTTCAGAACCAACAGGGAACGACCAAATCTTTTGATGAAGTATTGAACAGAACAGGAGAGCCGAATGCATATGGAAAATAACAGGCCATAAGCTAATGCCTTTTCATTTACAAGTATTTAGAAGACATGTTAATTGAGTTAGCCCTTAGCAATTAATCCAAAAGAGCAAGAACTAAATAAGATGCAAGAATTGGAATACAGTGTTGCCAAGTAACAGTATGGTTGAACCGTATCAAGTGCCAAAATAAATTACTTAGAAAGTATAATTAGCCATCATCATTTAATCTAACAGAGTAAAACTAATTAGAAATCAAGTTTCGGAATGTGGTTAGCAAAACAACAGTAGGCCTTATGCCATGATTTTGATAATAGCAATAGTAACAATAGGATATGAGATGGTAAGGCAATTAGAGATTAAAAATCAATAGTATATATTTTAGTTGGAAGATAACTCAGTAATAGTTGCACCTTAGCATAGGCTTAGTCATTTAATGACTATAAAAAGGACACACTTAAATCATGGAATTTCCTTGATAAATAGGAGATAATAACAGAAAGAATCATTAACATGAGCTGGACCTCCCATACGAATCATAGTAAGTTACTTATAATAAAACAATATCAAGTCAACGACAGATCAAATGTAAATCAACTTCATCTAACTTACACCTTTAATAGTTTATAACAGGACGAACAAATTATAAAATGAGATGATCCTTTCTCAATTCTAAAGGAATGCACTCTCACTGTTAGAGAGTATAAAATTCAGAAAATACACTTTCAACATCACCTTTAGTTATTTTGCAAGATTTAACATCCGAAAGCAAATCTAAAGAGTATTACCTAACCAGATAATCCCTCCCACCTAATATCCAGTGAGGAATGTTCCTGCGAACATTCTTTCTCCGTGGGATTTATCTACTTTTGTCTGTAGTATTTCCCTCATGAGCTTCTTTAGATATACTTTGGTCTAAAGAATTTCCTTAATCAACCCCTCCGAAATACTTTGTCTATAGTATTTCCTTCATCAGCTCCAGATGAGTATATCTTAATCTCATCTGAATTACTCCCTTCCTTCAAGACGCCGATAAATATGTTTAGTCTTATTTGAAGTGTTTCATTTGGTTTGAATATATTTTTATTGGATCTCATTTGGTTATTTTCAGACGCTCTTGGATTTAATCGTAATATGGGTAGTTAGATTCTGCCGCTGTGATGGGACAACATTCCCAACAGGATCGAGATTTTCAAAACATTAAACAAGATCAAGGTTATCTGAACAACATAAGCAAGAACAAGGCAAGCACCCCCTTTGATCATATTGATCCCAATATTTTACTTATTGTACTTTGTTTTGCAAATCCTATTATGCATGTGTGTATTTCTTGTATGAAAATGCTATTATCGGGAAAACGGTAGTTGTAAATCCTACTTGCTGCATATGTCTCCTTGAAATATTGATCCCTTACTGTTGTAACCTTTAGAATATGGGTTAGACAATATATAATGTCAATTGGGAATTTATGAGTGCAGTCATTGCACAAATGCAACTAGAGCAATAGAATTTCTGAAAATTGATTAAAGGACAATATGTTAATTCGAGAATTTGGGATTATCTTGGAAAATGTTCAGAGGAGTTACCTCTGTTATTTTTATGAAAATGACATGAAAACTTTAGTCTTTAGACACGGGCGAGTTATAGTGTATTTCTGAAATAGTGAGGATCGAAACTCACTAGTAGATAGGGTGGAGATCTCGCCCGTAGTCAATTAAGGACTGAAGCCAGCAAATCTGGGACTAAGACCTAATCGTACAACCATATGTGCTAGGATGGGGTAGCCGTAGCTAACTAAGTTATCGAAATCTTAGCCTTGCATGACAGTAGGCGGAAGTACGCGCGCACATTGTCGGGGAACCGGTAATGCCGACGCAACTGCGAATGCCTCACTTCGACGGGTGTTATCTGGCGAAGTGAGGGATTTACTTTGACACGGGTTTCTGTCCGGCAAAGTAAAGGGACTCACTTGACGGGTTTCTGTCCGGGCAAGTGAGGGACTCACTCAACGGGTTTTATTCGACGAGTGAGGGTCCTCACTCAGCGGCTATCATCCGTGGGAGAATGAGGATGACGATTTGCAGGGCTAGTGCAGGGTTAGGACTAGATAATGTAAAGGCTGTGTCGCGAACTCTAGACTGCTTACCTTCAGAAGTGAGCGGTGGCATCCACGGATGCCGAACAAACTAGAGATATTCCAGGCAACTGGAGTACCGCGTACTATGGGTAAAGTTGTACACCTCTGTAGAGTGATAAACTATTCGAATAGCCACACTCGCAGTCAGGAGCATGCTTAGTGCGGCTGGTATGGCGGTAGCTTTTGTTTTCCAAACTGTTTTGTCACAAAAGATTAGGGTAGTGACATGGGGTTTACCATTTGTTGAGTTAACTGCCATTTCTATGGCTTTGTTGCTATTTCTATAGCGGATGGTCATTTCTATGACTGATTTGCTATTTCTATAGCAGGACTGTCATTTCTATGGTTGAACATGAATTTGTCAGTGCCATTTCTATAGCGGAATATTGATTATATTTTTACTTACAACCGAGTAGGGTTGTAAGTGTTTGTTGTTACTTGTTTAGTTACTTTACTTACTATCATGTACTTACTTTTTCATAAACTGCTCTTTCAAATACCGTTGCAAATTATTACTTATGAGTATTGCAAATAAATTTGGCTTTGAGCAAAAGAACTTGTAGAATAGAGCCATACATTTGACAGCCTTGCATCTAATATAATATTTGCGATACACTACAAGTCTTGCTGAGTACACAAGTACTTAATCTTGCTATTGTTGTTGGTTTAGAATTTGCAGATGAGCCTCACGCTGCATTTATTTGAGTTCTTTGCACCGCAATCAAGGGTTCGGTGTGAGGTCTACTTAGGCCTTGTTCCTTGTCGGTTGCCTGAGGGATCGGATGGGCACACCTCTAGACTTTTGCTACTACTACTATGTCTTCCGCTGCTATTTATTTTGTTTACTCTGATAACTCCTTTTATTTGGCCAGTCGGTCATTGTTGTAATAACCATTGTAAAAGCTTAAGTAGAATATCCCTTTTGCTTTACTTTAGTATGTGATTGTATGGATATAATGCCAAATGTTGTGAATGTGTGCGCTAGCTTTTAATCCTGAGACTAGCACGGTATACACATAAGACCCACGGGTATCCATGCCTGGGGGAGGACTTGGCGGAATTTGTGACATATAATGGAGAAGAGCATGCAGCTCACAAATATCTACTTCATCCTTCATACTACTCTTCCATAAAAAGTAATCTGATCTTTTGTGGTTTTGTTGATCTAAGGGTGAGAACTTCTTGTGCTTCATGGAGATAATCCAGTTAAGATTACTAAATAATAATATATTCATATGTGTTTCTAAGTTGACAAATGCGTGTACCTTTTAACGTTATACTTTACAGGGTCCTCTTGCTGCCCATGTTTTCTTTCAGAATCATTTTTCCTGAACAAACACGTCCCATACTTTTCGATTTCTGTCTTTTTTTGCGTCTTAATAATACTTCTTATAATCATCATCTATCTTCAACGCCATAGTTATTCTGCGTACAACATGCTTTGTTCTATTAGATTACATTCCTCCTGCTGTCTACACCCAAGTAACCAACAGGTATATTCTGAACGCTTTTTATTGCTCAGGTATCTAATTCCTCCTGCTATCTACACCCCTGACAATTGCTTGCCGATATTCCATCTTGCAGCAACTGGACTGTGTCGAAAAGTGTACTATCCATCGCTGCTTAATAGATATCCGAACTGCCCCCTGTATCACAGGGACAATCTTACCTTTTGTAAACCGTCTGCTATGTTCACTGCGCAGCTCGTTCCTTGTCCAACTAATGATCCTCTCTATCAGTAGTCCAGAGGCCATATGCTCAAAAGTACATCTTCTTTTACACTTGCTCTTTATACATTTTCTTTCGGGTGATATACTACTCCCAAATAACATCGGTAGTACAATCGTTCCCAGTAACCATTTCGTACCATCCAACCATCGAAATCATACCGTCTGCGTTTCACCGGTATTCAGGCTACTAGTTATATGAGAATCCAAGCTCAGTTCTGGATCCGGGAAACGTGACAAGAGAGCTCCCGTTCAAAAAAATAAAATAAAAAATGTGACAAGAGAGCATATATAATACACAGGCTGCGTCACAGGGAATGGGGAAAAAAAAACAACCAGCAGTAGGTCACCCAATACATTGCCGGCTGAATACTAATTTGCTGGCTCACCCATCATCCTCACAGAACCAGATATGAATTCGATCTGCTCCAACGAATTGGTTGGTTGGTTCATCACATCTTAGATATATGATCCTTGTGCGATGGCCTTGAAGACGGTAACTGCCTGCAGCAGTGATATGTACGGCAGCTTTAGGGCCTACACTGCATAAAGACTGTTTAGTTTAGAAAATGGATAATGAGGGTGTATATTATCAATAGATCGTGAAGATTACATGATGTATAGGGTAGTGCATACCTGAAAAGTGAAGGAAAAAAAGGCAGCCGACAGCTTGTTGTGCGGGCAGAAATATGTGCCCAAGAAGCCATCCAGTAATTGATCAGTTCAGAGATTTCTAACGAATTCTGACCTTCAGCTTGCTACAGTGTGCATTTAGCTCCTCGCTGCAACAGGAGATGGACAGTTCTTCCAGGGAAGGTGGGAGACCCTTTTCCGGCAGCCTCGAGATGCCCTTGCAATCAAAGATCTCCAACCACTTGAGGGAGGGAAGGCTGTGCAGCCCCGCAGGAAGATGTACGAGATTCGAGCAATACCGAAATACGAGCTCTCGCAGGGACGTGAGGAGCTGAAGCGCTTCTTCTTGCTCATCTGTTAGTTGTCTTGTCACTTTGTCCCCCGAAATCTGAAGGCGTTGGAGGGAGCCGAGGTGCTCGCAGAACGACGTGGTAAGGGCAGAGGGGTCATCGATCGAAACCCTTTCCAGGCGATGGCATAGCTCATAGCCCCCTATCTGTACGCGAGGGCATCTCTCCACTTTCAAATCGGTAAGGTCCCGGAGGGATTGCAAGCTGTTCAGTGAATTGAGCGACTCGCAACCTCTGATTTCCAGCCTCTCCAATGCTGTGCAGGAGCCAAGCTGCAAAGATGTCAAATTTGGACTCTCCGATACCACTAATGTGGAGAGGGAAGGGAGCTGGGCCAAAAAACAGGGCAGAATCTCCTCTCGGAGATTATAGATCTGAAGCACCTTAACTGATGGAGGAAGTAGTTGGGCATGACCGCTTCCCTCATACTGCTCTTGAGATCCGCGATCCCATGCAGCAGACAGCTCAGAATTCATCTCGATGTGCAAGCTTCGAAGGGAGCCGAGGTACTGCAAGCCCTCCAACACAGCCAGCTGTTCACATCCACAGATTCGCAGCTCCTCCAAGGCCGTGCAGGATTCCAGCTGTAGAGATTTCAAACCTACAGTGTCAATCTGTAGGATTCGGAGAGAGCAGAGGAACTGCAAGCCCTCCAGCACAGCCAGCTGTTCACATCTCTGGATTTCCAGATCCTCCAAGGCCGTGCAGGATTCCAGCCGTAGAGATTTCAAACCTACAGTGTCAATTCGGAGAGAGCAGAGGACCTGCAAGCCCTCCAAAACAACCAGCTATTCACATCCCTGGATTTCCAGATCCTCCAAGGCCATGCAGGATTCCAGCTGCAGAGATTTCAAACCTACAGTGTCAATCTGTAGGATTCGGAGAGAGCAGAGGAACTGCGAGCCGTCCAACACAGCCAGCTGTTCACATCCCCAGATTAGCAGCTCCTCCAAGGCCGTACAGGATTCCAGCCGTAGAGATTCCAAATTTGGGCTCTCCTCTACTTCCAATTGTCTGAGAGAGGTCTGATTGTCTGGGAAGTAAGGCTGCAACTTTGTTGGGAGATGCTTGATCTGGAGCTTCATGAGAGACGACGGAAGGGAAAATCTTTCATCGGCGGACGAGAGCAGCTTGGGGCAAGAACAAATACTCAACTCCACGACGGAGACGAATGCTCCAAACCCTTCCTTGCTGCCACAAAACTGCAGTTCTGGGCAACGACCAATAGAAAATATCTTGAGGGTTGAGAGGACATTTAACGGAATGTACAAGAGGTACTCATCTTGGGCTAAGCATGTCGGCAAGACAGCTAGACATTCTGAGGATGAAGCCAAATTGCTACTTTCTTCCTCTTGTCTGGGCTGAAAGATTGATATAGATTTTATCTGGGGGCAATCCTCTAAATACAATTCCTCAAGGGACTGTACATGTGGCAGCATTTTAGTTAGTCACTTGCCTGCTATACCACATGACTGAATTTTGAGGCGTGTGAGAGATGGGAGAAGAAGGCAACTTGCTTGTGCTCTACTATCTTCATGGATGTCCCCTGGCATAGTATAAGATGAGAGCAGATTACCACATTTGAAGATTTCCAATGCCCTTAAATTGATGAGTTGCCTGAAGCCTCCAAATGAAAGAGAGACAAGATTTGGACAGTCTTCTATTCGCAATCTTGTTATGTCCCTCAGATTTTGGAATGCCAGCACACTCTCATCTAGCACCCTCAACACATTAGAGGACTTGACCAAGAATCCTTGATAGTAGTCTGTCCCCATTGTTGGAAGTGTTGAAACTTTTTCGACGGATAGTCGAGTATTTATAGAAGGCGGCACGGGTAACACCATCAAAAGAGGACAATCTTGTATCGTCAGCTCACGAAGACTAGATGGCCATTCCTTTTGAGCAGCTTCAGAAGATGAAAATTGCACAAATGAGAAAACGGTTAGTTTGCCGCAATATTCCATGAACAACTCTTAAAATTAGGGGCTAGTTACTTCCCATTCACAGTTAAGGGTTGGAAAAACTGATCAAATAACTTAATCTGCCAACCAATTTAGTCGTTTTCTCATTTTCTTTACTTCAGTTCAATTTAGTTTCTAATAAAATAAATCAATAATTAACTTAGATATATAGATCTAAATTCCTTTGGTTGTAGCTCAAAAATGCTTATTACAAATGAAAGCATGCATTTGCATTTGTAAAAACCTGTAGCTAAGAGGTACTATATTGTAATATGCATTCAACTCAAATAATCGTGTACGCTACAAATACAACTAATGCATATTAATTCATACAGATGTTAGCAAAGTAAGAATTTGATTGGACTAACGCAAATTAATTGCCAACCTATATGAACATAACATAATGAATAGGCCAACCAAATTTCATTTTGTTTCATTATTTTTATGTGACCACAGTTTAAGAAAATAAAAATAAAGGCACCAAAAGATCAAATAAACTGAATGCTCACCCATATTTGTACTAATGCAACTTTCAAGGCTCGACATCTGAATTAGCTCCATCTTCTCCAGAGAAGGAATCGACAATTCTTTCAAATAATTCATATCAACTAACTTCAACTCCTTGAGAGACCGCATCCCTTCTAGTGGAAGGATTTTTTGGCTGCAGTTTTAGACATCACAATTGTATTAGAGATGCATAATTAAATATAAGAATACCAGCATTTATGAGGACAAAGCTTGATGTGGAGTATGTTGAGATATGGAAACATGACTTATGATCATCTTCAAGAGAAAAATAGTGCTGGAAAAGAGTGAACTCTTTTAGTTCAGGGCAGTGATTGATCATTAGTATCCTTAGATGGGATATCAATTCCCTCCCATATGCATTTTTTCAATTTTGGCATTCCAATTAGGACTAACTTCACCAAAGAAGTAATTGAAACTTACTTTAAATTCCACATGCTAATAAGTGTCAGCTCTCTAAGGAGTGGAAACATCTCGAGAGATGGAAGAATTTGCCATCCCTTGCACTTCTCTAGATGAAGCGTCTTCAGAGAGGTCACTGAGACATTACTATCAAGCCAGGTGGGGGAGGTAGCACCACTGTACCCGGTTATATGTAGATATTTGAGGTTCTGATTTGGTCGAAGACCCTCAAGAACAAGCACATCTCTTGTTCCCTCTGTAGTAGGTTCAGGGCTCATACCGCTATCATCCCATGACAACCACAACATTTCTAGATGCCCTTTGTCTATTAATTTTGCTTGGCTGGCCTCTTCTTTAGTCTTGATATTTCCAAGTTGAGAAATTCCAAGTTTTACAAGTTTGTTCATGGGCTGAAGCTGTTGTATCTCGAAACCACAAGCATTTTGAACCCTGAACACTCGTATCTCCTGAAGAGAGGTCATGATGCCGATGCTAGGGATCGTTGAGTGCACTTTCTCATTAGCAAAAAGATGTCGCAAATTAACAAGATTATTCATACGATTAGGTACTGTAGGATTGGCATCAGTACTGCCCCAGATGCTGCGGAACTCCAATACTTGAAGGTGATAAAATCTTGTCAAAGCTTGAGGAAAAGCAATGTCCTCTTGATTTCCATATGCAAATACATTATTAGAGGGGGCATACATGAATTCTAGGCAACGGAGATGATACGGCTTTATAAAATTGTGTACAGAGTCAATGTCAGCACCTGTCACATAAATTCTTAAGAGTCGTAAACTTTCTGTCTCTTTGCACAAACTTTGAAAGGACCTAGTCCTCAGTAAATTTACACTGCTCAGGCCAAAGAACATCAAGGTCCTCAATTTTTTCAAAGAGCCGATAGTCCGTAGTTTGTTCTCAAATTTCTCAATAGGGAAATTGCAATGTTCATGTTTATCATAAGCGGTAGTTATGATTGACAAATGACGAACACTTGGTTGAATGGTCTCAGATTTGGATCCATTGATAGTGGCACAATCATTTGAGGAAACCTTCTCTGCCAACTCATGCATTAGGTCATGCATAACATAGTGTGAGCCATCCTTTTGGAAGAATCCCAAATCCACTAATCTGTACAAATATTGCATCCCTGTTTCCTCTAATCTCTTGCTAGTATCTTTGCTCTGCACAAAATTTTGTGATATCCAAGCATGGACCAAAGTTTCTCCATTAAATCGGTGATCCTCGGGAAACAAAGAGCAGTACGAGAAACAATGCTGCAGGTGGGAAGGTAGATAATCATAGCTAAGCTCCAAGATAGGTAATATATCACCATCGTTTTCTTGCCGAGATTTCCATGTCTCCTGAACATCCTGCCAGTGCTCATAGCTAAGATTTTCTTTCAATAGTGCACCAACACTTTGTGCTGCTAGTGGATAGCCCTTTAATGTTTTAGCAATCTGTTGCCCAATGGTGTGCAAAGTAGGATGATCTGTACAGTTCTCATTACCAAATGCGCATGCCTCGAAGAGCAGCCAAAACTCTTTTTCATCCAGACCCTTCATTTCAACAGCATCGATTGTCCCTATCATTCTTGCAACAGATTTACTTCGAGTTGTCGCTAAAATCATGCAACCAGGTACTTGATTGCGCTTCAATGGAGCTAACAGGTTAACCCATCCAGTGTTGTCCTTGTCTTCCCAGATATCATCTAAAACGAGCAAAAATCTTTTGTTTCTAATATTCTTCAAAAGGATATCTTGAAGAACATTGAAACAGCTTATTTTTCCGTAGTCTTGTCCATCTTTGCATACATGCTCTAATATCTCGCGCGTGAGCCTCACTCCATCGAATACAGTGGATACACATACCCACATTTGCAAATCAAAATGGCTTCTAATTCTTTGATCATCGCATACAAATCTAGCAAGGGTCGTTTTCCCAACACCTCCACCTCCAACAATTGGCAGAACACGTAGATCACTGTATTTTTTCATTAATCAACAGCTCTACTACCTTGTTCCTTTTTGCAGGAAGATGTACGAGATTCGAGCAAGACCCAAATACGAGCTCTCGCAGGGACGTGAGGAGCTGAAGCGCTTCTTCTTGCTCATCTGTTAGTTGTCTCGTCACTTCGTCCTCCAAAACGTCAAGGCGTTGGAGGGAGGTAAGGTGCTTGCAGAACGACGTGGTAAGGGCAGAGGGGTCATCGATCGAAACCCTTTCCAGGCGATGGCATAGCTCATAGCCCCCTATCTGAACGCGAGGGCATCTCTGCACTTCCAAATCGGTAAGGTTCCGGAGGGATTGCAAGCTGTTCAGTGAATTGAGCGACTCGCAACCTCTGATTTCCAGCTTCTCCAATGCTGTGCAGGAGCCAAGCTGCAAAGATGTCAAATTTGGACTCTCCGATACCTCTAATGTGGAGAGGGAAGGGAGCTGGGCCAGAAAACAGGGCAGAATCTCCTCTCGGAGATTATAGATCCGAAGCACCTTAACTGATGGAGGAAGCAGTCGGGCGTGATCGCTTCCCTCATACTGCTCTTGAGATCCGCGATCCCATGCAGCAGACAGCTCAGAATTCATCTCGATTTGCAAGCTTCGAAGGGAGCCGAGGTACTGCAAGCCCTCCAATACAGCCAGCTGTTCACATCCGCAGATTTCCAGCTCCTCCAAGGCCGTGCAGGATTCCAGCCGTAGAGATTTCAAACCTACAGTGTGCATCTTCTGGATTCGGAGAGAGCAGAGAAACTGCAAGCCCTCCAACACAACCAGCTGTTCACATCCGCAGATTTCCAGCTCCTCCAAGGCCGTGCAGGATTCCAGCCGTAGAGATTTCAAACCTTCAATGTGCATCTTCAGGATTCGGAGAGAGCAGAGGAACTGCAAGCCCTCCAACACAACCAACTGTTCAGATTCGTAGATTTCCAACTCCTCCAAGGCCGTGCAGGATTCCAGCCGTAGAGATTTCAAACCTACAGTGTCAATCTTTGTTGGGAGGTGGTGGATCCGGAGCTTTATGAGAGACGATGGAAGGGAAAATCTTTCATCAGCGGACGAGAGCAGCTTGGGGCAAGACCAAATACTCAACTCCGCGAGGGAGACGAGTGCTCCAAACCCTTCCATACTGCCACAGAACTGCAGTTCTGGGCAATGAGCAATAGAAAATATCTTCAGGGTTGAGAGGACATTTAACGGAATGTACAAGAGGTACTCATCTTGGGCTAAGCATGTCGGCACGATAGCTAGACATTCTAAGGATGAAGCCAAACTGCTACTTTCTTCCTCTTGTCTGGGCTGAAAGATTGATATAGATTTTATCTGGGGGCAATCCTCTAAATACAATTCCTCAAGGGACTGTACATGTGAAAGCATTTTAGTTAGCCACTTGCCTGCTATACCACATTTGATGATTTCCAATGCCCTCATATTGATGAGTTGCCTAAAGCCTCCAAATGAAAGAGAGACAAGATTTGGACAGTCTTCTAATCGCAATCTTGTTATGTCCCTCAGATTTTGGAACACCAGCATACTCTCATCTAGCACCCTCAACACATTAGAGGACATAACCAAGAATCCTTGACAGTAGTCTGTCTCCATTGTTGGAAGTGTTGAAACTTTTTTGATGGATAGTTGAGTATTTATAGAAGGCGGCACAGGTAACACCATCAAAAGAGGACAATCTTGTATCATCAGCTCACGAAGACTAGATGGCCATTCCTTTTGAGCAGCTTCAGAAGATGAAAATTGCACAAATGAGAAAACGGTTAGTTTGCCGCAATATTCCATGAACAACTCTTAAAATTAGGAGCTAGTTACTTCCCATCCACAGTTAAGGATTGGAAAAACTGATCAAATAACTGAATCTGCGAACCAATTTAGCCATTTTCTCATTTTCTTTACTTCAGTTCAATTTAGTTTCTAATAAAATAAATCAATAATTAACTTAGATATATAAATCTAAATTCCTTTGGTTGTAGCTAAAAAATGCTTATTACAAATGAAAGCATGCATTTGCATTTGTAAAAACCTGTAGCTAAGAGGTACTATATTGTAATATGCATTCAACTCAAATAATCGTGTACGCTAGAAATACAATTAATGCATATTAATTCATACAGATGTTAGCAAACGAAGAATTTGATCGGACTAACGCAAATTAATTGCCAACCTATATAAACATAACATAATGAATAGGCCAACCAAATTTCATTTTGTTTCATTATTTTTATCAGACCACAGTTTAAGAAAATAAAAATAAAGGCACCAAAAGATCAAATAAACTGAATGCTCACCCATATTTGTACTAATGCAACTTTCAAGGCGCGACATCTGAATTAGCTTCATCTTCTCCAGAGAAGGAATCAACAATTCTTTCAAATAATTCATATCAACTAACTTCAACTCCTTGAGAGACCGCATCCCCTCGAGTGGAAGGATTTTTTGGCTGCAGTTTGAGACATCACAATTGTATTAGAGATGCATAATTAAATATAAGAATACCAACATTATATGAGGACAAAGCTTGATGTGGAGTATGTTGAGATATGGAAACAGGACTTATGATCATCTTCAAGAGAACAATAGTGCTGGAAAAGAGTGAACTCTTTTAGTTCAGGGCAGTCATTGATCATTAGTATCCTTAGATGGGATGTCAATTCCCTCCCATATGCATTTTTTCAATTTTGGCATTCCAATTAGGACTAACTTCACCAAAGAAGTAATTGAAACTTACTTTAAATTCCACATGCTAATCAGTGTCAGCTTTCTAAGGAGTGGAAGCATCTCGAGAGATGGAAGAATTTGCCATCCCTTGCACTTCTCTAGATGAAGCGTCTTCAGAGAGGTCACTGAGACATTACTGTCAAGCCAGGTGGGGGAGGTAGCACCACTGTACCCGGTTATATGTAGATATTTGAGGTTCTGATTTGGTCGAAGACCCTCAAGAACATGCACATCTCTTGTTCCCTCTGTAGTAGGTTCAGGGATCATACCGCTATCATCCCATGACAACCACAACATTTCTAGATGCTCTTTGTCTATTAATTTTGCTTGGCTGGCCTCTTCTTTAGTCTTGACATTTCCAAGTTGAGAAATTCCAAGTTGTACAAGTTTGTTCATGGACTGAAGCTGTTTTATCTCAAAACCACAAGCATTTTGAACCCTGAACACTCGTAGCTCCTGAAGAGAGGTCATGTTGCCGATGCTAGGGATCATTGAGTGCACTTTCTCATTAGCAAAAAGATGTCGCAAATTAACAAGATTATTCATACGAGTAGGTACTGTAGGATTGGCATCAGTAATGACCCAGATGCCGCGAAACTCCAATACTTGAAGGTGATAAAATCTTGTCAAAGCTTGAGGAAAAGCAATGTCCTCTTGTTGTCCAAATGCAAATACATTATTAGAGGGGGCATACATGAATTCTAGGCAACGGAGATGATACGGCTTTATAAAATTTATAAAATTGTGTACAGAGTCAATGTCGGCACCTGTCACATAAATTCTTAGGAGTCGTAAACTTTCTGTCTCTTTGCACAAACTTTGGAAGGACCTAGTCCTCAGTAAATTTACACTGCTCAGGCCAAAGAACATCAAGGTCCTCAATTTTTTCAAAGACCCGATAGTCCGTAGTATGTTCTCAAATTTCTCACTAGGGAAATTGCAATGTTCATCTTTATGATAAGCGGTAGTTATGATTGACAAATGACAAACACTTGGTTGAATGGTCTCAGATTTGGATCCATTTATAGTGGCACAATCATTTGAGGAAACCTTCTCTGCCAACTCATGCATTAGGTCATGCATAACATAGTGTGAGCCAACCTTTTGGAAGAATCCCAAATCGACTAATCTGTACAAATATTGCATCCCTGTTTCCTCTAATCTCTTGCGAGTATCTTTGCTCTGCACAAATTTTTGTGATATCCAAGCACGGACCAAAGTTTCTCCATTAAATCGGTGATCCTCGAAACAAAGAGCAAGACGAGAAACAATGTCAAGTGGGAAGGTAGATAATCATAGCTAAGCTCCAAGATAGGTAATATATCACCATCGTTTTCTTGCCGAGATTTCCATGTCTCCTGAACATCCTGCCAGTGCTCATAGCTAAGATTTTCTTTGAATAGTGCACCAACACTTTGTGCTGCTAGTGGATAGCCCTTTAATGTTTGTGCAATCTGTTGCCCAATGGTGTGCAAAGTAGGATGATCTGTACAGTTCTCATTACCAAATGTGCATGCCTCGAAGAGCAGCCAAAACTCTTTTTCATCCAGACCCTTCATTTCAACAGCATCGATTGTCCCTATCATTCTTGCAACAGATTTACTTCGAGTTGTCGCTAAAATCATGCAACCAGGTACTTGATTGCGCTTCAATGGAGCTAACAGGTTAACCCATCCAATACGAGCAAAAATCTTTTGTTTCTAATATTCTTCAAAAGGGTATCTTGAAGAACATTGAAACTGCTTATTTTTCCATAGTCTTGTCCATCTTTCAATACATGCTCTAACATCTCGCGTGTGAGCCTCACTGGATCGAATATAGTGGATACACATGCCCACATTTGCAAATCAAAATGGCCTCTAATTCTTTGATCATCGCATACAAATCTAGCAAGGGTCGTCTTCCCAACACCTCCACCGCCAACAATAGGCAGAACATGTAGATCACTAGAGTTCTCCTTTATTAAAAGCCCTACTATCTTTTCCCTCTCTGCATCCCTCCCGTATACCTTGCATTCAATTGGAATAGAAGTTGTCAGGCGTGTGTTCCTGGACACACTCATACTCTGGTTTGACGTCGCAATGGGGCGTGAGATCTCTGGCTGAAGAACCACCTGCACAGAATTGCGAATACTGCGTAAACGATTCAGTATTCCATCAATCCTATTAGAAATGTCACGTTTTTTTCTCAAGAGGCAGCATGGTGCTATGAGTTGGCTCCTCCACCTCTCTTTTCCTTTTTCCAAGAGGCAGCATACTGCGTACTAGTTGAACAATAGAAGATGGAGTGGATGAAGACACATAGTTTTCCTCAGGATTTGTACCAGCAGCATTACGACAACCTTTCCCTGCATAAGCAAACTCCTAGTTGTTATGGGAGCCAGCAAAAGGAGGCCACTTAAGCAAAAGCAGATATTATTTTGTAACCGCTAATAATTAACAAAAGCTAAATCATATGAAAAAAATCACAATTAACCAATAGATAAAATGATATTTAGCTGCTCTTAATCGCATAGTAAACGGTAGGCCAAGTAGCGCTCGCAATTACACCAATATAAAAGAAGCGGAAAGCAAAAAACATGGAACAAGATAGTGGAATCGGTAGTAGTCCAGTTCGTCCATCACGTCGTCAGCATCATAAAGCAGCCCCTTTAGCTCATCCAGCGACCGGGCCAGTGGCTTGTTGTCAATCCTCCTTCCTGCGGCAGCAGCAAGCACCATCTCCACACTCCCCATCTCAATCTTGAGATTCTCCACATCTTCGGCAAGCCCAACTTCACGAGTCCATGCTTCCATCGGTCTAGTGAAAAGGTTCTCAAGGATGCTTTGCACCAGCCATCCTATTGCAGCATCAAAAGTGTTGCCTGTGGCTGTGAGCTTCGCGTACTGCTCCCCCAAAGGAGTTGCGAGCTTCACTTGAAGGGAATTACTTGCTCCGGTGAAAGCGCTCACCATAGCATCCTCTGTCATTATTGCTGGCTTGCTGCCAACTTTCTTGATATCTACAACATTTTTTGAAAAAGTCTATCAGTATGAAAAAGATCCTACGAGATGTAATAATTGTTATGGCCATGGCATGCTGCCATTCAGGATGAGCAACAGCATCCCGGTAGGAGACAGGCTCACAAGTAGCTGCACCAGCAAAGGCAAAACGGGCAGGAGGTCGAATCGACTAGCGATCGCGAAGAGCGTAGCGAGGAGAAGATGACCCATCAGAGGAAGATGGAGCATTAGAAGAAGATGGAACATCAGAAGAAGATGGCTCATCTGGAAGATCCTCAATACGAGGACGACGATCAGAGACGAGTGTAGTGGGGAGCTCGAGGAGCCGCAGAAACGGCAAGCGGCGGCGACAACGGCGGAGAGGCTACAGGGGAATATGTGGAGACTCGATGGGGCCGGGTGGGCGAGGGCAAAACAGATATAGGTGTATCTCGAAAGGTCAAAAGACAGAGACTCCACAGAGGAAGCCGAAGGAGAGACAGGGGCGTGGGTAGAAAGGACGAGACTCGTCGAAAGTCACATCCCGAGAAATCCGCATCCGTCGACCAACAGGATCCCAAAGACCGATAGCCCTTGTGCTCGCATCAGATCCCGTAAAAACACACTCAACAGATGAAGCGGTCAATTTGGTACGTTCTCGAGGCGAGAAGAACGTAGCAAACATGACAAAAAAGACGAAGGCGAGTAGTCGAAGGAGACCACAGAGATGCTCAAAGGGATTGCATACGAAGAGCAGAGGAAGGCTGGATGTTGACGAGACAGGTGGCAGTGGAAACAGCCTCGGCCCAAAAGTGAGGTGGAATAGAGGCGGCAATCATTAGAGCACGAGCCGACTCAAGGAGGTGACGATGCTTACGCCAAAGAACACCATTACGAGCATGAGCACCGGGACAAGAGAATCGAAGAGAGTGCCTCTTTCGGCAAAGAAGCTAACGCGCAGTGACGAGAGAGGTACGCGCCCGGCAGAGTCAAAGACGAAAGACACGAATAGAAGTGGAGAACTGTGTGCGAACCATAGTAGCAAATTGTTTATAGATAGACAAGGCCTCACTACGAGAAGACATGAAATATATCCAAGTGTGGCGAGAGAAATCATCTATAAATATGATATAATATCGATGACCCCTTTCGAAATGAAGGAGCCGACCCCAAACATCCGAGTGAACAAGATCAAAAGGATCTTTGAGATCTTGACTCACTATGAGGATAAGGAAGCTGAAGCTGTTTGCCTAACTTACAGCCTTGACAATCTAAAGACACGTCTCCTGAGACAGACCCCAGAAGACCACGACGAACTAAAGACGACAGACGAGATCCACACAAATGGCCAAGACGGTGATGCCATCTTTGAAAGAGCCGGTAGACGGAGTGGCGAAGCGAGAGATCGGCGGCGGCGGCAATGGAAGGAAGGTGAAGCCGGTCAAGCTCCCAGAGACACTGTGAGTTAAGGCGACGAGGCCGAAACCAACCGAGCTCCGTGTGGCGGTCTGAACACAACAAGAGTCGAGTCGAGAATGACCCGACAACCAAGATCGATGTCATCGTGAAAAGAAGAAGTCATGGTAAGGCGAGGAACATGAGCAATGAAGGAACATGAAAAGATGAGTTGCTAAGAGATCCTCGACTGAGAGACGAAAAGAGAGGTACCATCGGCGGTGAGAACACTAACAGGAGAATCAAGAGGTGTAATGGAGGATGAGTGGAAGCATCGAAGTCATGTGAAAAGATGCTCGAATCAAGAATCCACGGGAGGTACTGACTGTAGAAGGTGGTTTCTCGGTTCAAAGAGTTAGTAGCGAGCTGCGCAGAACTGCCGAGGAGAACTCAAGCGGCAAGCGGTGTCGAAGTCGGCTATCTCTGCTCGATGAGAGAAACTGGCTGAAGGAGTCGATCGACGACGTCGATGTAGAAGCACCAAATGTCGATGCTAGTAGAAGAACGACGTGAAAGATGCCGCTTCTTCTTATAGCACTGGGACTCAATGTGGCCGACCTTTTCGCAGATGGAGCGGTGAGGATGGCCACCTCCAGATGGAGGATCGCCACCACCACCGTGGCGGCGAATGGAGGAGGCGGTGTCTTTGGCGTGGAAGCGAGCGGTGTAGTAGGTGGACGAGCGGCGAAACACGAGAGGAGTGGCATCGCACCGGCACCACTCAAGCGAGTCTCCTCCGCGTATCTCGGTAAGAGCCTCCAGAAAGTGACACGAGGGTGCCGTGCAAGGAGCCGCACGCGCCTGCTCGAACTTCGGGGCGAAGCGAGTAAGGAACTCGAGACCCGCTGAAACTCCAAGTTAGCACGTCTGGCTAAGCAAAGACGGACACGAGCGACAACCACCGCCGTCGAAGAGTCAATCGACGCCAGACAACAGAGCTCTGGCGTAAAAGCGCCAACATAGCATCACCTGCTGAAGAGAGTGCTCTGGCGGACCACGGACAGTACAAGGCATCACCGAAGGCTCGTGGCCGACGAAGGTGAGTCCACATCTGGAAAGCCGAGGAGAGTCCCACAACCTCAGAAGAGAACTAAGGCTGGACATTGGCAATGAGGATAGCAGCAGCTCGAGCGTCGTCGTTGTACCACTGAGTATAGACGTTCAGTTGATCCTTGTAGGAATCCAGAGCCTCTTGATAGGCAGAGGCAGCCGCATTATCAGCAAAGTGAGCGGCCTCGGTAGCGACCTTTGTCATTTGTCGAGGGCATGACAGTGTAAACTCCGTCGGAGGAGTAAGACAAGGCGGGCAGATAACATCGCCTGAGAGGATGCCCCAGAGACGAAGACCACGCATATGAATGCGCATGTGAGACACGAAGTCGGTGTAATTAACACCATCGAAGATCACCGGGCAGCGAGGGAGAGAAACAGTAGCCATTGGTAGGCGGCGCTGGACGGCGCGGCGACCAAGGCAACGAAGTCTAACAGGCGGCGCTGGACGGCGCGACGGTTAGGACGACGTTTTTTTTTTCTCTCTCTCGGGCCGGCCCGCTTGCAACAAAGCAAAACCGTCGGCCTGCTTGGCCGAGACTCACAGCAGAGGTAGAGCAGAGGTAGGGTTCCTCTGATACCACCAAGCGGCGGCGGCGGGATACCAGCAAGCGGCGGCGGGATACCACCAAGCGGCGGCGGCGGGATACCATCAAGCGGCGGCGGGCGGCGGCGTGACACCAAGAATGGCGGCGGCTCGGCGTCCTCCGCTCAGCGGCGGCGGCGGATGACACCGGCGGCCGCAGCGCTCCGGACGAAGAAGGCGCGGCGACGAAAAAGGGGCGAGGCGACGCGGTGCTCTAAGAGCCCTTAAGCGCGCCGAGCCGCTCGGCGGACGCGAAGAAGCGGCTCGGCGGCGGCGGCCCGGTGATGACGACGTCGATCCGGCGACGGCGGAAGGGCGCGCGCCGCACGAAGGAAAATCTGAGTCGATCTCACGACGAAGCAACCACGAAGCGACTTCAGAGGCACATGATCGCGAAGTGGGGCGAGGCCGCGGACCAGCGTGATCCGAGAGGCGGCGAAGGCGACAAAGCGAAGCGAAGCGATGGAAGCCCTAGGTATGCTCGATACCATGTTATGAATATCGCTTGTATTCAATATGAGGCCAATGGGCCAGTATATATACACAAATACAGGTGGTGAATATGCACAAAACCCCTCATAACAATGGGGAATAACATACTTAGACATATATCTCTAACAATAATTACAAGAGAAAATGGAAAGAATATACAAAAGAGAGAATATACTTCTTTTGTGTCCATACTCGTACCTTCATCACCGCACAAAATCCAATCAACAAATTGCACGTTGATTATAGGATTGCTCGGATGATTGATAACGGCATCCGTCAAGACAGACTCTGGATCAGCACCCGCAGCCCCAATTTTTGCAGAGATCTCTGTAAGACATGACAAGTGCTCGATGCTGATATGTGTACTGTCATTTTGATCTGCACTGTGGGCATTGAAAACTAGCTTGAGCTTCCTGAGTTTTGGCATTGCATCCTCCTCAAATTTCAGCCGAGGTAGACTGAATCTGAACTTGAAGTACTTGAGAACTGAGAATCCCGCCTTGCCAAAGACAATCCTTTCAACGGGTGCTGTCTGCACATACAGCGACAGAGCTGTCAGGGCAGGCAATCCCCTGAGAACATCGACACCGTCCATCAGCAGTTCTCTTACTGCAATCTTTAAAATGCAGAGGTTGTGAAGCTCTCCAATCCATTTGGGAACTCTGGAAAAGGAGCCTCTGCATGGCGACCACTCAAATCTCTGGAGGAGGAGGGCAGCTGTGATGCCATCCCAGGAAACAATTTCTTCTGAAGGGCAGTGAACCACAGCATTTCTATGAGAGGAGTCACAAACCAGAGCTAGAGTTTTCAGGTTTCCAAGTCCTCCCGAGTAAAGAGCCCAGAGCTTCCACGTTTCTCTCCAGATGGTCAGGGGGTGGTGTAGAACAGGTGAGACGAAGATCCTGCAGGTTGGTCAGCTTGCCAAGGCTCTGCACGTTGGCAGGTCTCATGTTGCCAATCCTATCCATCAGATTTGTCTCAAAAGGAAGACGGAGGTGCAACAAGCATGGGAGATGGGTAATGTCCCATGGGACATCAGTGACTTTTGTATCTATGTCGAGTGTTTCCAAATTCTGTAAGCCTTGCATATGCTTTGGTAGTTCTATGCAGACATCACTTGCAACCTTGAAATATCTCAATTGAAACAGTTCAGAAATTTCACTGAGGTCCAATGTTTCTTCACCATTATGACCGGATAACTTAAGGTTTAGAATACAAAGAAGCTTAAACTCTGAAATAGAAGGCATACATTTGAACAATCCAAAAAAAGTAAGCGATTGGACTTGTGATGTTCTGATGTTTCCTGGTGTCTTTGCATACTTTGCCTCACCAAAGTGGATAGAGAGTCGATGAACCTTGTCGGAAAGTTCCACATTCTTCCGACAATAATCAACAACCATAATGAAGTTCTCTTCTGCAGACTTGTATGCAATAAGATCACGCACCATGTCATGGACTGTACAGGACACCACCTCATTGTTGTATTTGATACGTGCAGGTTGGAGGAATCTTCTACCAACAAGTTCATCAAAATAGCTCTCTGCAACTTTCTCCATATCTCGCCCTTCTGCTGCGCCGATAAAACCTTCGGCCACCCGTTGCTTCACCAAATCATCCTTACATATTGTGCAGCCCTCTGGATACATATTAAGATAGAGCAAGCATGTCTTCAAATAATGAGTCAGATTATTGTAGCTGAGGTTTATTACGGATCTTGTTCCTTCTGAAGTAGAATTTGTGCTCGAACCGGTGCTTAATGAATCACATATGTACGTCCATTGCTCCATTAATACCACAGGCTGGCTTGCTAAAAGACTAGCCATATTGATTGTTGCTAGCGGGAAACCACCACATTTTTCAACAATTTTGTATGAAATTTCTTTGAATTCTTGAGGACAATCACTTTCAGAGCAAACAAATCTGTTGAAAAATAGTTTTCTTGAGTGATCAACATCTAGAGGTTTCATTTCGAACACATTCTCTGAGTGATAACAGCAACATGCTAATGAAACATCATCAATTTGTGTAGTTATTATTATTCTGCTGCGCCGACTGCCTTCTGGAAAACCATTATTAATTATATCCCACACTGGTGCGGCCCATAAATCATCAACAATAATTAAATACCTGCATTCCAATAATTTATGCATAATCGTTAAATAGCCAAAGCAATACCATAAAGAGTATAGGGAAGAAAAGATAATAGAAACGATACTCGATCTTATGAGACAAATTAAAGAATGAGAAAACGTCTTATGGGGCGTGGTTTGTTCGCTTGTGGACCGCCCTTGCAAAAAATACCCAGAAGTAATCATAGGGACACTGCTTACTGAACATCCTCGCCCCTGGTAGATTGGTTTTCTCCTCCCGTGTTTCCCAGATCAGGAATAAGATCTACTTTAGCTTACTAAGTAACCGGGTATTTGTGAAATCCTGTGATGGATTTGTTTCCTACCATACTAGTCTAAGATCCAAAATATTTAGTAATCGTGGAGATACATGGACAGTAATACATACATCGTATTTATTTGGGAAAAAAAGTGCGTACGTAGTACCTTTTATCTTGCAGATATTCCCTGATTTTGCTAATATGGTCAAGATCGTGACAATCGTCATGGGCCTGATCATTCCGCTGGAGTTGTGTGAGCATGTCATGCACAACAATCTTGATATCAGGATTTTGGTTCATCTTGACGAAAGCTCGACAATCGAATTGCCCTCTAAGTTTGTTGTACAACACTCTGGCAAGTGTAGTCTTGCCAATGCCTCCAGATCCAACAACAGATACCACTTTGAGCTGCTCATCCCCGTCACTAGCCAGCTTTTCAATGAACTCGCTCGTCAAGCCATCAATTACTAGGTCGGTGTTGGAAGCATAGGACCTATGGGCGCGAACCTGCGCCTCAAGTCGCGGCAACCGAGCTCATACCTCTCATGCCGTTCAATCGCCTCCTGGGCACGGATCCCGAACTCGGAGATCATGTCGGCCATTCCTTTGCGCCGCTTGAGCTTCTTCTTCTTCTTCTTCTTCTTCTTCTTTGGAAAGCCACTGATCTCAACATGACTGATCTTGCGGATGGATCTGGCCTTGAAAGTGGCACTATGGCCAGGCTGCGCGAATCTGTCAATGTAATCCTCGATATCGTAGGAGAGCTCGCGCACCTCTTTCATCCAGGACTTGGCCGTCAGCGGAGGGTCGTCCACCTCCAACAGGTCATGAAGGCAGGGTTCTGGTTACCGGCCGGTTTTCGGCCGATATCCGATTTTACCGCTTATATCGCCCCCCCCCGGCTAATGTGCAAATTGGGCCCGAAATAAGCCCGGTCCAATTCGAAAATCGAAACAGCCCGGTCCATGACTCCATTCCATCTGCTTCCTTTTGCTGCTCCCTGGCCTTGAGTCCCTGGTCGCCCTAGGGCTAGCAGCGCAGGAAGCCATCTTGGCGGCGGCGGCTGCGGGTGCTCCTCCAAGCCTCCAATCCAACTCAGCGGCGGCGGCGGCGAAGAGAAGCTCTCCCCTGATCCCTCCCGACTCCCGAGCTCCAGCTCCGCGGCGGCGGCGGCGGCTGCTCCTCCAAGCCCCCAATCCAACTCGGCGGCGGCGGCGGCGAAGAGAAGCTCTCCCCTCCCGACTCCCGAGCTCCAGCTCCGCGGCGGCGGCGGCGGCTGCTCCAACCTCCAGGGCCAACTCCAAGCGCACTGAGGGAGTGAGGGGGCAGGCGAAGAGAAGATCTCCCCGCCGTTGAGCTCCAGCTCCGCAGGTCCTCAACGGCGCATTCGGCCGATTTTTTTTGAAATTTGAATTTCTGTTTGAAAATTTCGGCCGAATTTGGCCGAAAAAATCCGAAAACTGGGAATATCGCTGCTATCGGACCCCCCGATTTTTTTGACCGGTTACCAGAACCCTGCATGAAGGTACGTGCCGATTTCTTCAAGATCCTCTTTCAGGATGTGCATCCCGTTCTTGGCCCCCTTGGGAAGCCGACGCGTGCGTCCGAGATCATCTTCGGGATCCAGGACCAGGTCGAGCTTCTCCAGAAGGGATCCCATGGCGCCAAGCGAAGCACTCACTGGGGCCTTCATCTCTCCGCCTCCGAAAGGTCTAAATGCACACGGGGATGCAATCAATTGATGTTGCTGCAATTAATGGATACACATCTGATACAAAAGGGCAAATGTATGTGAAAGGGAACTGGAGCTGGAAGAATCGTGACGCACCAACTATTTAACACCAAGACATACAAACATGGCGAGCGAGGCTTTCTTCTTTTCTTGCGATGACTGCTTCTCTCCTATTCTTCTGTGAGGAACATAAGGTAGGTTTCTTCTATGCGCCAGGTTTTTTCTATTGGATTCAAGCATCCTCCACAAGAACTCAACTTCAGATGTTGCTGATTTTTCTATTGGATTCGAACATCTTAGTTCTAAAACTAGATTATGAAGGATTTAGGCGTCGGGTGAGTACCTTCACATTAGGAAGGATTTAGGCGTCGGGTGGCGCGTGCGGACAAGTAGGAGGACGGCGGTGGCATGTGGGAGCAGGAGGATGACTCGGTGCCCTGGGGAAGATGGCTCGGTCGAGGGCCCCTCCGCCTTGGCCTCGGCCACCCCCACAGGCCTACCACCTGCTCGATCCTGGTGGAGCCACCTCCATGGAGACGGAACGACGCGGGGCGGCGAAAATGGAAAGGGGAGGCGGAGGCGGGGAGGGGCGCTTCGCGGCGAGGCAGAGGCCGAGGGAGGGAGGCAGGGTTGCCGGAGGCTGCCTACGCGGAGGGGCTGTCGAGGAGGGCGTCGTGGGAGGGCTGGAGGGCGGCGAGGTTAGAGGCGGAGGGGGAGAAAGGGGGAGGTGGCGCCGTTCGGAGGAGATGACTTGCGAGCGTAGCGACGGGGAAGAAGAAACCATGCGAGCGAGGCGAGTGTAGATACCCCCGTGGATTGGGTTGGAATGCGACGGGATTTTCCGATCCTAGGAGTTTGCCAAGGAGCGAAACGGTTTGGTCTGGGAAAAACTTCCCCCGCCGGGATGATCCCCGTGGATGGATCCCGATCCCGGCCTTTCCAAACAAGGCCTTAGCGGTGAGAAACGCTTCCCAAGAGCCTGGTTGATGGAACACAAGATTGATCCGTTCCAACTTCCAAGGGCTACCCAAAAATTCTACATTCCGAGGAGGTACCGGTACCAACTATCTTATGAGGGGACAGCAAAATGAATTCGAAGAGGAGTTTTTTTTATGGTCCTTGGAAAGATATAACAAAATTATAACTTTAGAGGTACCATTTTTCATACCTCTCAAATTATAATTAGTGATACCTCTAAGTAACTTTCCAGGAACCATAAGAAAGCTCATATCTTTTGCATTACCACATACTTGACAATTGTGTCCGAACAATGGATATGTACTAAACTTGTTTGTCTTCTTTCTGAATGTGTCCCTTAGGTTCTTAATTGTGATCGATGATATGAGGACAGAATACTGGAACACCATAAAAAATGCCTTCCCCAAAAATATGGCAGTCAGCAGCAGAGTGATCGTGACCACGGCTATTCAGTCTATTGCAAATGCCTGCAGCGCTGGTAATGGCCATGTGTACGTAATGAGAACTCTTGACGAGGAACACTCAAAACGGTTGTTCTTCAAAGAAGCAGCATCCTCGGAATATTATGCACCTGCTGAACAAGTCCTGAAAAAATGCGATGGTCTACCGCTAGTTCTTGTCACCACGGCCCAGCTTCTGCAAAGTAAATGTCAGCTGACACCAAAAGGATGTGAAGATTTGTGCCGCTACTTGGGTGAACGCGTGGAGAAGGAGGAGACCTTAGCAAGAATGAAGCATGCCCTTCTGCAGAGCTACTACAGTCTTCCTGACCATGTTCTCAAGGTCTTATTGCTTTATTTGGGTATTTTCCCAAGTGGCCGTCCGGTCAGGAGGAAATGCCTCATAAGGAGATGGTTAGCTGAAGGCTTTGTGGAGGCAGACTGTTACCAACCTCTCTCAACTTGTGGTATTTCGATTGCAATCAACAAGTTCAACAAGAGGTTTGGTGGAGTTCAGCAAGAACAGCAAGAAGGGAAAAAGGAAGTTCAGAGAGGAGGGGTAGCCGACAAGAAATCTCATTACATCATTCTGTTCTGTAACCGAAAGTAAAGCAAGTCGTATATATAATCTTTTCACTAATGGATATACTCGATGGGCCTTCGAATGGATGTGGCCCAGGCTGTCATCTATTTACTTCTCCCATTCGCTCTCTGGAAATCTTCCCGAGGGCATCCGACGCCTCTTGCTCCCCTGACCTGCAACAGAATGCTCTGGACTGCGCTGTACATTATCCGGCAATGTGACATTACCTCCCCCTTCTGAAGCGGCTTGACCCCAAGCCGGCGCATCAGGAAAGCGGGTCTTGAGCTCAGCTAAGTTTTCCCAGGTTGCCTCTGATGGCGAAGTATGAGACCACTGAACAAGCACTTGAGTCTCTGAGACGGACCCAGATCTCTGCAGCCTGCTGCTTAGTATTTGTTCTGGTATTCCGCTGTCAGAATAGCAAGGTAGTTCTGGTTGCACGATATCTGTCGGAGTCAATGCTGCCTTTAACTGGGACACATGTATTACTGGATGCACACTAGAGGTTGAAGGTAATTTGAGTTTGTATGCCACTGCTCCTACAGGATACTCAATCTGAAAAGGCCCAAAATACCGGAAGGAAAGCTTGTGGTTTGCTCGATTGGCTACTGAAGTCTGAATGTACGGCTGCAGTTTCAGATAGACCCAATCACCTGCAGCAAAAATACGCTCTGATCTTTTCTTGTCTGCTTGCACTTTCATGCGTTGGCTGGCACGGTTGAGGTGTTGCCGGAGCAATTTGGTCATCAGCTCCCGATCCTCCAACCAAGTTGCTAATTCTGGTGATGAGCAGTCAGTGGTATCCACAATACCAAAGTGGCGAGGGCCATGACCATACAATACCTCAAATGGGGACTTGTCAAGGGTTGAATGGTATGAAGTGTTGTACCAAAATTCAGCGAGGGCTAACCATTCGGACCACTTGTGAGGACAAGCATGAACAAAGCACCGCAAATAAGCTTCAAGGCATTGATTCACCCTCTCCGTTTGACCGTCGGTTTGAGGGTGATATGAAGAACTCATCCGCAATTGAGTATTGGCCAATCGAAACAATTCCCTCCATAGGTTACTTGTGAAAATACGGTCCCGATCAGACACCAAGGATTGTGGCAGCCCATGAAGTTTGAAGATATTGTTAATATACGCTTGAGCAATTTGAAAGGCTGTAAAAGGATGAGCTAAAGGAACAAAGTGTGCATACCGCGAAAACTTGTCCACCACAACCATAATACTATTGTAACGAGAAGACCGGGGCAAGCCTTCAATAAAATCGAGTGACACCATTTGCCATGACTGCTCTGGCACGGGAAGAGGCTATAATAGGCCGGGATACTTAACGTGCTCGGCTTTGGCCTGTTTGCATATTGCACAGGAAGATACAAAAGTTTGAATCCGCTTTTTCATGCCCGGCCAAGCGAAGAGTTTGCGCACCCTATTGTATGTGACTTGAAATCCGGAATGCCCACCAATTGCGCTAGCATGCATAGCAGTAAGAATTTTCTGCTGCATAGGAAAATTGTCACCCACCCATACGCGCCCAGAATACCTCAGCAGCCCGTCCTGTAATTGAAACTTTGGGTGTTCAGCACCTTGTACACTTAATTGGGCCACTAGACGTTGAGTTTGGGTGTCAGAAGCATATCCTGCCACCACCTCCGCCAACCAAGAGGGCACACATGTTGACATTGCCATTAAATTTCCCTGCTGAGAAGGGGGTTGACGAGATAATGCATCAGCTGCCTTGTTCTCTACCCCTTTTTTGTATATCAGTCGATAACGCAAACCGGACAACTTGGTTAAGGCCTTTTGTTGCCAGGGAGTGATTAGTCTTTGATCATCCAGGTGAACTAAGCTCTTCTGATCAGTCCGGATTGTAAACTCAGCATGCTGTAAATATTGCCTCCATTGATCAACCGCCAACAGAATTGCTAGACTCTCCTTCTCATATGTGGAAAGCCCTTGATTGCGTGGTCCCAAAGATTTGCTGAGATAAGCCAACGGATGTCCATCTTGCATTAACACGGCACCAATCCCCTTGCCCGATGCATCCGTTTCGATTACAAACTGTTTACTGAAATCTGGCAGCGCCAGCATAGGGGTAGTGACTAAGGCTCTCTGTAAAGACCGGAAGGAAGCTTCAGTCTCTGGAGTCCATACAAACACTGAGTTTTTCTTAAGCATATCAGTAAGTGGCCGGCTGATCAAGCCGAAATGTTGCACGAACTTACGGTAATAGCCGGCTAGACCAAGGAATCCACGGACCTCTTTGGTATTAGTGGGGGTTGGCCAATTACGTACCGCGACGATGTTCTTTGGATCTGTCGCAACTCCCTCTTTGCTGATAACATGTCCCAAATAAGAGAGTTGTTGTTGTGCAAAATAGCATTTAGACCGTTTGATCTTCAATTGATGATTGTCCAGCACTGTTAACACCTTCTTCAGGATAATGCCGTGTTCTTGTAATGTCCGACTGTATATCAATATATCGTCAATGAAGACTAATACTCCCTTTCTCAATAATGGAGCCAATATGGTATTCATAAGCCCTTGAAATGTGGCCGGCGCATTCGTCAGGCCATAGGGCATAACCCGAAATTCATAATGGCCATGATGAGTCTTGAATGCCGTCTTGTGTTCGTCTTCCGACCGCATTCTAATTTGGTGATACCCCGCTCTTAGGTCTAAGCTTGTAAACCAACAAGATCCCGCAAGTTCGTCCAATAGCTCATCAATAATTGGCAAGGGATACCGATTCTTAACTGTGGCAACATTCAAAAGGCGGTAATCGACGCAAAAACGGCATGTATAATCTTTCTTTCCTACAAGCAAAACTGGGGATGAGAATGGACTTGAGCTGGTCTTGATTATGCCTTGTGACAGCATATCCTTCACTTGCCTCTCGATTTCATCTTTTTGAGCAGGATTGTATCTGTATGGTCGGAGATTAACAGGTTTAATCCCAGGAAGTAAGGGTATTGAATGATCAAACTCGCGACTCGGTGGCAATCCTTGAGGTTCGGCAAACAAATGATCAAACTCATTGAGCAGAACTTGAATGGACTCCGGTATATTTTCAACTGCAGTAGCAGTATGACATACTAATGATCCCTCATCTGAAACTAACATACTCCCTGAGATTGTACACTGCTGCAGCCAAATTAGGTAACATTGTGGTGCCTTTCCTTTGATTCCCTGCAGACAAATGTGCTTCCCAGAGTATCCAAACGATAAGGTCTTTTTCTTCCAATGTACATTCATGGGGCTATGTTTCTCAAGCCAGTCCATACTTAGAATTATGTCATAGCAGCCCAAAGGTAGCACTCGAAAGTTTGTGTGGAAAGTGTGACCTTGAGTTGTCCATTGACAGTGAGAAACTTCCTCATCACATTGTAATATCTTCCCATTAGCAATCCGCACTTGAAGTGGGGTAATTGATTTGCTGTTGCCCTGAAGCATAGAAGCCAAACTGGTACTGATGAAACAATGTGTACTGCCGGAGTCAACAAGCATGATAACCGGTCGCCCTTGGATCTCCCCAAGTAATCGAATGGTGCGAGAGGGTTCATCACCATGGAGTGCTTCTCTGGAAATCATCATTAAGTCTGCCTCAATTTCGGATTCCTCCCCAGCAGCTTGCTCAGAGGTAGTATCAGACAAACGCAACATATCCCAAAGCTCCTCAACCACATGCAATTGAACTGTGGGTCCACATTTATGATCTCACGACCATTTTTCACCACAAGTGAAACACAATCCTTTAGCTCGCCGATAAGCGCGGAGGGCTATGAGTTTCTCATCAATCGGTGTCGATCGGGTCAACTCTGTTCCTCTTCGATCATCAGGCCTTCCAATGGGTGTTGTTTTTCCTGGTGGCAGAGGTAATGGTAAAGCAGTACGCACGAATGTACGAGTTCCTGACAATTGTTCATGGCGACGTGAATCCTTCCTCAGAGACTCCAGCACTTCTTCTTGCAAGACAGCTAAAGAAATAGCCGTATCCAAATCTGGTGGTCTGTGTAAGACCACTGATGATCGAATATCCCCTTTCAACCCATCCACAAACTGGGTGATGAAGAAGACCGGATTCCACGATGTATGGTGAGACAACATATTATGCATCAGTTCACTGAACTTTTCAGCATACTCAGATACTGAATTAATCTGGCGCAAGCGATTAAACTGTCGAACTAATTGCTGCAACTCTTCCCGGCCAAAACGATTGCACACGGCATCAGCAAAAGTTTCCCAAGTGTTAAACTGAATGTGTGCATTAGAAGATTGCAACCAACGCAAGGCTCCTCCCAGGAAATACATAGTTGCTATGCTGACCATAAATTCAGGGTGCACCGAATAAACCCGAAAATAATTCTCACATTTGAGTTGCCAAGCTTTGGGGTTTTCGCCATCAAAAGGAGGAAAATCCAACTTCGGTGGAAAGGGATGATGATGATATGAACCCTGAGGTCTATATGAGGCCACAACACCATTGTGAGAAGGAGAAAAATCAACTTGATCAGACATACCATTCGTTGGAGGTGATCGGAAAGAAAAATTTTCCCCAGTGGCTTTTCCTCTGATAGCACTTTCATCACGATGACATGTCGACTCATTGTTTTGATTCACTCGAGCACCAGGTACTTCCCCCTTCCACATGGGTGATAGATTTCCCACCAACATGGGGTCAAGCTTGCCATCTGGTGCCGGTAGGATAGGAGGTAGATCTCCCATACGACCTACAGGTCCAGTGTTGCGAGAGATACGACCAACTTGCGATCGCAGTTCGAGCATCTCTGTTCGTAACTCGTCCATAGATTTCTCCATATGTGGTTTCCATTTCTGAAGATCAATCACCACGGGCTTGATCTCCTCCACCGTCGTGTGGATAGCTTCACTTCTGGCTTCCAGTTTCTTGAGAGATTCTCCCTGGGCCAAGATCGCCTTGGTCAGTTCGGCGATTTGTTGGTCCATCTCTTGCGAGCGGAGTTGAGCACGGGTGCGGTAGCGTGGAATCTCCAGGGTTTGGAGATGGCTTGGAGATAGCTCTGATACCAAATGTTACCAACCTCTCTCAACTTGTGGTATTTCGATTGCAATCAACAAGTTCAACAAGAGGTTTGGTGGAGTTCAGCAAGAACAGCAAGAAGGGAAAAAGGAAGTTCAGAGAGGAGGGGTAGCCGACAAGAAATCTCATTACATCATTCTGTTCTGTAACCGAAAGTAAAGCAAGTCGTATATATAATCTTTTCACTAATGGATATACTCGATGGGCCTTCGAATGGATGTGGCCCAGGCTGTCATCTATTTACTTCTCCCATTCGCTCTCTGGAAATCTTCCCGAGGGCATCCGACGCCTCTTGCTCCCCTGACCTGCAACAGAATGCTCTGGACTGCGCTGTACATTATCCGGCAATGTGACACAGACCCTCTACGTAGTGCTCCGGTTGTCGCAATCGACAATTTCAAGGAGCTCATGAACCGGAGTATCATCCAGCATGTTGATATGAGCAACAATACGGAGGCTAAGACATGCCAAACTCACGGCATGGTGCTCGAGTTCATTCTGCACAAGTCCATGTGTGAGAACTTCATCACATTGTTATTGATCAGGCTCTCCTACCACATAAAATCCGTTGGCTTTCCCTGCACCACAATGGTGCTGCAGACAGACCGAAGACAGACATTGATTTATCGCTTGTTCGGTCTCTGACAATCTTCGGGAAAGCAGATGAACATGTTTTGGAATTTAGTAAATACAAGCTGCTACGAGTCTTGGACCTAGAAGAATGTGAAACCTTGAACGATGAGCAAGTCAAGAACATATGCAACCTGTTGCGGCTCAGGTATCTAAGCCTCGGGGGTAACATTACAATGCTTCCGAAGGAGATATCAAAGCTGAAATTTCTGTTGACACTCGATGTAAGAAGTGCGAGGGTAAAGAAGATTCTTCCCATACCCATAGAAGTCATCAAGCTTCCATGTTTGATTCATCTACTTGGAGCGTTCAGTTTCCCAGATGTAGGCAAGGAAATGAAAAAGCTCCAGACCTTCCTGTCCGAGAAGAGTAACCTGGAGACGCTGGCAGGATTTGTTGCTGACCAGAGTCAAGCGTTTCCTCAACTCATGAGTCATATGAACAGCTTGAAGAAGGTGAAGGTATGGTGCGAGCCCACCGCGGATGGAAGTAATAGCTTCACCCATCTTTCAAGGGCCCTCCAGGAGTTCATCCAGAGAAGCACCAAAGTGATGGATGGTAATTCACTCTGTCTGAGCTTCAAGGGATGCTCGCAAGACTTCCTGGACTCGCAAGACTTCCTGGATCTTCGCCATGAGGATAACTGGTGCTATCTTAGTCTCAGGTCGCTGAAGCTACACGGGGAGCTGCAGAGACTGCCGCTGTTTGTAACCAAGCTTGGCAGTGTCACCGAGCTGTGCCTCTCGTCCCCTGATCAGCTGAGCGGGGATGTTCTCGCCGCCCTAAGCAATGTGAGCGCCTTGCATTACCTCAAACTGATCACAAGACAGCTTGACAGGTTCGTCATAAAACAAGGAGAACTCAAAAACCTGCGACGCCTATGCATTGAGGTGCAATCCATGGCCTGCCTAGAGAACCAGGAGGGAGCTCTGCCACAGCTCGAGTCGCTCTGGCTGCTATGTAAAGGTCTAAATGGCCTTTGCGGCGCTGAAATTGAGCACCTCACGCGTCTTAAGGAGGTCGCCCTTGATGATGGCGTGAGTGAGAAGACAAAGGAGGAGTGGAAAGAGGCGGCAAAGAAGCACCTGAAACAGCCCAGGGTCTCGCTCCTCGGAAGGAAAGATGTTGATCAGAATCGGATGCAGATGGGAGTGGGAAGTGAGCCTAGAGAGGTCTCTGAGAGCCGTCCTGAGGTTGCTGACATCCAAAGGCAGGTTCACAGGGGATCTGAGGACCCTGCCGCGCACAATCAACCTGCAGGAATGTTTGGCGGTCTTTTCCGTTGCAGGGAGGCTAATGATAGGACTTCAACCGTGGAGGCCAACATGAGGGACCAAGCATCTCAGAACCCCAACCATCCCGTGTTCGAATGGAAAACAGGGCAGTGCTCTACAGCGGCGGCGCCAGCGCCAGCGGAGGGGTCGGTGATCGCGATCCACGGCCTGGACGAGTGGTCCATCCAGATCGATGAGGCCAATGTCACCAACAAGCTGGTGGTGAATTTCTTCAACGACTCATCGTGCGGACCATCCCTCGAGATGGCTCCAGTTTTTGCTGGTCTCGCCAAGAAGTCCCCAAATGTCGTTTTCCTGAAGGCTGATCTCGATGTAGATGAAACGAGGCTTATTGCTCAGGGGTTCGGTGTTGACTTCTTGCCAACCTTCCTGTTCATGAAGGGGGAGTGCGTTAATGACGTGCTTCGTGGCGCAGACAAGGAAGAGCTGGAGCGGAAGCTTGAGTTGCAGATGGCCCAGTAGATCAGTGATGTAATAGTGAAGTAGTATTCGCCTAAATAAGAAAGACCCTTCAACTCCGAGAAAGGTGTCTTTCATCTCTGTTGCATTGTATCGACTGTTCTGTTTGTTTCCACATGCGTGCGTCCTTGCTTCAACTCTTTTTATTGATTTGTGTCAGACTGCTGTAATAATAATGAGTCCTAACACTACTGTAAGCTGTGAACTGATTTATGTGTGTGTGGATATCAAGGCCTCATGCATGGCTATGAGCCTATGACCGTGCATGTGATGTATTGCTCCATGACTTGATATTTTTCCAAGGAATCAGGTGCATCTGAATCTGTGTAGACTGCATCGCTCAGATACATCGATCTGTCGTGTAGCTAGCTTTCCCCATAGATTTTAGGATTTAATTGATATATGCCACTGCAAAGGTAATATTCTACAAATGTGCCACTGAAAAGTTTTTTTCTTAGAAAAATATTACTCCTTAGTGTTAAGTTTTACACTAGGGAGTGATATTTTTGGAATTAATTTTTTTAGTGACATATTTGGATCAATGAACTCTGCAATAGCATATATCAAATCATCCCTAGATTTTATACCAGTGTATCTGCTACCTACCTACCTTCTTCATATATATTGTTCTTATTGTAAAACTGTAGCATGCTAGTGCTACTATGTAAGCTCCTTATCTGGGCTTCGGTGGGCCGTATGGCTTTGCGGATGTTGAGCTTCAGCTGTAGTCGTCCTGCCTCTAAGGGGGCCCCCGAGCAATGACCGGGAGGAACCCAGACTTCACAGCCTACTAGGCCCAAATAGCCATTTCTTTATGACCTTTTACCCTTTTCAAGTTTACCTCATTTTCTATTCCTTATTATTTATTACCTGTTATTTTAATTTCTATTTTTGGCCTTCATGTTTACAAAGCAATTTTAAAACAGTTGATGCAACGATTTGCCAAATCTGATTCAATGACCAGTAATACCGTACTCAACTTTTTTTTAACCTATGCGACATTTTCAAAAGACTTAGCCCAACATCGATCGTCTAGAAGATGCTTGTACGAGAATCTAGTCGGTGGTTTTGAGAAGTCGATTCTACAAAAGTCGATTGTGGATTTTGCTTTTGATATAAATGAAGTGTGTAATATATGTAATACCCCTATTGACAGTCTCAGAACATCATCCATGAGAATCCACAAAAGCAGCTCCAAACCAGCTTTTGGATTCTAGTAGTAAGATAATTTTTTATTCTGAGAATCAAAAGCTCCCAAAAGCTTCCCCAAACAGGACCTTAGTCAATTACGTACCGACTTCGGCCTTATACATACTCACATGTATCTTTTCAAATCAGCTTTTAAAAGCAGCTTTTGGAAAAGCCTCATTAAATAAATAGGCCCTAAGATTGTTCGAAGTCGCTTGTATGAGAATCTAGTCGGGTGGTTTGAGAAGTCGATTCTACAAAAGCTAATTGTGGATTTGGCTTTTGATATGAATGAAGTGTGTAATATATGTAATACCCCTATTGATAGCCTCAGAACAACATCCCTCAGAATCAACAAAAGCAGCTCCAGACTAGCTTTCGGATTCTAGTAGTAAGACAGTTTTTGATTCTGAGAATTGACTTGCAAAATCATAGCTGTTTGGGGGAGCTTTTGTAGACTCCATAATCAAAAGCTCCCAGAAGCTCCCCAAACAGGGCCTTAGTCAACTAGGTATCGACTTTAGCTTTATACATGCTCACATGTATGTTAGCTAAAGAGTAAGAAGTGTTTGATCTCAGGGGACTAAGATCTTGCAAATCTCTCGGCCATCTAAACTTGAACTAAATTATTTCACAAGAATTAGAGGTTAGGGATGGAGAATTTAGGGCTTAGGCTTAGGGATTTACTTGTGCCCGGTGGCGTTAGAGGGATCGCTGGGGAGGTCCGTCTGCCCAGCTGAGGTGGCGAGTGGCGAACAGGGCGGTGAGGCGGTGGGGGTGTCGCCCGCTGTGGTTGGTGGAGGACTGCCAATGGGTGGTGTGGTCGATGGGGGTGCCGTGTGCTGAAGTGGTTAGCGAGGTGACGGCTAATTAATATCGACAGATCTGGTGATGGGAGCTACCGGAGACAAAGGAGAAGGACGTGACAGGGGAGCCTACTGGAGTTGAAGAAGAATAGGACGATGGCGAGAGAGGAGGGAGGAGGTGTGCGGGGAGAGATGGGAGCACCGGTGGGCTGATAGGGGCTTGATTGTTAAGAAAAATAAAATAAAATATAAGACAATGAGAATAATAGGATACCTTAAAAATTATCAATAATACTGCAATACAGGAAAAAAATTGTGGGACTTCTAAGGTTTTCATATTTTAGAAAATATTTATAGCAGTGAAATCTTAAGGAGTTCTATGGAAAGCTTAGGAAAACCAAAACAACTCTCCGGTACAAATTTATGAGAAAATGTTCTTATTGTGAAATTATCTGAGAAAAAAGGGCATTTCCTATTTAAAAGTGATCCCTACCTTTTGTTCCATTTTCTTTGTTTCTTTCCTGATTTCTATAAATTTTTTTTTCATTTTCTAGTTTCTCTAGACATTTTTTTAACATTTTGACATGATGGAATGATGGCAGAAAACGATATTTCTTTAGAAACCCTCAAACGCAGGGGGAAACGAGAGGAAGCAAAAGGGGAAAAGAAAAGTAGCTTTCGATGATTTGGACGTCGATATTTCGAAGTAAGTGCCTAAGGGGTAGAGAGACATGATGTAGAAGAATATATAAACACAAAACAAATCATATACAACGATGGGTAAATGGATTATTAGCAGGTCCGGGTCACATTCGTTGAGGATAGGAACTCTACATTTTTGGGCTTATATTGAGTATCATGTTTACAATGCCCCCACGCTCTATTACACATGAGTGCACCCAGGAGGAGGCCGGTGGAGGCGGCGGGCTTGACGGGCTCGGTAGGGCCGGCGGTGGCCGAGCCAGAAGCTCCCTAGGGCGGCGGCGGTGTCAGATCTTGGGGAAGAGAGAGGGGATAGTTGGGGAAGAAATGGATTTGTGAGTGGAGTGTGTGTGCTGTGTGTTGGTTTTTGGTTTGGCCGAGTGGGTAGAGAGAGAGAGAGAGAGAGAGAGAGTGAGAGAGAGATTAGGGAGGATTAGAGTTAGGATTAGAAATAGGTTTAGTAATTTCGGTTTAGGTGTAACATTAGGGATTGAGTAGAAATTAATTATTTGTTGCGATTATTGTTTACTTTTGTAGCATTGGTCAGTTAATTGCTGTTAGCTGTTTAATTCTTGCTATTAAATAACTTAACTTGGATCTCATCTAATTAACCAATTTGCAATTAATCTGTGAATTAAAATTGCCAGATAGGTCAAATAGTTGTTAATTCTGTTATTAATAGAATAACTAACTTGTGTAGCAAATCTTGTGCATCGCTAGTATTTATTCAGGTAGTTTGAGCTATTTAATTCTGTTAGTTTAATCAGTTAAGCGTGGACCGCGGGTTGTCGACATTAGTGCGCGTTTTCAGTAGAACGATTATTTTGTGGGGTGCTAACCCAGTGTTAGATCTAGAAAAAGTTTTAATTAAATTAATTTGTGCTAACATTTAGAAATCACTAACTTAGATATTTATATATCACTCAAAAATCCACTACGTATTTACTTATGTTATTATTCGTATTTCCGTATTGTTACAAAAGACGTTCCGGCACCGACGGAAGCGGTTGACCAGAGTTTCATCAGCACCAACCTGTCCTACGCATACGAAGGAAAGCAACCCTCTTGAACATAAATATAGCTACTTTAAATGTAAACCGTATCTTGCACTATTATACGTATTGCATCAAAACTGTTTCTCAAAACTTAAATTGAACGAATGAGATAAAGATGATTAATGATGAACTCGAATAAAAGAGAATGATGAACGAGATAATAATGAGAAAAGAAAGTAATACGAGACTATTATGGCTGGTAAAAGGGGCCCTTGGCAAGTAAGATATGAGGCAAGGAAGTGGGACCCCTTTACTTATGGTTAAAATATAAGGATCAACCAACTCTTGCTCGGTCAGATGCCGTAAAATCAGTACCAACCATTTTCCCGTTTCGGCGGGCAGAAAATGTTACCTTGTTACGTGACTATGCTCTCCACAATAGGTATGTTATATATGTGTGAGTGTGATGGAGGAACCCAGGACCGGTAGGAGAAGTCCGGAAGTGGGGGATCCAAGGCGCTATAGCGCTAAGGTGGAGTGTTGAGTGCAGGACAGAAGCTGCCTCAACCAACATTGCCAGAACTCGGTGGGTGACGAAGTCAACACCGACGGAAGGTAGTGGGTGGAGAAATTAATTCACGTAACCTGGAAAACATTCTATATTCTGATCTCAAACCCGCATCAAAGGAAATGCGGTGGACCCGGTTCACAGAGAGTTCGAAAATAGCTATGGGTAAAGTGGTACAAAGCCTGCGCAGCGCTAAATAAAATCATGAATTCATGCCAATCTCCAGGATTGGAGTCTACGGGAACCACTGGGGGTCTTTCTTCTCTGCAAGCAACTTTTAGTGTTTTTCATAATTAAAATCTGCCACCTAAATGTTTTAATGAGTATTTTCTAAATGAGATAATTTGGAACATGTAGTGTATCCTATGCATCCTTTGCTATTAATGCTTGCTGAGTACTTTTGTACTCAACCTTGCTAGTATCTTCCTTTGTAGACCCTAGTCCAACCGGGGATTATACCGTGTGGGACGAGGGCAATACAGGTGCAGATGAGGCCATCGGAGTCGAGGACCCTTACCACGAGGGGCAGTCCAAACGGAGCCTCAGCGACTAGGGAGTCTCCCGCCGTGAGGGCCTTGCCCCAGCGGGGTGACATCTAATCTCGTGCTCAAACGCGCATCGACCTAGTCGCTCCGACGGCCACGCCTCGACGACTAGGGAGTCTCCCATCGTGAGGGCCTTGCCTCAGCGGGGAGACATCTCATCTCGCACTCAAACGCGCATCGACCTAGTAACTCCGACGGCCATGCCTCGGCAACTAGGGAGTCTCCCACCAAGAAGGCCTTGTTGGAAATATGCCCTAGAGGCAATCATAGAGATGATTATATTTCATTATGTTCATGACATTGGATAATTTGTTATCTTGTTCTTAGAATAATATTGTTAATAATTATTATCAAGTATGTGACTTGGTTGTGAAACTCTATATTTCTGCAATAATTATTCTTATACGATCCCTGGTCATAAACATATGAGGACACATATGAATAGACTAGCATATGTATTGGTTGATGACTATGTTTCACGAGTCATAGATATGGAGATATCAAACCGATAATATGGACACATGTTAGAGAACATGATGTTGGATAAGACCCACCTTGAGACACTATTGAGATTGTTATGAATCTATGTGTCATTAGTTGGTCTCAAGCAATGATGATGTATAATCCTTAGACCTGAGATCAACATGGTTTCCTACATGTGTAAGAGCACTCTTAGGGGTTGCCAAACGCTACACCGTGAATCGGGTAGTTATAAAGGTAGCTTTGGGTATGCTCAAACATGGAGAGGAATGTGACCGGTCGGATATGGGATTTGCCCTCCTAACATAACAGAGAGATGTCTCGGGCCCTCGTTGTGATCGGATAAAGAAAGTGCATGACCATGCCACTAGTAGTCGAAGTGTTCACCACGTAAAGTTATCTGATACTCGATCGAGAAAGTATTGAACAGTCCATGGATGACACAACATCTCACCTGGAGTTCAACCAGACATCGTGAGGCAAAGGGAGTATACACGAGTAGGTCGCTCAGGTCGAACAGTTACAGACTGGTCGTATGCAAATACGAGCTAGTCGTAGACTGGTCGAACGTAATCACAGAGTGGTCGTAACCTGGTCGAACGTAATCACAGAGTGGTCGTAACCTGGTCGTAAAGAGTTACGAACTGGTAGTGACCACATACGAACTGGTCAGATATCTGAGATAGGACACAGTCGTAAGTGATGAAGACCTGGTCGAGATCATATTGCATTAAGGTTCGTCCGATATAATTTGTGTGTATTCGGGAATTGATATGTTCTGCTAGGAGCCGCTACGACTCGTGGTCGAAAAGGGTTTTCGAGTCACAACCGAACTACACATGAACCTCTGTGGTCACACACTTAACGGGTTGGAACAAACCAAGACGAATACGATTAAGAACGTGTCCGGATAGGATCCGCCACGAGCACTATATAAGGAGGTGCATGAGGTCATTGGAGAGGCGCGTGAAACACCACCAAACCCTAGCCGCCATCTTCTTGAGAGCTCCACCGCGCGACTTGGTGCCGCACACCGGCGTTCGGTTGTTCCTTCCTGGATGTGTGGATACCGTAGGCGCTACTACGATTGTTGCGCTTGAGGACGATCCGCGATCTTCACAAGGAACTGCAGACGTTCTTTGGAGGAGACGATCGACTACGACCACTACATCGACGCTCTTCGTTGGACCAGTCGCTCCAACCCTTCTTCCATTGCTCAAGGCGTCGGTGGTAACGATCTATGATCATCTACTTGCATGGCTTCTGGTTTGCGTGGTAGAAAATTTTGTTTGTAGCTATCGTAGCCTACCCCGTGACCCAACAAAGGGTATCGAGCCATCTGCGTAGTTTTTGATCCGGATCGGTCGCATATACTTGATATGTGGTAGTAGTAGATTGGATCTATTACTGGTCGGGTCTGATAACCTAGATCGGTTCATATAGATGGAACGACCTAGACCCTGGTCGATATGATCGATCAGTTCTCGGTGGTAGTAGATGGGTTTTACGAGGAGGTATGAGCTTTAAGGACCAGATCGTTTGTTGCGCTTGTTCACGACCAGTCTGCATAACACTCCTACCGGTCGGAATTCCGCCATCGGAGTTTGCCGCAGTATGTGGTCGTATCAAGGCAATAATCAGAGTGGTTCGGAATAGGGTTAATATGATTAATCCGATGATTTCCAAGGCTCGGATACGTGAATAAGATTCATGTTTCGGACAAAGTTTTCGAGCGCGCTGCCCTCGACCAGCGAGGGCGCTGCCCCTTCGAACCCCGCTTCTAACCGGCTAAGCGGGACCGCCGTCTTTGGGTATTCGTATCATGCGCTATAGGTAGTGTGTACTCATGTCGTCTGTTAGAATTGGATTCGTGCATAACTTGTTTTTGCAGGATTGATGTGAATAGTATGACCCATATTGTTTCATGTATGAGATGCATGTATGCGTGTAATGTTCATGACCAAGTGTCATGTTAATTGCAGCCCAAGGCTGTCTATATTTGTATAACGGCCTGCGTGTCGACTTGTGATGCATCTTACTCCTTGTATTTCGTTACTAGTGCTATTAGAAATAATGGCTTAGTGGGAGTGCTTGGAGGAATCCACCACTTGAAGACATGGTGAGCAGGATGCATGGCGATGGAGATTACCATGAAGAAGGGTCATGCTATATCACAATGCAATTTGATTGTCTCGTGAATGCCTTTACATTCTGTTCATTTATTTCTATGCATGTTATTTTGCCTTAATTGCTTTTAACATGATAGAAGTAAAATTCCTTACTTAATATTAAGTTAAATTGATGCCTCCCAAATATACCGCACCATCAAAAGTCATGTATTTTAATGGTAGGTCTTGCCAAAGCAGAGTGCCATTAACTCTCCTTGACTAGATGGGTTTGTGTCGACACTTACACGCCGGCATTGGTTTAACTTAACAAGGTTATCATAACAGCTTGTGGACCTTGGGGCATAAAGGTTGGGTCTTGAGCATACAGATCTTGCCCAACAACAAGAGTCATATAGTTGATATGATTAGCAAAGGTTGCTTACCATTTTACTAGTCTTCTAGCAAAGTGAAGCCAAAGCTCACTAGTTGATTAAATAATTATGGATCTTGAATCATTAAATGTCATAAGAGGATATGGTGTTTAGTGGGAGTATCTTTATTAAATTGTTTAATACAAGTTACTTTAATGAACATATGTCTTAGTTTTGCATATATTTTTGTTGTAGATCATGGCACCAATTGTTTGTACCTACATCCAGCTTTTGCTTTACGCTCGATACTTGAAAGAGAAAAACTTAATGGAACAAATTTTATGGATTGGTCCCAAGAACTTTGAGAATTGTTCTCGTGCAAGATAAAAGGAACATGTTCTAGAAGAACCAATTCGGATGTGCCTCTGTAAAATGTCTTTGCTTTGCTATTAAAACCGCCTATAAAAGGCATGTGATGAGTCCCTTGATGTTAGTCGTCTCATGCTTGCTTGCTATGAACTCGCACCTTCGAAGCGGTTTGAGAACATAGAGGCCTCACGATATGATCGTGGCGCTCAAAGGCATGTTTGAGACACAAGCAAGAACCGAGAGATTTGAGATCTCAAAGAACTTATTTGGATGTAAGCTAGCCGAGGGTGGTTCGGTGAGCCCCATGTAATCAAAATGGTTGGTTACACACGAGCTTGGAAAAACTTGGTTTTCCACTTAGCCAAGAATTGGCTCAGATTTGATTCTTGCTTCGCTTCGAAAGCTATGGCCGCCTATTTTGAACTTCCATATGAGCAGCTTAGACAAGAATCTCACCGAATCAGATATGATGCTTAAGACAAAGAGAGGGCAAGATAAGAAATGCAACAATCATGTGATGATGGTGCAAAAGAGTACAAGCTTCAAGAAGAAGGCTAAGACTTGGGTCAAGAAAAAGGGCAAGGCTAAAGTTTCGGATGAGATCCAAACTGACAAACCTAAACCCAAGACTAAGTCTGGGCCGACTCAAGAGAATGAATGCTTTTACTGCAAAGAACTAGGCCACTGGAAGAGGAACTGCAAGAAATACCGGTGATCGAGAAAAGGAATGGTGGGACTAAAACTTCCACTACAGTATTAATGTTATAGAAGTTTTCTTCTTCGACTCTTCCGTTAACTCATGGGTATTTGATACCGATCGGTTGCTCATATTTGCAATTCGATGCGAGTCTAACAAGAAGTAGGATGATTGCAAGGGGCGAGATGGATCTTCGCGTCGGGAATAAAGCAAAGGTTGCTGCATTAGCCGTCGGGACTATGCCACTACTTTTGCCTTCAGGATTTATTATGGAATTGAATAATTGTTATTACGTTCCAGCCATTAGTAGAAACATTATCTCTGCCTCATGTTTGATGGCAGAGGGTTATAAGTTCATTATAGAGAACAATGGTTGTTCTATATTTTTGAATGAAGTGTTTTATGGCTATGCACCTGTTTTGAATGGGTTGTTTATTTTAAGTCTTGATGATGCATCAGTCTATAATATTAATGCGAAAAGGCTTCGGCCTAATGAAATAAATTCCACTTTTATTTGGCATTGTCGCTTGGGTCACATAAGTGAGAAACGCATGAAAAAGCTCCATAATGATGGAACTCTAAACTCATTTGATTTAGAATCATTTGAAACATGCGAGTCTTGCCTGGTCGGAAAGATGACCAAGACGCCTTTCACTGGTCGTAGTGAAAGGGCGACGCGACCGATTGGAACTCGTACATACCGATGTATGTGGACCAATAAGCACGACGGCAGAGGTGGTTTTCAATTACTTCATTACTTTCACCGATGACTATAGTAGATATGGATATATCTACTTAATGAGGCACAAGTCGGAATCCTTTGAAAAGTTCAAGGAGTTCGAGAATGAAGTCTGTAATCAACTTGGCAAGACAATCAAATCTTTACGATCGATCGTGGAGGTGAGTTTTTGAGCCATGAGTTTGGTAATCATTTGAAACAATGTGGAATTGTTCCACGACTTACACCACCCGCACTCCACAATGGAATGGGGTGTCCGAGCGGCGAATAGGACCTTGTTGGACATGGTTCGATCAATGATGAGCCAATCGGATCTGCCATTGTATTTTTGGGGTTATGCTCTAGAAACCGCCGCTTTCATTTTAAATAAGGTACCATCTAAATCAAGAGATAAGACACCACATGAGATGTGGACCGAAAAGTCCTAGTTTGTCTTTTCTAAAGATTTGGGGATGTGATGTCTATGTTAAACGCTTGACGTCCGATAAGCTCACACCCAAATCGATAAATGCTTCTTTATAGGATATCCTAGGGAAACCAAAGGATATTATTTCTACAACCGAAGAAGACAAAGTTTTTGTTGCTTAAATGGTGTCTTTTGGAGAAAGAGTTTCTTTCAAAAGGAGTCGATGGGAGAAAGGTGCAACTCGAAGAAATTCGGGAAACATCTCAAAATGTTTCAACTCCTCTCAACCTCTCTTGGATGAACAAATTGTTGTTGAACTCAGAGATAAGGCACCAAATTTCACGTAGATCTAAAAGGCGCGTCAATTGCCTACAAGGTATGGGCATGATGTATTATTATTGAATAATGGTGAGCCTAAGACTTATGAGGAAGCGATGATGGACCCGCACTCGAGAAATGGATTGGAGCCATGAACCAAATAGATTCCATGAGAGAAAATCAGGTTTGGAACCTGGTCGATCCACTCGATGGTGTCAAAACCATTGAGTGCAAATGGATCTATAAGAAAAAGATTGATATGGATGGAAATGTTCACATTCATAAGGCTCGACTAGTCGCAAAAGGTTTTCGACAAGTTCAAGGAGTTGACTACGATGAGACTTTCTCACCAGTAGCGATGCTTAAATCTGTTCGGATCATTCTAGCTATTGCTGCATATTTCGACTATGAGATATGGCAAATGGATGTCAAAACAGCTTTCCTTAATGGAAACCTAGATGAGGATGTGTACATGACACAGCCTGAAGGTTTTGTCGATCCAAAGAATGCTAGTAAGATATGCAAACTTCAAAAATCCATTTATGGATTGAAACAAGCATCTCGGAGTTGGAATATACGTTTTGATGAGGAGATCAAAAGGTTTGGTTTCGTCAAGAACAAAGAAGAACCTTGTGTTTACATGAAGGTTAGTGGGAGCGCACTTGTTATTCTGATTTTGTATGTAGATGACATACTACTTTGGTGGAAATGACATTCCGATGTTAGAATTGTTAAATCTTCATTAAGAAAAGTTTCTCAATGAAAGATTTAGGAGATGCAACATATATCTTGGGGAATAAGGATCTATAGAGATAGATCTAAGAGGCTAATTGGATTAAGCCAGGAAATGTACATAGACAAAGTGTTGAATCGGTTCAACATGCAAAATTCCAAGAGAGGATTCTTGCCCATGGCACATGGCATTAATCTTAGCAAGAATCAGTGTCCTACGACCACTGATGAGCGAGACAAAATGAGTGATATTCCATATGCTTCGGCCATTGGATCTATCATGTACGCCATGATATGTACACGACCAGATATATCATATGCTCTAAGTGTTACGAGCAGATACCAAGCTGATCCCGTGAATGTCAATGGACCAACCGTGAAAAACATTCTTAAGTACTTAAGAAGGACTAAGGATGTGTTCCTAGTTTATGGCGGTGATGAAGAGCTCGTTGTAAATGGTTACACCGATGCAAGCTTTCAAACCGACAAAGATGATTATCGTTCGCAATCTGGTTTTGTATTCATTTTGAATGGAGGAGCAGTGAGCTGGAAAAGTTCCAAGCAAGAGACGGTTGCTGATTCCACGACAGAGGCCGAGTACATTGCGGCTTCTGAAGCTGCAAAAGAAGGTGTTTGGATAAGGAATTTCATTGCTGAATTGGGAATGGTTCCGAGTGCCTCGAGCCCAATGGATCTCTATTGTGATAACAATGGAGCCATTGCTCAAGCCAAGGAGCCTAGATCCCATCAGAAGTCCAAACATATACTCAGGCGTTATCATCTTATCCGCGAATTGGTGGATAGAGGAGATGTTAAGATATGCAAAGTTCATACGGATTTAAATGTTGCTGATCCGTTGACAAAACCTCTCACACGGCCAAAGCATGAGGCGCACACAAGAGCCATCGGTATTAGATACCTAAATGATTGACTCTAGTGCAAGTGGGAGACTGTTGGAAATATGCCCTAGAGGCAATCATAGAGATGATTATATTTCATTATGTTCATGACATTGGATAATGTGTTATCTTGTTCTTAGAATAATATTGTTAATAATTATTATCAAGTATGTGACTTGGTTGTGAAACTCTATATTTCTGCAATAATTATTCTTATACGATCCCTGGTCATAAACATATGAGGACACATATGAATAGACTAGCATATGTATTGGTTGATGACTATGTTTCACGAGTCATAGATATGGAGATATCAAACCGATAATATGGACACATGTTAGAGAACATGATGTTGGATAAGACCCACCTTGAGACACTATTGAGATTGTTATGAATCTATGTGTCATTAGTTGGTCTCAAGCAATGATGATGTATAATCCTTAGACCTGAGATCAACATGGTTTCCTACATGTGTAAGAGCACTCTTAGGGGTTGCCAAACGCTACACCGTGAATCGGGTAGTTATAAAGGTAGCTTTGGGTATGCTCAAACATGGAGAGGAATGTGACCGGTCGGATATGGGATTTGCCCTCCTAACATAACAGAGAGATGTCTCGGGCCCTCGTTGTGATCGGATAAAGAAAGTGCATGGCCATGCCACTAGTAGTCGAAGTGTTCGACCACGTAAAGTTATCTGATACTCGATTGAGAAAGTATTGAACAGTCCATGGATGACACAACATCTCACCTGGAGTTCAACCAGACATCGTGAGGCAAAGGGAGTATACACGAGTAGGTCGCTCAGTCGAACGATTCTGGTCGTCGTATGTAAATCTGAGCTAGTCGAGATCGGTCGAACGTAATCACAGAGTGGTCGTAACACAGTCGTAAAGAGTTACGAATCGGTAGTGACCACATACTGAACTGGTCAGATACTGAGATAGGACCTGGTCGTAAGTGATGAAGACCTGGTCGAGATCATATTGCATTAAGGTTCGTCCGATATAATTTGTGTGTATTCGGAATCGATATGTTCTCGCTAGGAGCCGCTTCGACTCGTGGTCGGAAAGGGTTTTCGAGTCACAACCAACTACACATGAACCTCTGGGTCACACACTTAACGGGTTGGAACAAACCAAGACGAATCGATTAAAACGTGTCCGGATAGGATCCGTCACGAGCACTATATAAGGAGGTGCATGAGGCTGTTGGGAGAGGCGCGTGAAACACCACCGAAACCCTAGCCGCCATCTTCTTGAGAGCTCCACCGTGCGACTTGGTGCTGGCACACCGGCGTTCGGTTGTTCCTTCCCTGGACGTGTGGATACCGTAGAGGCGCTACTACGATTGTTGCGCTTGAGGACGATCCGCGATCTTCACAAGGAACCGCAGACGTTGCTGGAGGAGACGATCGACTACGACCACTACATCGACGCGCTCTTCGTTGGACCAGGCTGCTCCAACCCTTCTTCCGCTGTTCTGCGCGTCTGGTGGTAACGATCTATGATCATCTACTTGCATGGCTTCCTGGTTTGCGTGGTAGAAAATTTTGTTTGTAGCTATCGTAGCCTACCCCGTGACCCAACAGGCCTCACCCCGGCGGAGGGACATCTCACATCGTGCTCAATCGTGCAAACCCCTAGTGGCTCCACTGATGCCTCCCGCAGGCATGAGTGTACAAACAAAGTCACCGCGCATAGCCCTTGGCCCCGATGTTGGCCAATACCATCCACAGGCATGATGGCCTTGACGAAGACGACATGCCAAGCTAACCCTAGCACAGCACGGACCCAAAACAAAAATGTACCAGGGGGACGGCGTCATCCTCGCTGACGCAACAAAACAGTAGGGCTTACCGGAGCCCTATCTAAAAAAGTTAGGGGATGGTCTCTCCGCCTCCCCCTGCCGGTCAGTCCAGTCCCGTCATGAACGACGACAAGGTCAGTAAAGGTCAAGCGACACTTAGAACCTAGCCTAGCTAGGGACAATTGCTGCTAGGGGTAGGGAATACGGACGGGTTTAGATAGTTCGATGCATCAAAACTCGACACGTACGCACCCATGCTTCCCTCTCCCATCATAGGAGACGGCGATTGGCTTCGCCTCCCCCTCGCTAGCTTCTGGGCTCTCAAACGAGCCCAAGAAAAGAAAGTTGGGGGACAGCGCGAGGCTTCGTCTCCCCCTCGCTAGCTTCTGGGCTCTCAAACGAGCCCAAGAAAAGAAAGTTGAGGGACAGCGCGAGGCTTCACCTCCCCCTCGTTAGCTTTTGGGCTCTCAAATGAGCCCAAGAAAAGAAAGTTGGGGGATGGCGCGAGGCTTCGCCTCCCCCTCGCTAGCTTCTGGGCTCTCAAACGAGCCCAAACAAAGAAAGTTGGGGGACGGCGATAGGCTTCGCCTCCCCCTCGCTAGTTCCTGGGCTCTTAAACGAGCTAGAGCAAAGAACCCTCGCTAGCTTCTGGGCTCTCAAACGAGTCCAAGCAAAGAAAGTTGGAGAACGGCGATCGGCTTCGCCTCCCCCTCGCTACCTCCTGGGCTCTCAAACGAGCCCAAGCAAAGAAAGTTGGGGGAAGGTGCGAGGCTTCGCCTCCCCATCGCTAGCTTCTGGGCTCTCAAATGAGCCCAAGCAAAGAAAGTTGGGGAACGGCAATCGGCTTCGCCTCCCCCTCGCTAGCTTCTGGGCTCTCAAACGAGCCTAAGCAAAGAAAGTTAGGGGACAGCGATCGGTGTCGCCTCCCCCTTGCTAGCTCCTGGGCTCTCAAACGAGCCCAAGCAAAGAATGTTGGGGGAAGACGCGAGGCTTCGTCTCCCCTTCGCTAGCTTCTAGGCTCTCAAACGAGCCCAAGCAAAGAAAGTTAGGGGACGGCGATCGGCTTCACCCCCCTGCCTCGCTAGTTTCTGGGCTCTCAAACGAGCCTAAGAAAAGGAAGTTAGGGGACGGCGCGAGGCTTTGCCTCCCCCTCGCTAGCTTCTGGGCTCTCAAACGAGCCCAAGAAAAGGAAGTTGGGAGATGGCGCGAGGCTTCGTCTCCCCCTCGCTAGCTTTTGGGCTCTGAAACGAGCCCAAGCAAAGAAAGTTGGGGGACGGCGATTGGCTTCGCCTCCCCCTCGCTACCTCCTGGGCTCTCAAACGAGCCCAAGCAAAGAAAGTTGGGGGACGGCGCGAGGCTTCGCCTCCCCCTCGCTAGCTTCTGGGCTCTCAAACGAGCCTAAGCAAAGAAAGTTGGGGAACGGCACGAGGCTTCGCCTTCTATCGTAGTAAAAAGACCAGATAGTAAAGTGAGGAGGACCCTTGGCATCTAAGCGAGAGGCCAAAGGGTCCCAGGAGTGGGATTCTAGCTAGAAGCGTACTTGTATTAATTGCCAGAAATTTTGTATTCATTCCTTTACATGAAGGGGGAGGAGGCTATTTATAACCTATCCAACCGGGTACATGAAATGTCACATACACCCCTACAAAGGTACAACTACCATAGGGGTAGCAGGGGTTTTCCCTAGCCTAAGTGTAGCCCTCGGCGCATGGTAGACTCTCTTGGACCTGGTCCACCTGGGTGGTGAGCCTGGTCCACTTTTATTGCGCCTTTGTTGATGGCTGCGGAGCCCCTCCGGGGGGCCTCCTTCAGGGGCCTGCGGGGCCCCCTCGGAGGACACCTTTGGAACCACCTTGGGGGCTCTCAAGGGCCCCTTCGAAGGCTTCGGGAATGCCTTCGGGGCCTTCAGGGCTCCTCCGAAGGTCATCTTCGAGGTTGCCTTCGGAGCCTCCAGGAGCATCTTCAAGGACCTCGGGGCCCCTTCGGAGGGCACCTCCGGGATTGCCTTCAGAGCCACCTGAAGTACCATCGGGTCCTTCGGGGACCCCTTAGTGCATTGCCTATGCCGTGGGGCCGGTAGGCCGCCCCTACGACAAGCCCCTCGCGGTCGAGGTCCTGCTTCGCCATGGCTGAAATCGCGCCGTTCTCCTGAAGGGTCCAAGCACACCGTCCCCTCTGGCTTGGCGAAGCTTGTCTTGGAAGGGCTGGCGAAGGTGGTCTGTTGGTGGAGATCGATGGATCCTGGGTTATCGTGCGGCATGAGCTGTTGTGCTCCATAATGGTGCCACTGTGCGTCTGTTGGGGTTCTACGCCTGGACCATTGGGCTGTGTGCATCCTAAATGGTTGTTAGGTTTGCTGTAGAATGAGTGCACGTGGCGCGTGTGGAGTGGCCCATGGCACCTCGTTTCCTTCCCGTGGGTTCCGCCAGCCTATAAATCTGCAGTGTTCCCCCCTTGTTGCTGTCCACTTCCACTTTCTTGGTTTCCATTCTGTCACGTTTTGTTCTTGCTACGGTGCTTCGCTTTCCTTGCGAGGGTCCGCATTGTTGCTTCAATCATGTCGAAGCGGGCCAAGGAGAACGCTGGGGAGGTGATGTACACGAATGTGTTGAGGAGGTCCACCGTGACCGATCTTGTCCTGGGCACTCTTGTCGATGAGGGCAAGTTAGATAGCCTTGAGAAGGTCCGCTCCCCTGGGAAGGATAGCACCCCGGCCCCTCGTCCGGATGAGGCGGTGGTCTTCGTCGCTTTCTTTGATGCTGGCCTCCATTTGCCATGCGTCGCGCTGGTCAAGGATGTGCTCTGGCTGTATGGGGTGGAGTTGGCGCAACTGACACCGAACTCCATCATGAAGCTGGGGGTCTTCGAATGGATTCTACGAGCGGCCGGAGCCAGCGACAAGGGGTGCCTGTTTTCCCATCTTCACGACGGGCGCTGCCAGCCGAAGAAAAAGAAAAACACCGATGAGATGTCAACTTCGCAACAGAACTTCACCGAGGACCCGTGCCAAATGTACCTACCTACCCATTGTGAACCATTGAAATGGATCAGATTCGACGGTGGTTCTACCATAAGTCGCTGCTGGAGGATGGTTTGCAATCTCGGGGTGGGCCGATACGACTTATCGCCAGCCCCGAGATTGATCCCACTGCTAGGGAGGAGGCCCTCCTCCAACTTTTACTGGATGTGACGAAGCATCTCTCCACCCGGGACCTGGTGGAAGAGTTCTGCGCCTTCGGGGTCTAGCCTTTGGTCCAAGATTGGAGCGTGGAGATCGGGGCTTCGAAGGCCAGGTGCCCGATCCTCACTGTGAAGGGACACAAGGGTGCAGATCTCGGCGTCTTCTCTTTTCTCTTCTTTTTTTGTTTGTTTTTGGTACAGCTTCTCACTGCATGGTTGGTGATGTCTCCGCAGTTGTGCCCATCACCGAGGCGGCTCATGCCGCGGAGGTGCTCCTAGGCCCTTACATAGGCGAGGAGTATTCGAAGTGCGTCACGGTTGTGTGGGAGAATCGGCTTAACCGGGCGTACGCTCCATCGATTCGCCTTTTCGAGCGTCCGGACCCGGACGCTGGAAAAAGGAAACGTGCTTGTGCTGCCGAGGTCGGTGGGCCGGAGCCAATTGCAGCGGTGCCGCTACACGCCGCCGCTCCCCGTGACGCGTCCAGCCCCGCCGAAGCTACGGAGGATGCGGACCGGCCCGCCAAGAGGTTGGCGGGGGCCGTGGAACAGGTGGAGTCCTTCGCCTCCAGCAGCTCCTCGTCGGACGAGCGTGCTGGTTCGGCCAATGAGGATGTTTTTGGGGATCCCATGGGGCGCCCCGCGGCGGAGGTGGCCAAGTTGACGAGTGCAATCAGGCTGATGGGCGTTGTTATTGGCGAGTCCTTGGGCGAAGACACTCCGTCGCGTGTTTATGGCATGGATGTCGAGGTTGTCGTGGACACCCCGCCTACTCCAGAGCGTGTCGATGTCGCTACGGATGACCCTCCTGCTCCGCGGTCGCCCCACGATATGAACACTACTCCATCTGTGCGATTGCATTTGCGTGTCTGATACTTGCTCACCCGTGCAGAGGTGGGTGACGCCGCGAGGAGGGCAGGCGACGAGGAGCCCAGATGTGGTGGGGATGCCGCAGCCGAGAATGCCGCAGCTGGCTCTGCGGGGTCTAGGGTTCTATGCCCCCAACGCCTGCTATAGTCACTGTGGGCCCCGTGGACGTGCTCCCCATGTGCAACAAGGACTTCATGGTTAGCCCCGGCACCGCTGAGGTGTGTGGGGTGGTTGGAGACTTCGTGCATTCACCTCTTCTCAAGCAGTTCTTCAAGAAAATGGCTATAAGGGATATAATCGGAGCATGGAGGCGAATACTAAGAAGGTTTGTTAGTACCCTTCGGCCCCCTCCTTTGTTTTGTTCGCCCGTTGCTGAGGTGTCTTTGTTGCGCTGGACGACGATATTTCCCGATGCTTCGGCAAGATCCAGAGCGAGCTGGACAAGGAGCACGCCAAGAACGAGGCCCTCAGCAGTGAGCGCGATTCCCTCGCGGTGAGGGTAAAGACGCTAGAGGAGCAGGTGGTGGGCCTTTGGGTGAGCTGGAGGCTTCACAGAAAGCGCGGGCGCTTGTTGAGGAAGAGGTTGAGGCAGAGCGTGAGCTATCAAACACCATGGGGCTCGCTGCTTTTGAGGCTCTGGAGACTCTTGAGGATGCCGTGACGCAGCTCGGCGTGGTGCCCCCTGCAAGGACTCACCGACCTGTGGAGACGGACATCACCTTCAGACACCTTAAAAATGTTGGGAGGGTGTGCGTGTCGGCGGCGTGTATGTATGGAGATCATTATACGAAGGTGGTCTAGTGCACGACCTTAGCCTTGCTTGACAAGGTGGGATGTGCACATATAGACGCTCTCGCTACCCGCACGGTCGCCGTAGCTACTACCGAGGAGTCGACGAACATGGAGCGCCGAACACGTAAAGCCAGCAAGGTCCTGCTGGAGGATTACTGGGTGCGGCACGATCATGAAGACACGACCGAGTCTTTCTGGGTGGTACAGGCGAAGCAGGCTAAAGGGAAGGCGCTTGCGGCGGCCTCGTCTAAAGTCCCGGAAGGGGGCAAGCGGGGGTCCACTCACGGAGACAAGGTGTGACCCTCCGCTTGTCAGAAGCGGCTCAAACTTCTAACGTAGTCTAGGGCTTCGCTCTATACTTTCTTGCTCTGCTAGGGGCTCCGAGGAGGAAAACCCTTTTTTGTGTAATGACCTCCTGGTGTTAAATGAAATGCTTTTGGTTTGCCCAGGCTTTCTGTCCAACCTCGATCACTATTTAAAGTCGTGCCTCATGGTCTATACAGGGAGAATGATGCTTATTCAAACGTGCCGCGGGGAGGGGTTCTCGGCCGCCTATGGGGCGGAGGTTCAAGACTACTATCACAATGCGGGCTTTGAAGGAGGAGCGTAAGGTTCTGTTGAAGTGGCCTCTGAGGATTTGTTACCGTAGCGTCATTTGTCACGGCGCGAAATGGCAGCGATGGAAAAGGCTAACCCGACTGGTTCTATGAAAATGTTCTTCCGTATCCGTGCACGAGAGGCTGCGAGGGCGCGGGAAGAGATGCGGGCCTTCTAGGAGCGCAGAGGAGTTGCCGGTGCGGCCGAGGGACCCCTGGTGCCCTCCGCATCGTTGGAAGCTTCGACGAGCTCGTTCGACACGCCTGAGGATGTGGTCGCGCAAAGGGAGTATGAGGAGTTGGTGGCTGCCAGAGCATCAAATGAGGAACTGCTGGTGTGGGCAATGCGCAGGGAGGAGTGGGACTTTGCTTCGTAGGTGCACGGTGACCGATGTGGTGTGCCGCGATCGAACTGTAATTTGTACCTATTATTTTTCGGATTTGTTGCACGCGTTGAGGCGTAGTGAGACGTGTATGTTGTGCCGGGCTTAATAAAAAATGGTGTGATTGTATGTTGTAGACGACCTGTCCGAGTCGTGCCGCTAGATAGGGCTCCGTGGAGCCTGATCTTTTCTTCACGTGGGGAGGGGCGAAGCCTCGCGCCGTCCCCCATCCTTTTTTTAGGTAGGGCTCCGGGGAGCCCTAATTTTTCTTTGCGAGGGGGAGACAAAGCCTCGCGCCGTCCCCCATACTTTTTTAGATAGGGCTTCGGGGAGCCCTAATTTTTCTTGCAAGGGGGAGGCGGAGCCTCGCGCCGTCCCCCATACTTTTTTAGATAGGGCTCCGAGGAGCCCTAATTTTTCTTGCGAGGGGGAGGTGGAGCCTCGCGCCGCCCCCACACTTTTTTAGATAGGGCTCCGGGGAGCCCTAATTTTTCTTATGAGGGGAGGCGGGCCTCGCCGCCTCTACACTTTTTAGATGGGGCTCTGGGGAGCCCTAATTTTTCTTGCGAGGGGGAGGCGGAGCCTCGTGTCGTCCCCCATACTTTTTCAGATAGGGCTCCGGGGAGCCCTAATTTTTCTTGCGAGGGGGAGGCGGAGCCTCACACCGTCCCCCATACTTTTTTAGATAGGGCTATGGGGAGCCCTAATTTTTTTTACGAGGGAGAGGCGGAGCCTCGCGCCGTTCCCCATACTTTTTTAGATAGGGCTCCAGAGAGCCCTAATTTTTCTTGCAAGGGGGAGGTGGAGCCTCGCGCCGTCCCCCATACTTTTTTAGATAGGGCTCCGGGAGCCCTAATTTTTCTTGCGAGGGGGAGGCAGAGCCTCGCGCCGTCCCTCATACTTTTTTAGATAGGGCTCCGGGGAGCCCTAATTTTTCTTGCGAGGGGAGGCGAAGCCTTTATGAAGATCGACGCCGTCCCCCTTGGCACGGCTCGCTCTTGGGGACATTCCGCGCTGGAGTTAGCGTTGCGCGTCGTCTTTGCTTAGTTGTTTTGTAGCTGATGAGTTTTATCGGTACACACCGGGGCCGAAGGCCATGCGCGGTGGCTTCGTTTATACACTCGTGCCTGCGGAGGGCATCAGTGTGCACCGGGGCTGAAGGCCATGCGCAGTGGATTTGTTTATACACTCGTGCCTGCGGAGGGCATTGGTGTGAATCGGGGCCGAAGGCCATGCACGGTGGCTTCGTTTATACACTCGTGCATGCAGAGGGCATCGGTGTGCACCGGGGTCGAAGGCCATGCGCGGTGACTTTGTTTATACACTCGTGCCTGCGGAGGGCATCGGTGTGCACCAGGGCCGAAGGCCATGCACGGTGGCTTTGTTTATACACTCGTGCCTGCATAGGGCATCGGTGTGCGCCGGGGCCGAAGGCCATGCGCGGTGGCTTTGTTTATACACTCGTGCCTGCGGAGGGCGTCGGTGTTTTGTTGTGTTTGCAGGGTGTTGCATACTTTGTTCATTAGGGGGGGGGGACAAAACGCCCAAAAGTACACATTTTTGTACAAGCCCACCATGGTGGCCAAGTGCCGGGTCATTGTTCGGCCTTGCAATGGTTTGCCTACAAAATAAAAATCCTTCTAGGGGTAGAACTTACGGAGGCTCTTAGTGTTCCATGTATGGCCGAGTTGTTGCCCTTCCGGGGTGGCGATGTAGTGCGTCCTGGCCCTCGTGCTCCGGGTGATGATGTAGGGCCCCTCTCACTTGGACTCGAGCTTGCCTACTGTGGAAGAATTGGCAACTCGCTTGAGGACCATGACACTAGGTGCCAGGGGGCGGGGTCTCACTTTCTTGTTGTACGCTCTCGCGACTCCATCCGCTTATTTTACCATGGTTGAGATGGCTTCTACGCAGTTTTCCTCGACCAGGTCGAGGGAAATTTCCCGACTGGCGGGGTTGATCTCTTGGGTTGCTCGGAGGGACCTTGCTGTGAGCTCGCCTAGGGTCATTTGCTTCATCCCCGAATAGGAGTTTAAACGGAGAGAAGCACGTGGCCCGGGTTGGTGTAGTGCGGAGTGCCCATAGGGCCTTATGAAGTTCTTCCGGCCAAAGCCCCCTCGGCAATACCACCAGGCGTTTAGTGAGACCTACTACCAAGTTGCCGTTGGCTCTTTCGACCGCCATGTTGGACTCGGGATGGCCCACCGACGCGAGGCATATGGTGATACCGAGGTTTTGGCAGAATGCTTTGAAGGCGGCGGAGTCGAACTGGGTGCCGTTGTCAGTGACGACGTCCCGTGGCACCCCGTATCTGCAAATGATGTTCCTCCATGTGAACCACGGCTGGTTGCTGGTGGCGATTCATGTAGTCGTGCATGGCCGCGATAGTGCGGCAGTCCGCGGTTGTGTGCGAGCATTCGCCGTGGATGTCGCAGTACAACGTGACGCTTTCTGTGCCGTTGCGGGTGTCTGGCTGGCGCCCACCATGGCGTCCGTGGCCTCTTCCCTATAGTAGCTGCTTTCGCCGCCACGCTTTTTTTCTTCGGGATTCGGCTGCGTCTATATGGTAGACACCGCGCCTTTTGGCGGTTGTTCGCGATTTGGGGTTGGTTCTTTGCGGGGGTTATTTGTGGCGGGGGTGTGGCTGCTCGCTCGCTTGATGGCTTTGCGGGTGTAGTGGTGACTGCCCCTTCCGCCCTTCGATTGCTATCTTCCTCTGCTCGGGCGTACTCTTCTATTTTATCAAAGAGTTCCGCGACGGTGGAGACGGGCTTGCGGGCTAGCTTTTCCGATAGCGGGCCCTTTTGCAGTCCGCAGGTTGCCACGTTGATGATTGTTGTCTCGTTGATGCCCTTGACGAAGAACCACATGAGGGCAACCCCTTTGAGGGTGAGCGAGATGCTCTTCGCCTTCGTCGTGTCATCCCCACCAGTGGCCTCTATCGCTGTTTTGTAGACCCGGAGGAACTCCGCGGGGTCGGTGCAGCCTTCGAAGGGTGTTACATCTGGCATTTTGAAATCTTTTGGCCAACGCGCTGCTTCAGGCCCGACGCTCAATGGGGAATTGGGGTCTCCCCAGAGCGAGCGGGTTGGTTGTGGGTTGGCGACCGCCGCCGGGGGATCCGATGGCGGTGCTGGGATTACGGGGCTGCCTCCCATGGGCTGTCGCAGACTGAGCATCTCCCGGTGGAGGTTAGCTAGCTCTCGTTGGAGGGCCTCGTAGGCCCCATAGGTTACCCCTATCGTTCCTGGGGGCAGGCCCGAGGGTTGGTGATTGGGGAGGGATGCTTCGGCGGGCGGGGCGTCGCCCTCGATAATGCCACCGTGGGTGGAGTTGTTTGCTTCTTCTTCTGCGGCCCACGCGGCGGCTGCTACCGCCGTGGACGTCTTACTCCGCTTGGCCCTCGGGGTGCTGGGTGCCGCGGCCACTACCACCACTTCGGTCGCCGAAACTTTGGATGTGGCCCTTTGGGGGGTCATCTAATGCTTCGTGTTTGTGACTTTCCTGCCGAACCCCACGGACGACGCCAATTGTCGTAGTAAAAAGACCAAGCAATAAAGTGAGGGGGACCCTTGGCATCTAAGTGAGGGGCCAAAGGGTCCCAAGAGTGGGATTCTAGCTAGAAGCATACTTGTATTAATTGCCAGAAATTTTGTATTCATTCCTTGACATGAAGGGGGAGGAGGCTATTTATAGCCTATCCAACCGGGTACATGAAATGACACATACACCCCTACAAAGGTACAACTACCATAGGGGTAGCAGGGGTTTTCCCTAGCCTAAGTGTAGCCCTCGGCGCATGGTAGACTCTCCTGGATCTAGTCCACCCAGGTGGTGATCCTGGTCCACTTTTATTGCGCCTTTGCTGATGGCTGCGGAGCACCTTCGGGGGCCCTCCTTTGGGGGCCTACGGGGCCCCCTCGGAGGACACCTTTGGAACCACCTTGGGGGCCCTCGAGGGCCCCTTCAGAGGGTTCGGGAATGCCTTCGGGGCCTTCGAGGCCCCTCCGAAGGTCGTCTTCGGGGTTGCCTTCGGAGTCTCCGGGAGCATCTTCAAGGACCTCAGGGCCCCTTCAGAGGGCACCTCCGGGATTGCCTTCGAAGCCACCTGAAGTACCATCGGGTCCTTCGGGGACCCCTTAGTGCATTGCCTATGCCGTGGGGCCGGTGGGCCGCCCCTATGACACCTCCCCCTCGGCTAGCTCCTGGGCTCTCCAACGAGCCCAAGCAAAGAAAGTTGGGGGACGGCGATCGGCTTCGCCTCCCCCTCGCTAGCTCCTGGGCTCTCAAATGAGCCCAAGCAAAGAAAGTTGGGGGAAGGCGCAAGGCTTCGCCTCCCCATCGCTAGCTTCTAGGCACTCAAACGAGCCCAAGCAAAGAAAGTTGGGGGACGGCGATCAGCTTCGCCTCCCCCCGCTAGCTTCTGGGCTCTCAAACGAGCCCAAGAAAAGAAAGTTGGGAGACGGCGCGAGGCTTCACCTCCCCCTCGCTAGCTTCTGGGCTCTCAAACAGGCCCAAGAAAAGAAAGTTGGGGGACAGCGCGAGGCTTCGCCTCCCCCTCGCTAGCATCTGGGCTCTCAAACGAGCCCAAGCAAAGAAAGTTGGAGGACGACAATCGGCTTCGCCTCCCCCTCGCTAGCTCCTGGGCTCTCAAACGAGCCCAAGCAAAGAAAGTTGGGAGAAGGCACGAGGCTTTGCCTCCCCATCGCTAGCTTCTAGGATCTCAAACGAGCCCAAGAAAAGAAAGTTGGGGGACGATGATCGGCTTCGCCTCCGCCTCGCTAGCTTCTGGGCTCTCAAACGAGCCCAAAAAAAGAAAGTTGGGGGACGGCGTGAGGCTTCGCCTCCCCCCTCGCAAGCTTCTGTGCTCTCAAACGAGCCCAAGAAAAGAAAGTTGGGGGACGGCGCGAGGCTTCGCCCCCCTCTCGCCTACCTCGGAACCTCAAAAGAGCCCTGCAGTAACTCAGGCAAATAGACAAAGACCCTTCATGCCCCTCTTAGTCACGGGGGCACTTGACTAGGAGCGGCCAAAGGGGGGACGGTACCAGGTCCGCAACAGAAGCATCACGAATGGTCACACCAAAGAAGTAGTCGAATACGAAAGCAGCAACGGCTGCCATGACACACCGCCCGCCTCAAGGCTACCACCTCGGCGGGACGGTCCTGACGCGCCGCTTGCCTCGAGGCCCATGCCTCGGTGGGGCGGCTCCGTGCTGACTTCGCCCGCACGGGCTCCGCCGTTGCTTACCGCCCGCCTTGAGGCTATCACCTCGGCGGGGCGTTCTTGACACACCGCCCACCTCGGCGGGGCGGCTCCACACCGACTTCGCCCCGTACGGGCTCCGCCACTGCTCACCGCCCGCCTCGAGGCTATCGTCTCGGTAGGGTGGTCCAGATACACCGCCCGCCTTGAGGCTACCGCCTCGGCGGGGCGACCCCGACGCGCCGCCTGCCTCGAGGCCCATGCCTTGGCGGGGCGGCTCCACTCTGACTTCGCCCGCACGAGCTCTGTCGCTGCTTACCGCCCGCCTCGAGGCTATCACCTCGGCGGGGCGGTCCTGACACACCGCCTGCCTCAAGGCTACCGCCTCGGCGGGGTGGCCCTGACGTGCCGTCCGCCTCGAGGCCCATGCCTCGGCGGGGCGGCTCTGCGCTGACTTCGCCTACACGGGCTCTGCCACTGCTCACCGCTCGCCTTGAGGCTATCGCCTTGGTAGGGTGGTCCTGACACACCGCCCGCCTCGAGGCTACCGCCTCGGAGGGGCGGCCCCGACGTGCCGTGTAACATCCTAAATGTATAAATGGGTGTGTGTTTCAAATGTAAGAAAATATGTAGAAATTAAAACTTTTTCTCACATCTTGAAACTCTTGAACATTGCCATAATTCTTGTCAAGAGTTGTGGAGTTCAAAAACCTAAACCTCCTGTTGACTAAAGTCAAATCCTTATTTCACTTTGTCACAAATCTTGTGCCAACCTTTGAAAATATTTTTTCTAGGTTCTAGAGATGATGTGGGAACCCTCTGGAAAATTTCATAATGTTTAGAAACTATTTGATGAATTTTTGAAGTTAAGTCAAACCCTAGAACAGCCTTGATGAATTTCCTGAGAAAAATGCAGTGCACAAAAACCTCTAGAAATTTTATGTAAGGTCAATCCTAGAGTGAGGAAGCTCTAGTTAAAATTTCAGAATTTTTGGAGTTGGTTTGCTACCTCTAAAAATTCCTCCAACCTCAGCCTTCAATTTGAATTCAAACCTGACACTATTCCTTGGGTCCGAGCCGCTTTACAAAGCAGGTCGAACCCAACCCACTTCCCAGCTCACCATGTGAGACCCCGACGTTTATTAGGCTCATAATACTTAGTCATCCGATTGACCCTAGTATTATCAACCAAATAAACCCCGGTCTCGAGAGATGTATACTTCCCGAATGCGATATACATACCTCACAACAAAAGAATGTATCAATTCCATACAACACATAGAACATAAGCAACAAACCGAAGTTAACAATAATATGGAATAGATATTACAAAAGAGAGGCCCTTAGGCCAAATAGCAACAATTCTACAAAGGTAACAATGAAGCAAAAGTGCCATAAAGATGGCTATAACACAAAGCCAATCGGTGTGCCTTAACCCCTAGGCATCTCGACCGACCGCCAAGCTAGTCGTCAAGAAAGCGCAACACGTAGCACAAAAGAGAGGCTCTTGGAGCTCTCCTTCTTCCTCTGCAACAAAAGCCACAAAATTGCCACAACCACGGGCGGATGAGTACATAAAGTACTCCGCAAGACTTACGTGTGAGATAACGAGAACTATAAATAGCTACATGCAAGCTTTATTTAAGTGGATGAGGTTTTGGACTCATTTTAGCATAAAGCAACATTTATTTGCAATAACATAATAGATTGAAGGCAATTTGACAAAGCATTTTTAAATGGTTGAATTAACAACGCGATAATAACATAATAACAACAACAAGAACAATCACGGAAGTGACTAACCCAAGTCACCACAACAATAGCATGAACTCCCGTTCATACCAACCATGTCAAGTTTTAATTAAAGGTTGTAGTCTAGTCTTGAACGACCTTACCAAGCATGTCCATAACCTAGGGCGAGGCTATTGAATAGTTTTATCCTGCAGGTGTACCACTGTACCCACACGTCGCACCGCCTTTCCTTTACGCACACTACCAAGGTGTCTTGCACAACTAAGTCCTCTGAGACCTTTCCAAAGGATGAATGCTAATTACGAGCTGCACAACCCACGGGAGAAGGAGACATCACAACCTTCCCTAAGCTAATGCTCCCTCCCACACTATACATATACATTTGTTTTTGAAAACACACCAACCGAGCTCGCTCATAATTAACACCTCCTAGAGTACTTAGTCAAGAGGGTTCCATATGCCCTCAAGTGGTTAGTACGCCAAATCGCTGGCTTAGTGACCCAAGTACTCGGTCCTTAGGGACCCGCATACCACCACATCCAAAAACCGCACCATCCATCCAATATGCCCAAGTCTAAATCAATCTTTTATTTTCAGTTTTGATTTTACAAATTAATCAAAGCACAAGTGCTGGACATATAGGAGTAATAATCATTTTTGAGTGATCAAGACCATCGACTAAGTCGATGATCGCCCATTCTACCGATAACTAAGCATGTCTAAGCAATTTAAATCGAAACTACTAAGTGATAGGAGCTCATCCAACGAGCTCCCACCACAGCAAATAACCTAGGCTCATGGTAGTAGAGGATAAACAATTCCTACAGATCATGCATCTATAGGCTCGCTAGCGACATTTAACACAAAGTAGCATGCATACATAGAAGTAAAACAAAGTATTAAGCTTTAAAGTAATGGGACAATGATGGAAATGGTCAAACTGCTTGCCTTGTTGCTGGTGGTCAAATTGTGGCAGAGGGTCGCTCTCGGGATCACCACAAATGTCGAAACCTAACGGAAAAGCGATAAAGAACCGATAAGAACGACGAAAAGCAACAAAGATAGCACAGCAAACGAACTCCAAATTCTCTGAAAATTTTACAGCAGCAAGACAATGATTTATCATGAATTTAGCAACAAGAACCAATTGATTTGGATTCTCAATGCAAAAGATATGATGAAATCAATTCTGCTCAGCCTACAAAATACCAGACTGCACTATTCACTAATTTAATTATGAGGCAACATTTTCTATAACAGCAGTGAAGCTGAAATTTTTACTGTAAAACCAGCACCTCATGAGATGAATAACACAATTGAGTTCATCTCATTTGGAGCTATATTGCACTTTCTATAAATTTTCAAATACAAGAACTTGAACAAAATTATAATGCACAAGTTCTCAATTTCCTAACAACAACATGCTCAAACTAATTTTCACAGTGAGTTCACTAAGAGAGGAAACCAACAAAGTTGGTCTCACCCAAAAATAGCCTATAGAGCATTAGTTATGTATTTTACAAGTTAAGCATTGATTTAAGTGCACATTTTAAAGTTGGTTTTAAAATCTAATGGCAAACTGTGCTCTGGAGCTGAACTCAACTTACAATCATTTTTGGATTAAAGTCAAGTTCAAGACAGAGCTAACACAATTTGAATGACCTCATTTGGAAATAAAATGAAAGAGATATGAAATTCTAAAGTCTACACCTTATTTCAGTTCATAATTAAGAATTCTTGGCATTTCTAACACTCAAAAGACATGGGAGGTCGTGAGCCACAGATCACAGATCTAACGGCTCGAGACCTCCCAGAGAACAACATACACGCACATGGGAGGTCCAGAGGTCTGGACCTCCTAACCACGCACATGCGCGAGGTGAGGGGAGGTCGTGGCCGTAGATGGGAGATCCAACGGACCACAACATGGAAGGGAAGGTCCCGAACGGACCAGATCTAAAGGGGAGGTCCTCAACGGTTGAGATCTTCCAAAGGAAGGTCCAAACTATCAAGATCTCCCCAAGGAAGATCTACATCGTCAAGACCTCACAGAGGAGGTCTGGGCCACGGTCCAGATGTTCAAGGGAGGTCCTCGATGGTTCGGATCGTCAGGAGGGAGGACCTTGACGGTCAAGATCTACCCGGGAGGTCATGAGCAGCCGAGATAACCTAGGGAGGTCCTAAGGGAGGTCCAACGTCCACAGACCTCCGGGGAGGTCAGGCGGCCATGATTACGCAAGAGAGGTCTTGGGCGCTCAGATCTCCTTGGAGGAGGTCATGGAGGTCCTGCAGACCAGCCTTAACTTGCGCACGCAGCTTGGACATGAATAAATGTGCGCCGGACATCAAGGAGGTCCGTCTTGCTGGGAGGTCTTAAATGCATGCATTAAAGGATGGATCTAAGGCAGTTAAGACATCCAATGATTACAATGATGGGAGCAATTGATTAGCGCATTAAAATGGTGAATTTATGTCCTAAAAACGACAATGACACGCTCGGGACATCCGACAAAATCCCGTGAAGAAGTGATCCTCGCCGCGATGTAGAGCTCGCCGGTGAGGTCAATATACCACCGAGTGCACAATAACGTTGCGCGCAGTGGACCTCCTCTCGGCGGCGACGGCGGCTTTGAACACCGGCGAGCCGAGAGGGCAAAAGATGACCCGCGCGGCCAAACACGAAAATGCAAAAACTCATGCGACATTCAAGCGTATGCCAAGAAAGCTCCGCAAAATCATTCATGCGGGTGCCAGCATCTAAAGGACTAACAGGGGTTACCGGTGGTCCTAAGGTCTTTGGGAGGTCGTGGAGGTGATGGCCGGTGTTGGGGAAGCGGTGAAGCTTCACCGCCCAAGACACAAGCTCCAGCTCGGCTTTGTCCACCTCTGAAAAGTGCCCAACAAACTAGGTTAGGGCTTGGTCCCGAGAGGAAGGCACAAATGGAAGCAAGGAGAAAGGTGGAAACCCAGTGACCCTTGTCCACCGAGGAACTTCAAGTCCAACAATGGCGGCCAAGGAGCTCTGCGGCTTAGAGTTCACAAGCACGATGGGTGAGCAAAGAACAATGGCGTGCAAAGGAAGATAAAGGCACAGTGGGGGTGGTTTTATCCTAAGGGCAATTGAGGTCGTAGACCACTGGCTAAGCTCCCTGTGAGCTTGGCCCATGGCACGATCTTGGCATTGGACAAGACTTAAAGTTGACACTGATGGCGGGTTTGAGTGACGGAGGGCGAAAAGTGACCGCATTAAATCTTGGTCGACAAAGAGTCATTGAAGTGTACCCCAAGGTCGACACGCATTAATTCGCCGCTTTCGAGTTTGCCGTAGCGCCAGAGGAAGGAGAAGAACAGGGAGGTCTTAGTGACCATTGGATAAGACACAGGAGGTCCTAACCATCGGATCAATTTTGAACCGTTATGTTCTAAGTGGTGGGGGAGGTCCCACCACACGATCAAGGAAAGGGAGGTCGTGGCCCTCCGATTTCCTAATCGCAAAACGCACGTGAGGAAAAGGGACAGGAGGTCCAAAGCGTTGGATTTCCATCCAATGGTGCGGACCTCGAGGACTTAACCGCACGTGATCAAAAAGACATGAGGGGAGGTCATGGCCTTTGGATTTAAATCCAAGGGCACCGACTGATGGGGAGGTCTCGATATGATGCATAGCAGGCAAGGGAGGTCATGGCCTTTAGATTTAGATCTAAGACTACGATCTCACGTCTTGTTGAGGTCTGCAGCGCATGAGACAAAAAGGAGGTCGTGGCCGTAGATTTTAATCTAACGGTGCACAACAAAAGATGGGGAGGTTGTGAGTGCTTGATAACACGGGAGGTCGTGAGTGTTGGATTTGATCCAATGGCTCGACCTTGGTTAGGTGGGAGGTTTGTTTAGTTTAGGTTGAGAGGAGGAGGTCGGGCCATGGATCTTGGATCCAAGGGCTATGACCTCACGAAGGTGGGATGACTGACCGAGTATGTTGAGGAGGAGGTCGTGGGCTGTTGGATTTGATCCAGCGGCTCGACCTCAACAAATGGGATGACCTCATTGCGATGGTTTACAAACTCGAGGAGGTCTTTGAGGTTTAACACACGGGGGAGGTCATGACCATGGATCAGCGATCCAACGGCAATGACCTCATGAGGTGGGAGGTCCTCACGGTGTTGATCATGGAGGAGGTCGTGGCTGTTGGATGTAAATCCAGCAGGCTGCGACTGATCAAGGTGGAGATGAGGTCTGGCGAGGTGCAGACATGGTTGGCTGGACCAACTTTGAATATAGCTAGCCAAGGAGCAGTGTAGGCTTTTAAATTTAGTTTTAACAAATGAAACTTAGCAGAATTATTTGAGATAGCAAATGAACTCCAAATTTGATGAAATTTTAACTGGAGCTTGCTGACAATGAGACCAATCTTGCATAAAATTTCCAGAGGTTATTATGCAATGCATTTTTCTCAGGAAATTCATGAAGGTTGTTTAAAGGATTGTTTTGCCTCCAAAATTATCAACAAGTGTTATAACTCATGATATTTTTAGAGAGGGGTCCCATATCAGTTTTTGGGACCAAGGAAAATATATTCCAAATGTTTGGCACAAGATTTAAGATAATTGGAGAATGAGTTTGAATTTTGGTCAACAAGAGCTTTGTGTTTTGGATTACACAACTCTTGGACAAGAATTACATAAGATTTTAGGGTTTTTCAAGATGTGAGAAAAGTTTTAATTTCTACACATATAATTATACTTGATTAACCCTAATTATACATTTGGGATGTTACAAAATCTCCCCCTTACAAATCTCGTCCCGAGATTTGGCTCACTCGATAAAGAAAGATGGATAGTCCGCACGCAGACGATCTTCTCTTTCCCAAGTAGCCTCATCCTCGAAATGGTTTGACCACTTGAACTTTAAGGAACTTGATGGTCTTATTCCTTGTCCTTCGTTCGGACTCATCGAGTCGCGAGCAGGTGCTCGCGATAGGTCAAATCTATCTGGACATCGAGGGTTTCAACGGAGCTTCCTCGGTTGGAACACGGAGGCACTTCTTAAGCCGGGACACATGGAAAACATCATGTACCCCCGCAAGTGCAGTGGCAACTCCAACTTATAGGCAACAGCTCCTTCTTCTCGATAACGCGGTAGGGACCGACATATCGAGGAGCCAACTGCCCTTGGCGCCAAACGTTGATGGCCCTTCAAAGGAGAGACTTTGAGATAAACAAAGTCATTAGGCTCAAAACGTAACTCACGTCGACGGCGATCCGCATAGCTCTTTTGCTCGATTGAGCTGCATAGCAGCGCCACGAATAAAATTTGGACTTGGCGCTCGGCCTCATTGATTGAGTCCGGGCCAAAGAGAGGTCTCTCACGGTCTCGACCAGTTCAACGGGTTCTACACTTTCTCCGTACAAGGCCTCAAATGGTGCCATGCCGAGACCGGCTTTGAAAAGTTGTTATAAGAAAACTTCGGCGAATGGCAAGCATTTCTCCCAATGCTTCCCATATGAAAGGACACAAGCACGAAGCATGTCTTCCAAAACTTGGTTGACCCTCTCGGTCGACCATCGGTTTGGGGTGATATGCCGTCTTTGAAAGCAAGACAGTGCCCATAGCCTCTTGCAAGCTATGCCAAAAAGCGAGGCGTGAAAAGGATCCACGATCCGACACGATCGTCTTGCACACCGTGCAAACTCACGATCTTGCGGGCGATATAGAGTTCCGCCAAAAGACCTACCCGGTTCGGTCTTGGCGGGAAGGAAATGTGCCACCTTAGTCAATCGATCGATGGCGACCCAAATGGCATCATTCTTCTTCGGGGCGTGGGTAGACCGGTGATGAAATCCATTCGATCGAATCCCACTTCCACTCGAGAATTGGCAAAGGTCAAGCGATCCAGCGGGGCCGATGCTTTCGGCCTTGACACGACGACACACGTCGCGACTCGACAACGAACCGCGATCTCCCTCTTCATTCGGGTCCACCAAAATCTCTGGCGGAGATCTTGATACATCTTTGTGGCCGGGATGAATGGATAAAAGGCGAATCATGGGCTTCATGGAGGATTAAATTCCGCAACTCCATGTCCTTTGGAACCACAAGGCGTTGCGAACCTCACGACGCCATGCTCATCCTCGAGAAGCACTTGGTCGTTTTGTTCTTGACATTTGCCTTAATGTGGCTCACTCCCAAATCCATTGCTGGCGGACTTGATCCGATCCACCAAGGTTGGTTGCACAACCATGGCAGCGAGAGATCCATGCTCAACTATCTCCAAGTTGAGGCGCTTGGAATGCCTCGAGAAGAGAGGCGAATGCTCCTTGAGCACTAAGGCATTACAATGCGCTTTATGACTAAGCGCATCGGCAGCGACATTAGCCTTGCCCGGATGGTAGTGAATACCCATATCATAATCCTTGATCAACTCCAACCATCTCCTTTGCACGAGGTTCAGTCAGGTTGGGTGAACAAGTACTTGAGGCTTTGTGATCCGAATACACTTCTAGCGATTCTGATTAGGTAATGTCGCCAAATCTTAAGTGCATGAATCACAGCAGCCAACTCCAAATCATGAGTAGGGTAGTTGAGCTCATGAGGTCTCAATTGCCTTGATGCATAGGCCACTACCTTGCCTTCTTGCATAAGGACACAACCGAGGCCTCGGCGAGAAGCATCGCAAAAGATATCGAAGCTGCGATGGATATCGGGAAGAACAAGAGCGGGAGCGGTGGTCAAACGCTTCTTGAGTATATGGAAACTTGCCATGCAAGCATCGGACCACAAGAACTTCTTGTCCTTCTTGAGCAACTCCGTCATCGGCCATGCGATCTTGGAGAAGTTCTCGATAAGCGGCGATAATATCCCGCTAAACCAAGAAAACTCCGCGCCGGTGACCAAGAGGGCGGACTCCATGAAAGAACATCGGTGACCTTGCTAGGATCAATACCTCGCCTCCGCTGAAAGAATATGGCCTAAGAAAGCCACTTCCTTCAACCAGAATGCGCACTTGCTGAACTTCGCGTACAGCTGGTGCTCACGTAACTTGCCTAACACAAGCTTCAGATGCTCGGCATGATCCTCATCGTTCTTGGAATAGATAAGGATATCATCGATGAAGACCACGACAAACTTATCCAAATACTCCATGAATACCGAATTCATGAGGTTCATGAACAAGGCGAGAGCATTGGTTAAGCCGAACGACATGACAGTGTACTCGTACAAGCCGTGGCGAGTAGAGAACGCCGTCTTTGGAATATCCTCGGGCGAATCCGAACTCGATGATATCCCACTCTCAAATCAATCTTGGAGAAAACTCGAGCTCCGGTCAATTGATCGAAGAGATCGTCGATGCGGGCAATGGATACTTGTTCTTCATTCACTTCATTAAGTGGGCGATAATCAACGCACATGCGTAAAGTACCGCCCTTCTTCTTCACGAAGATTGCTTTGGACAACCCCAAGGAGATGAGCTAGGCGAATGAAACCCTTCTCTTGCAGCTCACTTAATCGCTTCTTCAATTCTACCAACTCGTTCGGTGGCATCCGATATGGCCTCTTTGAGATAGGGGCGATGCAGGAGCCAACTCAATGACAAACTCGAGGTCTCGAGCGGGTGGCATCCCCGAAGATCAGCGGAAAGACATCAACAAAGTCACAAACTGTTGGGACTTCGCTAATATCTAGAGCGGGCTTCGCTTCAAGCGCGAAGAGATGCGGATCTAGCGACCGGTGAAAAGCTTACCTTTCGCCACGGAGGACTAGATAGAGATGAGCTTCTGGCGCAATCGATTTGCCCCATGTCTTTGGGACAACCAATCCATGCCAAGAATCACATCAAGACTCATTGAATGGAGAAGGATAAGGTTTGCTAAGAAACCTCGCCTTCGATCTCGATAAGGACATCCTACACTCGATTCGGCTCTCAACTCCGAACCAGGAGAGCGAACGAGTAGCGGGACCGACAATGGAGAGAAAAGAAGCTCTCCGATAGCAGCAAAAGACTCAGAAACAAAGGAATGAGATGCTCCTGAATCAAACAAAACAGTAGCGGGATGAGAGTTAACAGAAAGTGTACCTAGCACGACGTCGGGTGCCTCCTGAGCCTCCTCTGTGGTGATGGCGTTGACGCAACCACTACCCACGCCTTGGGTAGCCGGGACCAAGGTAGTCAGAGTCGAGATCCCGAGTCGGATCGATTTGCCTCCGGTAGGATCGAATCGTAGTATCGAATCGTAGAATCGGCGATTCTCTGTTTGTAAAATACACATATTTAACATCTATACTATAAGTTTGTATGATTGTTATATGGTTTACCACTTGCATGTTCCTTAAAAGTAGCTAGACATACTCCAGGAATAAAAATAGCTTATCATTATCAAGCTCAAGATTGCTCATGCCATAATATAGATATTTGTACTAGCATTACCACACTGATACAATATTTTGCATGCTCCTTGTTTATTTATAGTTTCATTCTCAGAAATTAATATCAACAAATTTTGCTCTAAAACAAAATATTAGCAAAGCCTGGCCTCTAAAAAAATTGCCCTAAGTCTCTCTGAGTAGGATCGACGGTGAGATTTGGATCGACAGTCATCGTGGGTTAAGAGAACCGTAAGACTCTAAGAGTAGGATCGCGATCCTACCGACCTTGAGTAGGATCGGATCGCGATAAGACTTGGATCGGCAGTGTCGTGGGTTAAATGAGTCGTAAGACTTTAAGACTTGGATCGCGATCCTAACTACCTTGGCCGGACGATCTTACGGTCTGGTGCACCACCTCGGCCCGCGTCCTCCATTAGGGCGAGGGCTGCTCTGTCTTCTTAGGGCATTGGTTCGCATAATGCCCCTTCAGTTGCATGAGAACATGTGACCCGGCACCAGATTCTGGGGCGCTCTGCTGACTTCGCAGTGCGTGGTGAGACACGGCTGCGAAGGACGAGGAACAGGTGACCTCGGGCGCCAAGAGTGAGAGTGGTACCCACGAGACTGCCCAAGCGGGGCGGAAGAAGCTGGCCTGGATGACTTATGGACCTCCCACTTGCGCTTGCGAGTCCATAAGCTCTCGAGCCGCATGCTCGCGACGATGGCCTTGTCGACCAAGGTCTGAAAATCGGGAAAGTCGACAATGGATAGCTTGTCCTTGACTCCTCGGACAAGCCACGCTGAACTTAGCACCTTAGCCATATCGGTGGCCACGTCCTCGTGGAGCATAACGAGCTAGATGGTTGAACTCGTATACATACTCCATGGTGAGCTCGCCCTTGCTTGGCGCAAGAAACTCCCCGCTTCTTGATCTCCATCAAGCCGGCAGGATGTGAGCCCGACGGAAGGCGACTGAAACTCCTCCCAAGAAACGGTGTGGTCTGCGGGCTGCATGGCGAAAGCTCTCCCACCATGACAAAGCTGCACCCTCCGGTGGTGCGATCGAGCAGCGCCTTCTCGTGCTCCCGGCATCTGCGCGATCTGGCTTACGCTCCACAAGACGGCCAATCATCCGCATCAAAGGATCCTCGACCGGGAAAAGGTAGGGGCTGAGTACGAAGAAACTCCGCGAGTCCTCCACGCGGTGATGGGCATTCCTCGCCCGAGATCCTGAAGCTCCGGTAAGTGCGGTGGTGTTGCGCGATGGCGTCGATAGAACTCTCCGGTCATCCGCGCTGGTTGCGCCGATCTGAAGAAGAACCTCGGCCATGGTCGGAGGAGGAGGAAGCTCCTCGTCCGGACCAGGCCGATCGCCTTGGCCGCTGAAAAGTCCCGCCATCCTGTTACAAGGAATTTTGGTTAGCAACTAGACCCAAACAAAGCCTTAAAGAAAGCAAAAGCGATCGACTAGGGGAATGGAATATCACCCCAAACGAAAGCCAAAATCAGCGGTTATTTAAACTTTAAAAAGGCTTCTAAAAGACTCTAAAAACAGCCAAGAAACACCAAACGCAAGGCTCAACTTCTCATCTCAACTAACCCGTATTGAATGAACGAGTAATTGGTCGAGAAGATCAAAAAAATCAGATTGTAAGATGAGATCTAAAACTATTAGAGAGCAAGGTTAATGCAGCGAAATAAGTGTTAGATACTTAGCTAACTAGTATCACATCTTACCCTTTTATTCCCACAAGTTTTAGTTGATTAACCTCTCATTATCTATCCTAATTAGAAACCTTTGAGACTGCTGTCCGGAAATTTGATGCTTGCTGTCCCGATTTCGCATCCAAGCTCCTTGTCGAATCACCGACTCCAGAACTTCAAAACCTTGTAGTGGGCAGCTCACACTTCAATTTGCCAATCTCATTGGTTCTCCCAAAAACCCAGTGTTAATCGATAACAACTATTTTGTAGAAGGGAAGAGAGGAAAACAACTTTTAAAACTCAAATTAGAGTGGGATGAGAAGAGAAAGCTAAGATAGGTAAGGAATAAAATCCGAGAATTTACCTAAGCTTTCAAAACTCATTTGATGCTTTGAAAATAGGTTTTCAAAATATCCTAAGGATCGACCAAGCTTGCGTTACTACGGTCAAGATATGGCTCGATACCAACTTTTGTGAGACCCGACGTTTATTAGGCTCATAATACTTAGTCATCCGATTGACCCTAGTATTATCAACCAAATAAACCCGGTCTCGAGAGATGTATACTTCCTGAATGCAAGATACATACCTCACAACAAAAGAATGTATCAATTCCATACAACACATAGAACATAAGCAACAAACCGAAGTTAACAATAATATGGAATAGATATTACAAAAGAGAGGCCCTTAGGCCAAATAGCAACAATTCTACAAAGATAACAATGAAGCAAAAGTGCCATAAAGATGGCTATCACACAAAGCCAATCGGTGTGCCTTAACCCCTAGGCATCTGGGACCGCCAAGCTAGTCGTCAAGAAAGCGCAACACGTAGCACAAAAGAGAGGCTCTTGGAGCTCTCCTTCTTCCTCTGCAACAAAAGCCACAAAAATTGCCACAACCACGGCGGATGAGTACATAAAGTACTCCGCAAGACTTACGTGTGAGATAACAGAACTATAAATAGCTACATGCAAGCTTTATTTAAGTGGATGAGGCTTTGGACTCATTTTAGCATAAAGCAACATTTATTTGCAATAACATAATAGATTGAAGGCAATTTGACAAAGCATTTTTAAATGGTTGAATTAACAACGCGATAATAACATAATAACAACAACAAGAACAATCACGAAGTGACTAACCCAAGTCACCACAACAATAGCATGAACTCCCGTTCATACCAACCATGTCAAGTTTTAATTAAAGGTTGTAGTCTAGTCTTGAACGACCTTACCAAGCATGTCCATAACCTAGGGCGAGGCTATTGAATAGTTTTATCCTGCAGGTGTACCACTGTACCCACACGTCGCACCGCCTTTCCTTTACGCACACTACCGAAGGTGTCTTGCACGGCTAAGTCCTCTGAGACCTTTCCAAAGGATGAATGCTAATTACGAGCTGCACAACCCACGGGAGAAGGAGACATCACAACCTTCCCTAAGCTAATGCTCCTCCCACACTATACATATACATTTGTTTTGAAAACACACCAACCGAGCTCGCTCATAATTAACACCTCCTAGAGTACTTAGTCAAGAGGGTTCCATATGCCCTCAGCGTGGTTAGTCTGTGAAATCGCTGGCTTAGTGACCCAAGTACTCGGTCCTTAGGGACCCAGCATACCACCACATCCAAAACCGCACCATCCATCCAATATGCCCAAGTCTAAATCAATCTTTTATTTTCAGTTTTTGATTTTACAAATTAATCAAAGCACAAGTGCTGGACATATAGGAGTAATAATCATTTTGAGTGATCAAGACCATCGACTAAGTCGATGATCGCCCATTCTACCGATAACTAAGCATGTCTAAGCAATTTAAATCGAAACTACTAAGTGATAGGAGCTCATCCAACGAGCTCCCACCACAGCAAATAACCTAGGCTCATGGTAGTAGAGGATAAACAATTCCTACAGATCATGCATCTATAGGCTCGCTAGCGACATTTAACACAAAGTAGCATGCATACATAGAAGTAAAACAAAGTATTAAGCTTTAAAGTAATGGGACAATGATGGAAATGGTCAAACTTCTTGCCTTGTTTCTGGTGGTCAAATTGTGGCAGAGGGTCGCTCTCGGGATCACCACAAATGTCGAAACCTAACGGAAAAGCGATAAAGAACCGATAAGAACGACGAAAAGCAACAAAGATAGCACAGCAAACGAACTCCAAATTCTCTGAAAATTTTACAGCAGCAAGACAATGATTTATCATGAATTTAGCAACAAGAACCAATTGATTTGGATTCTCAATGCAAAAGATATGATGAAATCAATTCTGCTCAGCCTACAAAATACCAGACTGCACTATTCACTAATTTAATTATGAGGCAACATTTTCTATAACAGCAGCGAAGCTGAAATTTTTACTGTAAAACCAGCACCTCATGAGATGAATAACACAATTGAGTTCATCTCATTTGGAGCTATATTGCACTTTCTATAAATTTTCAAATACAAGAACTTGAACAAAATTATAATGCACAAGTTCTCAATTTCCTAACAGCAACATGCTCAAACTAATTTTCACAGTGAGTTCACTAAGAGAGAAACCAACAAAGTTGGTCTCACCCAAAATAGCCTATAGAGCATTAGTTATGTATTTTACAAGTTAAGCATTGATTTAAGTGCACATTTTAAAGTTGGTTTTAAAATCTAATGGCAAACTGTGCTCTGGAGCTGAACTCAACTTACAATCATTTTTGGATTAAAGTCAAGTTCAAGACAGAGCTAACACAATTTGAATGACCTCATTTGGAAATAAAATGAAAGAGATATGAAATTCTAAAGTCTATACCTTATTTCAGTTCATAATTAAGAATTCTTGGCATTTCTAACACTCATAAAGACATGGGAGGTCGTGAGCCACGAGATCACAGATCTAACGGCTCAGACCTCCCAGAGAACAACATACACGCACATGGGAGGTCCAGAGGTCTGGACCTCCTAACCACGCATCTGCGCGAGGTGAGGGAGGTCGTGGCCGTAGATGGGAGATCCAACGGACCACAACATGGAAGGAAGGTCCCGAACGGACCAGATCTAAAGGGAGGTCCTCAGCGGTTGAGATCTTCCAAAGGAAGGTCCAAACTATCAAGATCTCCCAAGGAAGATCTACATCGTCAAGACCTCACAGAGGAGGTCTGGGACGGTCCAGATGTTCAAGGAGGTCCTCGATGGTTCAGATCGTCCGAGGGAGGACCTTGACGGTCAAGATCTACCCGGGAGGTCATGAGCAGTGAGATAACCTAGGGAGGTCTAAAGGGAGGTCCAACGTCCACAGACCTCCGTGGAGGTCCGGCGGCCATGATTACGCAAGGGGGTCTTGGGCGCTCGAGATCTCCTGGAGGAGGTCATGGAGGTCCCAGACCAGCGCCTTAACTTGCGCACGCCGCTTGACATGAATAAATGTCTTATTGGACATCAAGGAGGTCCGTCTTGGCGGGAGGTCTTAAATGCATGCATTAAAGGATGGATCTAAGGCGCTTAAGACATCCAATGATTACAATGATGGGAGCAATTGATTAGCGCATTAAAATGGTGAATTTATGTCCTAAAACGACAATGACACGCCGGGACATCCGACAAAATCCCGCGTGAAGAAGTGATCTCGCCGGCGATGTAGAGCTCGCGGTGAGGTCAATATACCACCGAGTGCACAATAACGTTGCGCACCCAAAGGACCTCCTCTCGGCAATGACGGCGGCTTTGCCGCCGGCGAGCGAGAGGGCAAAGATGACCAGACGGCCAAACACGAAAATGCAAAAAGCGACTCATGCGACATTCAAGCGTATGCCAAGAAAGCTCATAAAATCATTCATGCGGGTGCCAAAGATCTAAAGGACTAACAGGGGGCTTACGGTGGTCCTAAGGTCTTCGGGAGGTCGTGGAGGTGATGGCCGGTGTTGGGGAAGCGATGAAGCTTCACCGCCCAAGACACAAGCTCGGCTCGACTTTGTCCACCTCTGAAAAGTGCCCAACAAACTAGGTTAGGGCTTGGTCCCAGAGGGAAGGCACAAATGGAAGCAAGGAGAAAGGTGGGAAACCCCAGTGACCCTTGTCCACCGAGGAACTTCAAGTCCAACAATGGCGGCCAAGGAGCTCTGCGGCTTAGAGTTCACAAGCACAGATGGGTGAGCAAAGAACAATGGCGTGCAAAGGAAGATAAAGGCACGATGGGGTGGTTTTATCCTAAGGGCAATTGAGGTCGTAGACCAGCTAAGCTCCTGTGAGCTTGGCCCATAACACGATCTTGGCATTGGACAAGACTTAAAGTTGACACATGGCGGGTTTGAGTGACGAGAGGGCGAAAAGTCGACTGCATTAAATCTTGGTCGACAAAGAGTCATTGAAGTGTACCCCAAGGTCGACACGCATTAATTGCGCTCGAGTTTGCCGTAGCGCCAGAGGAAGGAGAAGAACAGGAGGTCTTAGTGACCGCTGGATAAGACACAGGGAGGTCGTAACCATCGGATCAATTTTTGAACCGTTATGTTCTAAGTGGTGGGGGAGGTCCCACCACACGATTCAGGAAAGGGAGGTCGTGGCCCTCGATTTCCTAATCGCAAAACGCACGTGAGGAAAAGGGACAGAGGTCCAAAGCGTTGGATTTCAATCCAATGGTGCGGACCTCCATGAGGACTTAATCGCACGCGATCGAAAAAGACATGAGGGGAGGTCATGGCCTTTGGATTTAAATCCAAGGGCCTTGACTGATGGGGAAGTCGATATGATGCGCAGCAAGGGAGGTCATGGCCTTTAGATTTAGATCTAAGGGCTACGATCTCACGCGTCTTGCCGGGAGAATCAGTGCGCATGAGACAAAAAGGAGGTCGTGGTAGTAGATTTTAATCTAACGGTGCACAACAAAAGATGGGGAGGTTGTGAGTGCTTGATAACACGGGAGGTCGTGAGTGTTGGATTTGATCCAACGGCTCACGACCTTGGTTAGGTGGGAGGTTTGTTTAGTTTAGGTTGAGAGGAGGAGGTCGGGGCCATGGATCTTGGATCCAAGGGCTATGACCTCACGAAGTGGGATGACCTGACCGAGTATGTTGAGGAGGAGGTCGTGGTGTTGGATTTGATCCAGCGGCTCACGACCTCAACAAGATGGGATGACCTCATTGCGATGGTTTACTGACTCGAGGAGGTCTTAGAGGTTTAACACATGGGGAGGTCATGACCATGGATCACCGATCCAACGGCAATGACCTCATGAGGTGGGAGGTCCTCGCGGTGTTGATCATGAGGAGGTCGTGGCTGTTGGATGTAAATCCAGGCAGCGACATTTGATTAAGGTGGAGATGAGGTCTGTGAGGTGCAGAGACATGGTTGGGCTGGACCAACTTTGAATATAGCTAGCCCAAGGAACAGTGTAGGCTTTTAAATTTAGTTCTAACACTGAAACTTAGCAGAATTATTTGAGATAGCAAATGAACTCCAAATTTGATGAAATTTTAACTGAAGCTTGCTGACAATGAGACCAATCGTGCATAAAATTTCCAGAGGTTATTATGCAATGCATTTTTCTCAGGAAATTCATGAAGGTTGTTTAAAGGATTGTTTTGCCTCCAAAAATTATCAACAAGTGTTATAACTCATGATATTTTTCAGAGGGGGTCCCATATCAGTTTTTGGGACCAAGGAAAATATAGTCCAAATGTTTGGCACAAGATTTAAGATAATTGGAGAATGAGTTTGAATTTTGGTCAGCAAGAGCTTTGTGTTTTTGGATTACCCAACTCTTGGACAAGAATTACATAAGATTTTAGGGTTTTTCAAGATGTGAGAAAAAGTTTTAATTTCTACACATATAATTATACTTGATTAACCCTAATTATACATTTGGGATGTTACACACCACGTGGCCCTCCCCCGCGCGAGGTCGTGCCCGTTGGATCAAGATCAACGGCCACGACCTCCCCTCTCTGTCGTGCGCATCAGACCTCCCATCTCATCGAGGTTGTGTGTTGTTGGATCAGATCCAACCGCCGTGACCTCCGCCACAACCAGCTCAGCCTAGTCCTCCTCCCTCACGAGGTCTTGCGCCGTTGGATGAGATCCACCGCCATGACCTCCCCTCGTTATCCAGCGCACCAGTCCTCCCCCTCTGCCTTGTGTTGAGCGCCGTTGGATTAACATCCATGGCCACGACCTCCTCTCATTGCCTTGCGCACCAGACCTCCCACCCGCGCGTGGTCGTGCCTGTTGGATTAAAATCCACGGCCACGACCTCTCCTCTCATATCGTCGCCATCATATCAGGATCTCACGGCCATGACCTCCCCACCTCTTTTCCGTGTCGTGCGCAACCGCCACGACCTCCCTCCTCTGTTCAGCGCCTTTGGATGTAAATCCAATGGTCCTGACCTCCTACCTCCGTTCGTTGCCGTTGGATCAAAATCCAACAGCCACGACCTCCCTTGTGTCATGCGCAACGCCCATGACCTCCCCTCATCATGGTGTGCCGTTGGATCAACATCCAACCGCCACGACCTCCCTCTGTGTTGTGCGCAACAACCACGACATCCCCTCAACGTTGTGCGCCCTTGGATGTAAATGCAATGGCCACGACCTCCCCTCATCGTTGTGTGCCCTTGGATGAAAACCTAAAGGCCATGACCTCCCCCTCGCTTATCAAAGTTGTGCGCAGCGGTTAAGTCCTGCCCATCGGTTCCGCGCCCTTGGATCGCAATCCAACGGCCACGACCTCCTATCCCCTTATCGCGCGCGACCTCTCCCTTTTTCCTTTCGCAACCGTGCGATAAAGATCCCACGGCTGCGACCTCCCTATTCCTTTGCGCCACCGTGCGATGCAGATCCGGTGGTCAAGACCTCCCCCATGCCTCTCCAGATCGCACCGTTGCGGATCTGAGGGTCACGACCTCCCCATGTTATTATCCAACGGTTGGGGGTAGGTCCTGTTCTTCTCCTAGCTCGGGCGCGCGCGTGCGCCATGGCAGGGGAGGAGGTCAGTGACCTGTCACGTCCCCCAACAGCTCTTTGCTGCGCGCATTTATTGCGTGTCAGTCTTTCCGCCCCTAGGCCATGCCCAGGCCTGCTCCCCCATCACCTCCATGTCCTGGTGGAGCCATGGACCGAGCCATGGTCTAAGCTCGCCATGGAGCTTAGCCCTAGCTCATGAGCTCTGCCTCCCCGAGCTATAAGACCTCCCTTGGTTTCCCCCCTTGGCTTCCTTTACACACCATTGAGCTTAGGCTTGCACCACTGTGCTTGGCTGAGCTTCCTCCTCCACAGACCTCCCCTAACCGCCATTGTTGAGCTTGGAGCTCCTCGGTGGCACAGGGTCCCTGGGGCTTTCCTCTCTTTGCTTCACTTTAAGCCACTACCCTCTGTGACAAATGTCGGACCCGGGAACGAAGGATCCCGAACCCTCTGTGTTCATACACCAGTCCAGGATTTCCGGTGTACACAGTTACAAAAATGATAACATAACCAAGTCTCGCATTACATTAATAGTAAATCGAGTTCAATACAGTTGGGCATGAAGCCAAATAAGGAAGTAAATAACACAATGAGTAAAAAGATAGTAGTAGGCGAGCGATCCGCCACGAGCAATAAATGCAGGGGCGTAGCCTAGGCGTCGGTGTCCTCACCGTCCTGATAGTAGTCTTCTCCTGAAATTTTGTTGCATAAAGCAAGCATGAGCACAACTACCGTGCTCGCAAGTTACACCAATATGGAATTTGTAATGCATGCATAAGGTAAACAAAGGATATTGACAGGTTATTTTAAATGCGTGACGGTTTTAGTTCAAATAATCATAATAGATTGCAAGGCCATTTTCATACGATATTTAAAATCATAATTTAAATGACAATTGAATAATGTGGATAACCTCCAATAAAGGTGATGGATATCCTCCAATCACAATGGCTAACCGCCAATTTTTCCCACAGGACTAACCATCCACGAAAACATCTGTTGAAACCATTTTAAAACCAAAAACAAGTCTAACTCAAAGTGGCTTTGCTAGCATGTCCATGATCATGACGCCGCTATTCAATAGTTTTCTACTCTGCGAGTTTGTGCAGCTTACCCACACGAGATATTATACCCTTTGTGTCGGCCAATCCACGCTTCCTAAGGCGTGTGTGAACAAATATCACAAGGTCGTTACAATGATCTACCTCACAATACTCGTGCTTCGCTAAGGTTTCGCTTCCATTGGACTAACCATCCTCAGGAGCCCCTCTTGCGCCATGTGGGACTCTTGTCTAACCAACACCCACTCATACAACATGGCACGAACATCTATGAGGTATCCCAAATTATTAAGCCAGTCCTTCCCATACAGGACATGTGGTGGTACGTTTTGGCATAGCAAAGGAAGCTCAAAGGCGGTCCTTAATTGACTTGGGCGTCTTTCAAACTAAACCACAGGCTTTAATCCTAACAGATTAAACCCGTGCATAAACCTGCACCCACCTTTCATCCGTTACACCCAAGTCCAAACCATCTTTATTTTATTTAGTAAAACCACCTTTACAACAACTCTATGGTAAGACAATACCATAGGTTCAAGTTAAAACAAGTTTGTAAAGATTTGGCTAAATCCTCCCCAAAATCCAAAATCATGGTCTAAGCATTTGCTAAGCATTTCCAAACAATTTATCTATGGGGACAAGGGATGACATTTCAATATTCAATATTGGCCATACAAGGACAGTTGGAATATCTAATCATTTAAACAGGAATTTAAAATACTTGAATAAAGGTATGCATGCACTTAATAATTTGAAAACTGAATTTAAATAACTTTAAAATAGTAGGCTAAGATGATCAAAGTATAACTTGCCTTCGCTGAAGTCTTGAAATTCTAATTCTTGGAAGAATCAAATTCCCGGAATAAATAAGTAATCTAAACGTGAAAATCGACAATCAATTGAAATTCAAATAAATACAAGACTGACAGTTTAAACTAACTCCAAATAAAATAATTATATTTTATTTGGCTGAATAATAATTTTATAAGATTTTATAAATTTGAAACACTCAATTTGGAAACAGGAAATAAAAGCTATGAATTTTGCAAGTTTAAATCCTAAATTTGCAATTTAAATAGTTTAACTTAAAAAGACAAGTTAAACTAATTCCATATAAACTAATTTTATTTTATTAAGCTAGATAATCTTTTTATAATATTTTAGAAACTTAATTCACAAAATTTGGAGTTGGAGTTCAGATGATATGAATTTTACAAATTTAAATCTAAATTTGGAATTTAAATGAATTTCTAAATTCTAAAACAGAACTAAAATGAACTCCAAATTGAATAATTATATTTTATTTAGTTAGATAATAATTTTCTACGAATTTAGCAATTTGAATCATCTAATTTGGAGCTAGGATGAATAAGTTATGAATTTTACAAATCAAATCCTAAATCTGTTATTTAAATGATTTTCCCGAATTGTTTTCTTAAAGGAAATCTATTTACTGCGCACTGCTGACGTCAACGCACAGAATTCTCCGATTTAAAAAAATAAATCTGACGTGTGGGGCCTTTGTGTCAGTGACACGGCCCATGTGGACCAAGCCCACGGGACTGGGCGCACGGGGAGGTGGCGCGTGTGTGCGACGTGGGCGCCATGTCGACACTAGGGCGATGTGGCACCCACGTGGCTGCGAGGTGGCGCCGACGTGGGTGAGCCACGAGACCTCGACGGCGGCGGCGCGGGTTCCAATGAGCCGTGAACGGCGGCGATCTAGACTCCGGCGAGGGTACGAGAAGAAAGAAAGAACGCGAGGGTTACAGTGCGCTCCCACGCGGCGAGAGAGCGGAGGTGGCGGCGGCGACGAAGAAGCGGCGGCGAAGCCGGGTGGTCGGCGGCGACGAGCTCGAGGGTCCTCCGGCGAGGGCAAGGTGCGCCGGGATCGCGGAGATCTGCGGCGAATGGTGGGGCGGCGAGACCCGGCGTCGGCAATGGCAGGAATTGAAGCTCAAGCCGGGACCGTGGCGAGCAAATCTTAAATTCCAGCGAGTACAGGCGTGAGGTGGGTGAGTGGTGGCGTTGGCCGTGGTGAGAGAGCTCCCAATGCTCTCCTTTATAGAGGTCGGGAGGTCTGAGGCGGCGAGGGATCGTGGGGATCGTCTTGCGACCGTTCTTGGCGATTCGTCTTGCGCACTGCGAGAAGAGGGGGAGAAGTGGGGAACGAGGCGGAGGTGGGCGCGGGCTCGTCGCACGCTGGCGAAGCGACGCGGGCGGTTGAGGCGGCGCCAAGGCGAAGCTTGCCCACGCCTGAAATGGCGGAGGCGACTTGGTCGCGAGGACGAAGGGGCGGGGAGAAGATGACACGGACCGTCGGATCTGGATCCGACGGTCGGGAAATAGGGTGACGCGATGGTTTAGATGCCGTCCGATTAGGATCTGGCGGTGAGGAAGAGAGAGGGTGAGAGAGAGAGAGATAGGAGGTGCGGGTGGTGCGGGCCGTTGGATTTAGATCAGCAGTCACGCCTAGATGGGCTGTGAGGGTGGTGCGGGCCGCCTTGGGTTTCGCCCATACAACATTTTATGATTTTCTTTTGATTTTCTATTTTAAATATTCGGTTTAATTCATTTAGGCTCTAGAAAATAGCAAATAAATCCTAAAAATTCTAGGAAAATTCATTAATGACTCTAGGATTATTCTAAACCCAAATAAAATGGTTCTAACTTAAAGTTGATAATAGATTTTGAATTAGAATTTATTTTTGGCTTTAACAATTTAAAGACAAGCTTTAAAAATTTCAGAAAATTCACAATTTCAAATAAGTTTTAAACTTTAACCAAAATTGAAATTTGGGCTGTTACAACAAAAGCCCTAACTTATCTGGTTGGGACATTTCCAGAGGTGGCCTAAGTTGGAGCTTGGAGCTTTTGGCCGTGGAGCACATCTTCTTCACCATCACCGGTCCTCCTCTCCTCCGACCTCCTCAGCACCTCCAAGACCTCCAAGTAACCTCCTGGTAGTCCTCTAGATGATGGGCACCCACTGTATGGATTGTTGCGGAGCTTTAATTCATATTGTGTTTTCGGCCGTTTTGGTCACCGCACCGCCCATCTCCGGCTCGCCGCCGTTTTGAGCCGTCGCCGTCGGTGTGAGTGGCACCATCATGTGCGTCTGGCTATTGTGGACTTGTCGGTGCCCTCGGCGTGCGCCGCCGTGCCCTGTCTCGCCGGCTACAAGCCGTGGAAGGTCCTCGGTTTTTGTCAGACGCAACTGAGCGGTGCCATTGTCGTTTTTGGACATCATTAATGCGTAATCTCCGTGGTTATCCGCGCTAATCATTGGGATGAATCAATGTCGGAGCACGCGTGCGCTGTGTGCGTGGTCGCGGGCCGTCCATCTCGCGATCAGCGGCCACGACCTCCGCCCCATTCGCACGCGCGAGCTCCAAACGCGCCGCGTGCGAGCGCGCGATGCCGCAGGTCGTGAGCCGTTGGATCCACGATCCACGGCCCACGTTCTCCGAGCTCGCGAGGTCGCGTGCGCGTTTTTGCTGAGGTCTTAGGCCGTCTGATTGAGAATCAGCGGCCATGACCTCCGTCCCCGCTCGCGCACGCGAGATCCAATCGCGTCGCGCTGCCTCAGGACATGAGCCGTCGGATCCACGGCCCACGTCCTCGATCTTGCGCGGACGCGTGCGCGTTTTCACCGGGAGTTCTTGGGCCGTCCGATTCAGCATCAACGGCTCATGTCCTCCCGCGTCGTATTGGTTTTTAGAATTTCCCGATGGACTTATGTGTGAACTGAAAAAGGTAATAAACTTTGAAAATGCATAACTAATTAATTTTAGCTCCATTTTAGTTGATTCAAATTTTGGTGGCTCTGGTTTGAACTAAACTTTAATCTAAAAATAGTTGTAAGTTTAGTTCGGCTCCAGAACATGGATTTGCAAATTAGTTTCAAAATTAGCTTTTAATGTTGCTCTAAAAATTGCAATAAACTTGTAAAATGCATAAGTAATTCTCTAGAGATCATTTTTGAGTGAATCCAACTTTGTTGGCTTCCTCTATTAGTGCACTAAATGGTAGAATAGGAGTTAGGCATGTCACTGTATTAAAAAGAATTGTGGGTGTATTTTAGTTGTGCTCATTTTCATGTCTTCGAAAAATTATAGAAGATGCATAATAGCTCCAAATGAGATGAATCCAATTGGGTTGTTCATCTTATGAGGTGCTTGTTTTACTGTAAAAATTTCAATTGCACCACCTTTCTAGAAATTTTTGCTAAACAATTTAATTATGGTGAATAGTAGCAGATTGCATTTTTGAGGCTGAGCAGTTTTGTTTTGGTCATATCTTTTGCATTGAGAATCCAAATCAATTGGTTCTTATTGCTAAATTCTCTAAAAATTATGCTCTTACTTCTGTAAAAATTTCAGAGCATTTGGAGCAAGTTTTCTGTGGTGTATTTTTGGTTTTCGTCGTTCTTATCGATTATTTTCGCCTTTTCGATTGGGTGTCAACGAGTGTGTTGATCCAATGAGTGATACTCTGCAGCAAACTGAGCAGCCCTAGCAAGGCAAGCAGTTTGATCATATCCCTTGTGTCCCATTACTTTAAAGTCTATTATATTGTTTAACTTGTATGTATGCATTGCTATTTTGTTGTTAAATGAGATCGTTTAGTGATCCTATAGATGCATCTTCTGTAGGTAAATGTTCATTCTCTACTACTAAGCCTAGGATTATCTTGCTGTGATGTAGAGTTCGATGGATGGACTCTCATCACTTAGTAGTTTGCGTTGATGATGCTTAGAAATGCTTAGATAACGGTAGAAATGGGCGGTTGTCGACATTATGTCGATAACCTTGGTCACACAAAAATTATTATTCCATTATGTCCATCTTGTGCTTTGTTACTTTGTAAACAAATAAAATAAAAATAAAAACAAAATTGTTTCATGACTTGGGCACAATGGAAGTTGGTGTGACTTGTTGGGTTTGTATGGAATGGTGCCTAAGTCCCCAAGGACCGAATTACTTGCGCCATTGATCCAAGCAATTTTGCGTGCTAACCATATGAGGGGGATATGGGACCTCTCTTGGCTAAGTACTTTGGCGGGTGTTAGCTTCGAATTGCATGGTGGGCTATTGGGCGAGTAGTAGTGGGGTTATCCACTGCAAGGAGCACCACCCGTATAAGGGGGTGAGCATCTTTGATGACTCCGCATCAACGTATGGGACGGTTGTATCCCCATATGGGCAACTCGTGGTTGACACTCAATATTGGAAAGGTCTCATTGGACTTAGTTGTGCCGGCACACCAAAGGAAGTGTGCTAATAGCTTGGCAAAAAGGCGGTCTAACGTGTGGGTACATTGGTACACCCCTGCAGGGTTAAATCTATTCGAATAGCCTCGTCCTAGGTTATGGACACGCTTGGTTATTTCCTGCAAGAATTAGACTACAACCTTTAATTAAAACTTGACATGGGTGGTATGAATAGGTAATTCATGCTATTGTTGTGGTGGCTATTGGGTTAGTCACTTCCAGGATTGTTGTTGTCATCTATCTATTGTTATTATTGTTGTTGTCTCATTGTTAATTGTGAATTAAAAATGAATTGCAAAACTTCTTTGAATCTATTTAAATATTGCAAATGCAAACTTGCTTTATGCTAAAATGAGCCTAAAGCCTTCCACTTAAATAAAGCTTGCATGTAGCATATGTATAGGTTTGTTACCTTTACACGTCAGTCTTGTGAGTACATTTTTGTACTCATTTGCTTTGCTTAATAACTTTGTTGCAGAGGAGGTAGAGCCCCAAGGGCTTTACTTTTGTAAGATGTGCTGCGGTTGGGAAGACTAGCTAGGCGGCCCGGTCGGTTGCCTTGTGGGCTAAAGGCAAACCTTGTGGCTCTCTTTTGTTTATCGCCATCTTATGGCTTTTGCTTCCGCTGTGTTTACCCTTCTTAGTTGTTATTTTGGCCGGTCGGCCCCTTTTGTAATAACTCTCTCTATATTATGTATGTCGTTGTTTTAATCTAGTTCGTGCTTTGGTTCTACGTCTTGTATGATATTGATGCATGATTTTGTAAAGGGGTGTGTATACTGCATTTCTGGGAAGTATACATATCTCGAAAACACGGGTTATTTTGTTTGTGATGTTAGGGTCAATGGATGACTAAACATTACAGGCCAAATAAATCGGTGTCCTCACAAAGTTGGTATCAGAGCCATACGGACCGTAGTAACCCTAGCTTGGTCGTCCTTAGGATGTTTTGAAAATTTTAGTTTCAAAATATCAAATGGTTTATGAAAGCTTAAGTTAAGTCTCTACTTTTACTCCTTACCTATCTTAGCTTTCTTATCTCATCTTACTCTAATTTGAGTTCTAAAAGTTGTTTCCCTCTCCTTCTCTCAAAAGATAGTTGTTATCGTTTAATTGGGTTTTGGGAATCAATGAGATTGGCAAATTGAAGTGTTGGCTGCCCTTTTACAAGGTTTTGAAGTTTCTGGAGTCGGTGATTTCGGCTAAGAGCTTGGATGCAAAATCTAGACAGCAAGCCTCAAATTTCCGGACAGCAATCTCAAGATTTCTAATTAGGATAGATAATGAGAGGATAATTCAACTAAAACTTGTGGGAATAAAAGGGTAAGATGTGATACTAGTTAGCTAAGTATCTAACACATATTTTATTGGTTTAACCTTGCCTTGTAGAAGTGTTAGAGCTAAAATAGCTTGCTGAAATTTTGTCTTCTCTACCAATTACTCGTCCATTCAATATGAGTTTGTCGTGTCGAGAAGTTGAGCTTTAGTCTTGGGTTTCCTTGCTATTTTTTAGCCTTTTTATGAACATTAAAGTTGTGTCCTTGTTGTTTAAATTGGCTTTCGGTTAGGGTGATTTTCCATTCCCCTAGTCGATACCTTTTGCTTTCTTTAGCTTCTAATTTTTGGATTTCGTTGCTAACCCCCATCTCTTTCAGCAGGATGGCTGGAAGAACTCATAGTAGTCAGGGTCAGCCAGCTGGTCCGGATGAGGAGCTTCCACCTCCTCCGACCATGGCTGAGGTTCTGCTCCAGCTCGAGCGGAACCGTATGGATCAGACTAGGGTCCTGGAGGCGATTGCGCGCAACACGTCTACCCTTCCCAATGCCTCTGGATCAGGGGGAGGAAGTGGGCATCAGCCGTGTGGAGGACTTGCAGAGTTCCTTCGCACCCAGCCGCCCACTTTCTCCAGGTCTGAGGACCCACTAGATGCAGACGACTGGCTTCGTCTGGTTGAGCGGAAGCTTAGCATTGCTCAGTGCCAGGATGTGAGACCCCCAAATATTGGAATGTGCCGAATTATACTTTATACTGGTAGCATAATTCTTAATTAAGGAACAGTGTAATGTCCTTAATAAAAATCATACTAGAAGTATAATCATAACAAGTAACAATCCAACATTTAGGTTCCCGGATATATGCCATGCAATAGTTCCCAGGATTAGTGACTATTGCGCATATATCCTTAACCAACATTGCATCAATCACATACAAGTCATACATTCACATAATTATACATTAATAATTACATCTCCAATTTCGGTTGCTACAGTACCAGGTTGCTACAGTACCGAAATATGAACAGATGACCTTGGGTCATTAACAAAAAGATCAACAGCGGAAACGAAAAGATAAAAACAAAACCACCAATGGCCCCATCATCCCGCAGGCTATTGCGTGGAGATTAGAACTAGCATTACTCGTTAGCGTCACCCTGAGCGGCGCTAACGGGCATCTCTTAAAGATATCCATCCTCACCTGCAACAAGAGGTTATAAAACCCTGAGTATGAAAGGTACTCAGCAAGTCTTACACAAACTAATAAAAGAAAGTGTTTGATAGGACCTATACAAAGGAATAGAATTTTATATCCATAAGGTCATCAACAAAAGGCTTAATTGGTTCAATTTTGCATAAAGCGATCTATCTTAACCTACAGGGCTAAATTTTAACAAGGCAGTTTGAGTAAAGCAATTTGGACCAAAATATTAAGGGAGCTGAGAACATAATCATAATTAATGACAATAATTAAATGACAGATCAACATCAAACCATGCATGACACCCATCATGCCAAACTAATTCCCAAAACCAAAATAGAGCAAAATCTATACAGGTGACATCAATTCAGGCGTTGTCCGTAACCGTGGACACGGCTATTCGAATAGTTTTAACCCTGCAGGGGTGTACATCTTTACCCACATGACTTAGTTAGCCCGTAAGCCATCTAGAACAATAGCACACTTCCTTTGGTATGCCGGCCGGGTAAACTAAGATTTGGTATTTTTCAACAAGTTGACACTATTGAGTTGGATGACCCATGTGAGATTAATCCCGCTTAAACCAGACTGATAGCATACATCCAACCGGGGCTCACATGTTGTACAGGGAATGCCGACCCAGTCAATTAAATGCAAACTCGTGTTAATCACACATTTTACACATGATCGGGCCCCGAAGGAACGTACATGCGATGTAACACATCTACGCCCTTACCCTTCTAAGAACATCTGATACCAATATAAGCTCCACATGGCATACGACACGTCCCGAAGACTTAAGCATCTATGCCATATGAAATCAATACACATGTCCTTACTCTCCTGTATCCAACTCAATAGCATTAACCCTTTACTTAACCAAACAATACCATACACTTTGCGTGTGGAAATGCGTTAGGGCTTGAATTGGGCCGTCGAGTTCAGTCCTTAATCAATCCGCACAAGACATCCACATTTCCCAATTCTCGTGCACAAAGGCACCATCACTAGCATCCACTTGTCCAGATTTGAATTGATTGATAACAGGATTTAGAAGCATTTCCAAATCAAATAAACTGAACCAGAATCAAAATAATTATAAATCATTTGTTGTTCCCAAGTCTGACAAGCTAAGCTTGCCAAACTCTAACGTTCTATGGACTGCATGGCTAAGCAAAAGTTAAAATTAAATATAATAACATCACAACTAGCTTAGGTTGAGTGTATGATTAAATTAAAGATAAGCCACAAGTTCAGGGTATAACTACCTAGGAACAGGGCATAAATAAATTTGAGAAAGTAGCATGCACAGTGTCACTGTATTTTAAAATTCTACAGTTCAAAAGATTAGGTTCAACATGGTGCAGAGAGGAAGCTTGCCTTGATAGTAGTATATAACCTCTTGTTCAGATTCTTGTGGTTCAACAAAAGATTCAACCAACTCAGAAGAACCAGAATATAAAAGAAGATAAAAGAAATTCCAATAAACACAGGAAAAACAGAGAACAGGATGCAACAAGAATGCATGATCAATTGATAATGCATAGGTAATAGTATGCTTAGGCTATAGCTAATTTATTAAGAATAATAACCCATCTACTATATACTGACAGTAGCTACCCAGATTTTTAGATTTAGATATATAGGTACAGTATCAGGTTTTATACACTGGAACAGGGCAACCTATAATTAAATTATCTATTAAGCTAAACCCCATAAAATGAAAGATTGAGCTGAAACTAAATGTATTAAGACTAACGTGGGTCTACTGATCATTTAATGACTAGCAATGGACATTTAAGTCTTGGACTGTTGTTGTCGGTTTGGTCAATAGCTAAAAATAATAAAGCATCAATCACCCTTTTCGGTTAGCTAATGAAGTTACACAGGACTAAAGCTTTCAGGTGGAGTCAACATTAACTGGGAGTCATAAATACCACCATGTATAAATACTAAAGCTACCCGGTCAGCTTAAAGAAGGAAACAGAAACTTTTCATTTCTTTGCCGGTTTAGTCAACAGTAAACAGTAAGGGAACTTTACCATTTAGAGCAGCGTGTAAAACTATACAGTTCATTTATTATCTATTATTAGCAATGCAAGATAGCGGACTGAAATTGTTGGTGTTGTCGGTTTGACACAACCCAAAACAGTATTACTTTAACTACCAGTTTTAGTTGGTACGGAGAACAACACCAGACAAGGATTTTTATGGAAGTTACAACTATCTAGGGAGTAATTAATACCATACTCTTAATCACTAATCCCTTAATTGGCCAGTTGAAGAAAAGAAATGGAAACTATACCATTTGTCGGTTTTAGTCGACAAAATCGACAGAGAAGAGATTTGTAGCAAAAGTGAATTGGTGACCTTAAGAACCGAAAGTAAGATCACTGGTGGTGATAGGGTTTAATTAGACCCTAATCAAGATGATAAGCTATCACGAGAAACCCTAAATCTTGAATACGATATAAAAGACCGAAAAGTTATAATAACAACTTTTCTTTGCAAAGAGGTTTGGAACATCACAGGAACCAGTGAGTGGTCAAAGGGAACTAAAGATGTCCTTAAGGATATTTAGATAATAAGACTTAAGGTTTAACTTACCAGCTAGGGTTTGGAAAAGAACAGTCAAGCTCTTGGTCGAACAAGAAAAGATCCAGGGTCCTTTCTCCTTGTGCTGACCAAAAGAAAATGATGGATTTAGCTCTGAAGATTATTAGATATATCTTTGCTAAGGAAAAAGATGGAACTCAACTCACCAAGTGAGGTTTTCCAAAATGAAGTTTCACAGCTCAAGTTGACAGGGAGAAGAACCACAAGTTCAACCTACAAGAAATGACCAAAACCACCTTAGTATAAGATGTAGGTATGCTTGTAGTTGAACAAAGATGGAAGAACAAGGGTGCTTCACTGTGAAGGAGGTAAAGAAAATGAGCTTCTCCCTTGGTCAACAATGTCAGAACTTCCAAGACTAAGGGTTATATAGTGTATGGAATGTGTAGAGCAATTGAGAATTCTCTAGAATCCAATAGGTGGCACTAAAGGATAGAGATTTGGAGAAAATATCCTCCAAAGGACTATTCCTCACTACCATTTCGATCACCACAGAGCTTAAGGTGGAAAAACTAAAGAGAAAACAAAAATCTATCACTTACATGTGGGCCCCAAAGCCATGCAATGCACACAGCACATGAATGAATCAAAAACTGGTCACTGCCGAGTGGGCCCTAGGGCTGTTACAGCCATGCAATGCACACAGTAATGCACCGCACGCAAGGAGCAAAGTCGGCCACTGACGTGCGGGCCCCAGAGCAACACAGTAGCGTACCACGCACAGCAGGCGCCAAAACTCGACGCTGACATGCGGGCCCAGGGGTAAACGCGCCATGCACGCACGCAGCGTACGCACAGCAGCGCCCAAAACGTCGCTGACAACTGGGCCCGGAGAAATCCCGCCATGCACACACGCGGGGGAAAGCTCCACGCACAGCCACCGTCCGATCCTAAGCGGACCGCCACGATCGCGAGCGCCCCGGAGTGGTCCGAACGGCCCAACTCACGCGAGCCGTCCGATTTCGCTCCAACGGCCCACGATGAGGCACGCGCGTGAACTCTTCGGACCAAGGGCTTCATCACCGTCAATTCGCGATTCAACGGTGGATATGGAGCGGCACGTCCGGACGGTCCGAACGTTACAAGAGATCAAGGCCGCACGCGTAGAATTCGACGGTTGAGATGGGCTGGAGTTTCAGACGCGCGCGAGGGGTATAGACCGAGCCGGACCTGGCGCACTTGGTTGGGCTCACCAGCGTCGCTCTGATGCTTGAGTCGTGGTTAGGTGGGAGGTTTGACCGCACTCATTTAAATTGCTTAAAGGTTTGATCGGGAGTTTTAAAATAGCAATTAAATTTGTAAAATCATGAAATTTTGCAGAATTGCTCTTTGGGATGATATATTCCCAAATAAATTTTAAAATCACAATTTCTCCTTTAGAAAAACATAATTTATTTATTCGCACCAACTAGGGTTTATTTAAAGACAATTATTTTTCTAAAATTCAAAATAATTTCTATAAATTCAACAAAAATTAGTTTTGGCCATAATACTTCATCTGGTTTTCAAATAAATTAATTCCTAACCTTAATATCAACATTGGATTGTATTTCCTTTTAAAATTTTTGTCAAGTTGGAATTTATAATTAAGATTTTGGGAAAATAGTTTGTAACATGTTACCTAATCTGTTAATTTGAACAGTAATGACATGAACAGTGCTTCATTACTGTATATTAGGGTTGGGGCTGTTACACAGGACCATGAGAGGGCACTTTTTGCATCCCATCAGCTGGAGGGTACAGCTCTTTCATGGTGGGAGAACTTTCTCGCCATGCAGCCCGCCGGCCACACCGTCTCTTGGGAGGAGTTTCGTGTTGCCTTCCGGCGGTCTCACATCCCTGCCAGTGTGATGAAGCTGAAGAAGAAGGAGTTTTCTGCGCTCAAGCAAGGGCGCAATTCAGTCACAGAGTACTTGTACGAGTTCAACCATCTAGATCGTTATGCTCCTGAGGAGGTGGCCACTGATGAGGCCAAGCAGGAGAAGTTCATGGATGGCTTGTCTGAGGAGCTTCAGCACAAGCTCTCCATCGTTGACTTCCCCGACTTCCAAGCTTTGGTGGACAAGGCCATCGTCTCCGAGCACAAGGGAAGGGCGCTGCGTGACTCCATAGCGCAAGTGGGAGACTCAAGTCTTCCTGCACCAGCTCTTCTCGTGCTCACTTCGCACTCTCTCGGGGTCCCGCCCTCGAGCCAAGACCCCGAGGTCGCCAAGACCGCCTCGTCCTCCGCAGGCCGTGTTTCGACCACATTCACCTACGGCTCAGCAGGGTGGCCTCCGCAATGTTGCCGAGGTCACTTGCTTCTTCTGCAACCAGAAGGGCCATTATGCAAACCATTGCCTTAAGAAGACTGGAGCGGCCCCTCGTCCTAATGGAGGACGCGGGCAAGGTGGTGGATCTTCCCAGGATCAGAAGATTGTCCCCGTAGCCCAAGGCGTGGGCAGCGGTCGCGTCAATGTCATCTCTACTGAGGAGGCACAGGAGGCACCTGACGTCGTGTTGGGTACGCTTCTTGTTAACTCCCATCCTGCTACTATTTTGTTCGATTCAGGAGCATCTCATTCTTTTGTATCTCAGTCTTTTGCTGCTATTAGTGATCTTCTTTTTGCTCCTTTGTTGGTCCCGTTGCTCATTCGCTCTCCCGGTTCGGAGTTGAGAGCGAATCCGAAAGTGTCTGGAGGTTCCTCTTGAGATTGAGGGAGTAAGATTTTGGCAAATCTTATTCTCCTCAATGCAATGAGCTTAGATGTGATCCCGGCATGGATTGGTTGTCTCAAAGACATGGGGCAAATCGACATACCGAAGCTCATCTACCTCACAAGTCCTTTCGTGAGCGGTGTTAAGCTTTTGCCGGTTGCCAGTCCACATCTCTTCACGATCGAACCGAAGCCAGCTCCGGATATTCGTGAAGTCCCAACGGTACGTGACTTCATGGATGTCTTTTCCGAAGATCTTCCGAGGATGCCACCAGTTCGAGATCTCGAGTTCGTCATCGAGTTGGCTCCCGGTACCGCCCCGATTTCAAAGAGGCCTTACCGGATGCCTCCGAATGAGTTGGTGGAGTTGAAGAAGCAACTTGGTGAGCTTCAAGAGAAGGGTTTCATCTGCCCTAGTTCATCTCCGTGGGGTTGTCCGGCCATCTTCGTAAAGAAGAAGGACGATACTTTGCGCATGTGTGTCGATTACCGTTCGCTTAATGAAGTGACGGTAAAGAACAAGCATCCTTTACCCCG